>CM019071.1:71151378-71327348 GCA_009667805.1 Leptobrachium leishanense | reverse complement strand
CGATGTCGAGGCATCCCTGCAATATACACAGAGCAGCTGGAAGCGATACCGATCGCTTCCAGCGCTCTTTACAAGTGCCGGGCACCTCTCCGGTCAAACCGGATGTAGATCGCTCCCGGGGAGCGATCACAAGGTGCCCCGGCACTTGTAGCCACCATTGCACGGCTGCCTGGACTCCCAGGCAGCCTGCAATGGGGTTTGAGCTGCTGGAAGCGATCCGATCGCTTCCAGCGCTCTTTAGAAGTGCCGGGCACCTCTCCGGTGCAACCGGATGTAGATCGCTCCGGGGAGCGATCACAAGGTGCCCCGGCACTTGTAGCCACCATTGCACGGCTGCCTGGACTCCCAGGCAGCCTGCAATGGGGTTTGAGCTGCTGGAAGCGATCCGATCGCTTCCAGCGCTCTTTAGAAGTGCCGGGCACCTCTCCGGTGCAACCGGATGTAGATCGCTCCCGGGGAGCGATCACATGGTGCCCCGGCACTTCTCAGCGCCATTGCACGGATGCCTGGACTCCCAGGCATCCTGCAATGGCGTTTGAGCTGCTGGAAGCGATCCGATCGCTTCCAGCAGCTCAAAAACGGCAGGACGTACCATGTACGTCAGCGGGTCTAAGAGAGACCCGCTGCAATGACGTACATGGTACGTCCGCGGTCGGGAAGGGGTTAAAGCATAGGAAGGGTTATTTTACGGTGAGAACAATAAAGCTGTGGAATTCTCTGCCTGTTGAGGTGGTTGGGTCAGAGTCTGTACAGACTTTTAAAAAACGACTGGATGACTTCCTGCAGACACAGAATATTAAGGGTTATAATATTTAATATGTGGGTAAAAGCTTCTTGATCCAAGGAGAAATCTGACTGCCATTCTGGGGTCAAGAAGGAATTTTTTCCCAGTATGTTGCATATTTCAGACTGGGTTTTTTGCCTTCTTTTGCATCAACAGCAGTAGGTTATGTGGGAGAGGCTGAACCCGATGGACGCATGTCTTTTTTCAGCCTATATAACTATGTAACTATGTAACTATGTAATTTCAAAGGTGTTCTGTGGTTTTTATCATAGCAACAGTGAGAAAGGCATCAACCTTTTCTAAAATATCCAATAATGGAATCATGGTGAGTTTCCTTAAACTAAAGATTAAAATGGGGTGCGGTGTGGAGAGGGTCAGGAGGGGTAAATGTTTAATGCCTCAATACACCATCCCATTTTAAACCTATGGTATTCCTTTAAGCCTTGTTAGAGCAGTAATTTTCATAAATGTTTCCCTCAAGGCACACTGACAAGGGTCTAACATTCTGAAAACACACCCTCACTCAATTTCATTAATTATACCTACCATTCCACTTACTTTGCCCGTCATTCCATTTATTATGCCCAGCATTTCAATTACGAAGGCCCCAATTTATTTATTATGCCCGGGATGTTGCAGGCATCACCTATGAAATAATTGATGCATACATAGCAACATCAGATAAACTATATACTGCACTGTGTAGAGATGTATGCAATTTGCTTTACACATAAACAAGCATGTTGATGTTTGTATTGATTTTATTAAGAGTCTTGCCCTCAAAACATTTCTACTTTGTCCTGTGTCTCCAAGTAAATATATTGGGTCATACAAGTGAACCCTGAAAGGCAGCGCCAGTGGTTGTTTGTTTTATTTTTTCTGCTGAACTTTGTATACTTGTCCCCTGCCTGAGGTGTACGGTCGCAGTCCCTCCACTACAGCAGTACCTTATGTTCTTTTGTTTTCTTGGTTCCTAACAGACACCTTTTTTTTCTGTTTAGTAGATATAGTGAGAGATAGTGTTATGCAGATGAGCCATTTTTGCTCCTGTGCCCACCATGTTTTCAAGTACCCCAAACAGGTTTGGAGGGGGGAGTGGCCACTATTGTCTCAAATTAAAACCTAAGCAGAGGACTTGTGTCATCCCCTTTACACATAAAATAATAATTTAAGGGCTAGTGCCCCCTCTTGTAAGTTCTCTTTTTAGGCTAGGGTCAGACGAGCGTCATTGGAGAGTGGAAGGAACGTCCGTGAGAGTGGACGTTCCATCCACCCGACGCCCGTCGAGCCACATCACTGAGCGCACACAGTACGCTCAGAGCTGCAAAGCGAGATCCTTCTATGGTGGATCGCGCTTTGCAGCCCCGTCAACGCACGTCCTAGCTCATCGACTGGAAGACTTTGATAACGGACGCATTGTTGCAATGCATTTTGTGCGTGCACAAGCATGTGACCGGCCCCATTGCAGCATCACAACGCTGCGACGGGCGCTGGTAAGCACGTCAGGGCAGGCGCACATTGTACGCTCATCTGACATCAGCCTTAAACACCCATCCTCACAATCCACGCAGTTGTCCTCATACAGCAAAGAGGTAATAAACGTATGGGCTGCCTATCCACTCTCCCTTTTAAACATTCATTTGTTGCCACCTATTTCTTTTTACTTCCTATATTACAGCAGGCTAAACCCAATAATTTAGTTAATCCCTAGATTGCAAGTCATGGATGACTGGGTAAAGTAGAAACAGGAGTTCCATAGATAGGTGGAATTTTGTGTGGATGGGCCCCATTCCCTTTCCAACCAATTTGCCTTTGATTTTGCATAGGGGCTATATTTGCTATCTAATTCCCTAATTGTGGGTTTGCTGTTGTGTCTGAAACAAAAATTAATCACATAGAAGAAATATTTCAAATGCTTTTTTTTTCTCATGCAGGCGAATATTCATTGGTTCATGTATCCATTGGACACACATGTTTCTGTACCTGAATAGGCTATTGTGAAACTGATTTTAAAATTCGCGTTCACAGTCAAGTGGATACCTTTAGAGGCAAAATAAAGATGTGCGTTTTAAGGCACTCTCAGTTCAGTGATCGTGTAATTAACAGGTGGGCAGAGGCCAGCAGCAGCAGGGTTCTTTTGTGCATCTTTAGTACAAGCCAGTACTTCTGACATACGAAGCTGAAAGAGCACTGTACTGAGTTCATGTAGTAGTGATAATAAAGCTTTTTTGTTTCCTTTGCGCATAGAGTTGTCTCGAACATTATAGCCCATTCAGCTGTCAAAACATGATAGAAGTTCAAGCACAGAGCTGGTCTAGATAGAGGTGCCTGCTTGTACCATCAATGTGTGCACACATGGAATTTTCATTAATAACAAAGAATAAAGGCAATATTCAAAGTCTGGTGTCAACTTAAGCAATATTGTGGTATACTTGCCAAATCCAAAGCCAAATGTTAGCGAATTGCCTGCACGTACGGTGCCTTTTCGAGGGCAGTGAAAACCCCCATAGAGAAGCAATGGTTCGTCTATTCAGAGAACACTGAACAGCAGAGAAAAGTTCCCGAAATGCCCTGCTGTTCAGTGGTTTCATTCGGCAGGTTTATTCAGGCGAATCCCGTAGGCTTCAATGTTAAAAATATTCCCGATTTAATTCAATATCTAATAAACTGTTTAGTATTTTATTCTGCTGAAAAAAGTCTCTTTATTTATAGTTTTTTTTAGGATCTTTTAGGCATTTTTCAGGATTTTTTTTAAATCGTATTTTCTTTTTTCTTTTAACAGACCTTTTCATTATAATTCATTGGATCTTATATGTAAATTCCAGACATTTTCGTTAAGTAGTTTTTTTGCAAACAGCGTTTAAATTTTGAAACTTTCAACGTACTGTTTTTTTTTAAACACGTTTGTCTGCTTGTCGTGTTTTTCCGGTGGCTGCTCTGCTCTGTGATTGTCAGCTCGTTGAATTTTTCCAGCGTGTTCGGCGAAGTTTTTGCGGCGGTCTCTGCGGGTTTTCGCTGCATGTTCGTTGCGTGTTCGTTGTGTGTCTGGTGAGTGTTCGGCGGGTTTGTGGCGGGTTTTCCCTGCACTACGGGGGGGGCCCTGCGGTGCTTGCTGAATACACCGCAGGGTGAGCAAACTAGAACCGCCGAAAGTGCAGTGGAATGAAAGGTCACCGAATGTGCGGCGACATATCAAATCTCTCTGAATAACCCTGTAAGTCTACTAGAGCATTAGCTATATTTTTACCTGACTTAGTGCTTTATTTAGACTGAGCTATTTTGGTGAAGGAGTTAGCTGTTAAGTTTAATGGCCCCACTTGTTAATCATAACAGCTCATATGCTTTTCCACAAACTTCACTTTCAGCTCAACTGTTGTGGCAGGTTACTGTATAACAAAGCATCTTATACTTAGTATAGGAAGTGCTACTATATGGGCACTTAAAGGACACCGAAAACAAATTCGTCCTAGTGTCCTTTTGCTGGCCCTGCAGGACTGTGAAAATGTAATCTCATAAAGCGCTCCCTCTTGTCTTCGTGAATATATCAGAACTTCAGGAGATGCTGGCAAGTCAAGCTGTCAACATAGTGACTAACTCATGAAAGAGCAATTAGAATGGCACATTTTCCCATTAATAGCTCCTTGGCTCAGTAGAAGTATATCCTAAAGAATTACATAAAAAAACTCTATGCCCACCTCTGATCCCCCAGTGCAGAGAATGGCACGACCATCTCTTCTCGACACAAGAAGTAGAAAAATGGGAGCAAATAGTTCCAGAGGTTTGTTGATGTTCCTATGAGACTGCAAAGATGTGATATCACAGAGAGCTCTCCTTGGTTTCCATGGAGCAGTAGCTGTTACTGGCTCCCATATATTACAACTTCAGCCACTAATATAGAGGCTCTCTTGTGTTAGAGCCAGATTAAAGGGCCGCATCAATTTGCATTGCATTTTCCAATTTGCATCTTGCTCATAGGCGTGCGCACAGGGTGTGCCAGGTGTGCCTGGGCACAACCTAATACCGGCCCTCGGGCACACCCCGCAGGCCTGCAGAACACTCTGGGTCCTGGCTGGCCGCATCCCATGGATATCCGCCGGGACCCTTCGCTTCCGCAGGCCTGGCGGCAGCCTCCACTTCCCGGGTGGTCCGGTGGATGTGGGTGCTGCACTGTGATCTCTGCTTACAGACCACAGTGCACGTCCCACAGCGAGTGACTGGACATGAGCTGAGCGCCGGCGATTGCTGATGACCTGTCATCTGACCGCCGGCGCTTACTGACTGTGCCAGAGCACTGGCGGTCAAGTGACAGGTCACCTGCGATCAGGTGCTCAGCTCGAGTCCAGTCACTTGCTGTAGGATGTGTTCTGCCGTCTGTAAGCACAGATCGTGGTGCAGCACCCCACAGCCACCGGACCACCAGGGAAGCGGAGGCTGCCTCCAGGCCTGCAGGGGTGAGAGGTCCCGGTGGCTATCCATGGGATGCGGCCAGCCGGGTTCCCCCTCCTTGACCCCCCTTCTGGACCCCTACCCCTTCTGGACCAAAATTCAACCCCCTCCCTGCAATAGAAAAAAAAAAAGTAAGCAGGAGAGGGGGCAACTTTTATATATTATACGCTCCGCACATTACTGGGGGATTTTATTGCTGTGGATTTTGTGATACGCTCATACACACAGCACATACTGGGGAGTTTTATTGCTGTGGATTTTGTGATACGCTCATACACACAGCACTTTGCTGGGGGTTTTATTGCTGTGGAATGTGCGATACACTCATACACACTGCACATTGCTGAGTTTAATGCTATGGATTCTATGATATGCTCATACGTGTTGCACATTACTGTGAGTTTTATTGCTGTGGATTCTGATACGCCCATACACAGTAAACATTACTGTGAGTTTTATTGTTGTGGAGCTCTGTGACACGCTCATACATACCACACATTACTGTGCATTTTTATTGTTGTGGATTCTCGGATACGCTCACACACATACTAAACACTACTGGGAGTTTTATTGCTACATACCTCCGGGGTGTAGGGGATATATAGTTATGTGAACGTATGGCTGTGTGTGTAAATGCATGTATTTGTCTTTAAACAGGCTGCTGTGTGAAAAATTCGGCACCCGTGTCCTTGTCTCAGCCCAGCATTGCCCCCTTGCGCTGCACCCAAAAGGCTGGTATTTCTCCTAGAATCGCTGCAATATCTTCTGTCTGCACTCCACAAAGTAAGAATAGTGAATAAAGTATTGTGAGATACAGGTAGGAGACTAAATATTGGTGCTTAGCATCAAAACCTTAACCTCCGTGGCTGTCCGATTTTGACATTTTTATAAGTCAAAATCGGTGCATTCATTCAGCCCCCTGGCGGTTTTCTCGCATGTGGCTCGCTGTTAAATTTCAATGCTCAAAGCAGTAACCCCGAGCCACACCTGGGCTGTTACATACCTGTCCCTGCGTTCCCTCGCTGTCCTCTCGCAGTCACCTCCGGCCGATCGCGGCGTCCTGGTTCCTGTTGCGAGTGGCTGATTCCCTGCACTTTGAGGGCCCTGGGGCAATTTGAGGGAGGGGCAATTTGATTCCCGAAAGTGCCGGGAACAACTGTCGGTGACATTTCAACGCTCTGTGAATGATCCCTATAGTTATGATATTTTGGCTGAATGTGTGTGTCTGTGTATGTTTGCATAAGGGTGCGTGAATATACTGTATATATATATATATGTGTGTGTGTTTGAACTCTTGGGTGCACACCCTAATGCAATAGGCTGCACATGCCTATGATCTCGCTATTAATAGCTCAGTCAAAATAAGGCCTGTGGATCCTAATAATTGCAGTCAATTTCCATGATCTTTATCTTGAAGCAGAAAAAAACTTCTAAAATGTTTAACTGATATTTGAACAATTGAACAAGCAGGATCAGGTAACCCATGCACCTTTCCTTTGTGCACCTGTTTTGCTCTGTGTTTCTTTTGAAATGTCTATGCAACTTATTCAGTGGTTCAGTGAGCTTACACTTTAATGATCATTATAGTCATTTTCAATCCCCCTTTATATACGTGTACTATGATTTATGATAATTTTATGTGTATAGGCAGGGCCGGCGCACCCGCTAGGTGAGCTAGGCGGCCGCCTAGAGCGCAGTGCCACCTAGGAGCGCAGCCAGCCCCGAGCCAGGTGTCAGCAAGGTGTAAGGGCGGCCCTTGCAGTTGCATGATCCACCGCCGTGATGTTCTGGGCCCGGCACCTGCGATACCCCGCCATCCGGCACTCCCTATGACCTAATCAGAGGGAGCCGGCTGGCCAGGGTCATGGGGCGTGCCACAGTCCGGTGGGCAAGTAGCAGGAGCTGTGCCGATCACTGGCATTTAAACAGAGCTCGGATCTGTCTCGCGCTGTGTTGGTGGGAGCTGCTAGTTCACGCCCCCCGCCACTGAATGGTTATCAGTGGTACTGGAGATCGGGCTGCTAGCTGGGAGCAGGAACACGCGCTGCTACTCGAGCGGCACTTTCAAAAGCTGGTCTGTTGCTGATTGTTACACAGCCCGGCAACTTAATTCTGCAATGAAAGTCTCCAGGTGAGAGGGCAGCCACATAATGGAGATAAAGGGATGGCTTATTGAAAAGCCAAAAGTTTCACCCTGCAGCTATTCTCCCCCCCCCCCCGTCGGGCAGGCAGAGGAGCTGATTGATCTTTCTGCCGATGCATCGTCGTGTTCTCCCTTTCAGCTGGTGAGAGTTATAGCCCCTTCTTGGCCCCCAGAAAGCAGATGGCATCTCTACAAGCAGACAGATAACAGGGGTACTGGGCTTCTCCGCCTCCACCTCATCAGACAGCTGTCCTTGCTGACGTCACCCCCTCCCCTGTCTGAGTGAGCAAACACATCATTCCCTAGATCACTTTTAATGTTTTTTTTTAAAAAAAAAAGGCTTTTATGTTGTATGTAAGTGAGCACGGCATCTAGTTAAGGTTTGTGGTGTTCTCATATGGTATAACTATACGGTGTTCTCATACGGTATAACTATACTGTATGTATCTTTTCACTTCTACATTAAAGTAATCACGGAATTTCTAATCTACAGCTGTGATGTTGGCTCTATGTCCTATTTTATATGTGTGTACAATATTAATATCGTTTTTATTCAGCCGTTTATTATTTTCATTCTCAGCAGACCTTTTTTTATTTCTCTTTTTGGAACTTTGTTGGCAACGTTTTTGATTCCCTATATTATTTTTTATATTCTGTAACAGACCTTTTTTATTAAACACATTTTAATGCATTTTTATAACCTTTAAACACCTATTAGAAGAATAGAAAAGTTCCTTTTTTCTTTCTTTGCAATTTGGCACTCTTCTGTCAGTCAGCTCGGCGACCATGCGGTGAATAGTGAATTCAACGCAGGTTCAGTGAAATGCAGTCACTGAACGAGAAAGCACCAAAATTGCAGTGCTTTCTGAATAACCCATCATACGTTTTAATCCTCAACAATAAAAGCTACGTTTTCTATACTACGAGCTACAGTACATTCCTTTCTTAGAAATATTTATATTTTTAATGTTACTTAAGACTGTCCCACAGAAGCCAGGACTCTCGGCATGAATGCAGTGAAGCACAGTTAACCAACTAAAGAATGTGAGTTATTCACTGGGTGCTGGTGTTTCGCAGTGTTAAAGCCCCGACAAATACTTGTATAACACAAAAGTAAAATCTAAGAGCAACAGGATAAGCGGCGTTACAGTGTATATGAAGGGGGTTGCAGTGTCACTGCATACAGAGATAGCGTCTCAGTGCTGTAACATTGGATTACACCGGCAATCCGTGAATAAGCATCTAATCTGTGTTCAGCTATGTATGATTGTGTGGTGTTGTGTAGCGGTGTCTGTCCCTGGCAGTGTCTTTAGCAGGTTATTCGTTTTTATTGTGAGGAAGTTATTTAAAGGCTATTTTATTGAAATTAGTTTGCTCGTCAGGACAAGTAGATTGTCATTAGGGGCACGTAGATCGGGCTCCCAGTTTAGTCCATTGGACAAGTAGATTTTTTAAAAATTTCCACACCCCTGCTATGCCCTGGAGGTAGCCTGATCAGGAGGAGGGAGGGAGCGGCTCCTCTGACTGGCTGCTCGCTCGCACAACTAGAGGAACACTGCACACTGTAGTACACATCCCCATGCCAGGTCCCCCTCCCCTGGAAAACACCCCTGACCACCATCACCCATTCCCCAATTATAAACACCCACTGGCTGACACACCCTCCCAGTATAAGCACCCCCCTCTGTAATATACCCCACTCATCCATTACCCCCCCCCACAGCAATATACCCCACCATCACTTCCACCCCACCCACAAAAATACCCCACCATCACTCTGCCTCCCCCACAGTAAAATACCCCACCGTCACTCTCCCTCACCCTCCCCCGAATGAGTGGCCCTATTAACCCCCTTCCACTAACTGTAAGGGCCCCAAAACCTCTCCAAGCCTCAAAAAGCAAGGACACTATGCACTGGCGGCAGACGTCATGCGGCGCACCCTGCAGCCAAAAATCAGAGGGGGCCAAATCAGCAGGGCCACAGCTCCACAGTAATGTATGGTGAGTGTGAGGGTATCACAGAGTTTTTTTGGGGGGGTGCAAGTAGCTGGTCTTGCCTAGAGCGCAAAATAGTCTAGCACCGGCCCTGTGTATAGGTGAGGTTACATGCTATAGTATATACATGGTAGGACTTAGATTGCAGGGTTGATCTATGTGTCTGTTTCCAGCATTTAATAAGCTATTAAATAGTAGTCATGGGACCGATTATGAGTTTATGTTCCCAACTCACTTTCTCCTGATTTTCTTCAGTGAGGTGTCAGGGTGTTTTTAGACCAGCGTAAATGGAAATTGCATTAAACAGATTTTGTTGGGGATATCAGTCCATCATATACACACAATATTGAAAGGCAAGAGTTTCATATACAGGGTTATTCAAAGAGATCCGAATTGTGGCCGAAAGGTAACCGAACACTGAGATTCAGCGTAAGGTTACCTTTCCTGGCCATTCGGCTATTCAGAGAGCAGGCAGGTCACCAAATCTTGGCGAATTGCCTGCACATACGGTGCCTGTTCGGTGCCTGTTTGAGGGCAGTGAAATCCCCATAGAGAAGCAATGCTTTGTCTATTCAGAGAACATCAAACAGCAGTGAAAAGTTGCCGAAATGCCATGCTATTCGGCGGTTTCATTTGGCATTATTATTCAGACGAATCCCATAGGCTTCAATGTTAAAAAATATTCCCGTTTTAATCCAATATCTAATAAACCGTTTAATATTATATTCTGCAGTAAAAAGTCTCTTTATCTCTAGATTTTTTTTTAGGATCTGTTTTTTTGGGCAATTATTTTTTCCTGTTTTTATTTTTTAAATCGTTTTTTCTTTTTACTGTAACAGCCCTTTTTATTATCATTCATTGGATCTTATATGGGAATTCCAGGCATTTTCGTTCAGTAGTCTTTTTGCAAACAGCGTTTCAAACTTTCAAGCGTACTTTTTTTTTTGTCCACCTCATTCGTCTGTGTGTCAGGTTTTTCCGGCGGCTGCTCTGCGCTGTGACCGGTGGCTAGTCGGGTTTCTCCTGCGTATTTGGCGGGGTTAATCCAGCTGTTTCTGCGTGTTTCAGTGAGTGTTTGGCGGGTTTTGCAGTGAGTGTTCGTCGGGTTTGCAGCGGGTTTTCCCTGCAGTATGGCGGCCCTGTGTTGCATACTGAATACACCGCAGGGTCGGTGAACTAGGATCGCCGAATCATGCCGAATTGCAGGAAACGAAAAGTCACCGAACGTGCGGTGACTTTTCGATTCTCTTTGAATAACCCTGATAGTTTTGCAGTGCACAGTTTTTACTCCATTAGCAGAATATGTGTGCATATGCTTTATTGTTTTGTTCTGTGATTAGTAATGTGTATTTGAAAATACTCAACCTAAGTGCATATCTTACAGAGATGGAAACTGTGACATCAATTCTAAAATATGAATAATCATTCCTACAATGTATAAATAGAAGTTCTTTTTCTTTCTTACTAGACTCTGACCTCTCTGGGGTTTAGGTTTTTTAGTCCATTTTCATGAAGGTAACAATGTAAACCTAAGAAATTTAATTTATATAATTATTTTCTTCTTTTTTTGAAAACACAATTTATTGAATTTCAGCACCAAAAAAGAGCAAATACAGGACAGCAGGTACAATACCCACCCTAGACATACGTGCAAGAGTATGGCACAAATTTCAAAACACAAACAATAAGGACATACAGGGGAAGACAAACAGGAGAAGAGAGGTCCAAAAAAAAAAGAGAAAAGGAAAAAAAAGAGAAGAAAAAAATGGGGGGATGGGAGCAGAAAACCAATACATAAGTATGCAATGCAGTCGCCGTACATTAGCTCGAAAAATGAGGCAACAATGTCTGTTAAACATCATAGTCCATCCAGGGCTCCCATAACTTATGAAAAGCGTCCATGTTGTGCCTCACCTTGGCTGATAGTTCATCCATAAGTATAGTATCTCTGATGTTTGACAATACTTTACCTTCAGGGAGGGGGATGAGGCGCTCACCACACAGCTGCGACTGCATGGTGTCCGCCCAGGGACAACTTTGACAACAGTCTGTTTTGGTGCATAGTCATATCCTCCAGTGGGCAGGCCAAAATCAACACCGCCGACGTAAAGGTAATATCCCGAGCCAGGGCATCCTTGACAAGAAAGTGAACAGATGACCAAAAACGTGACAAGCGAGGTCACTTCCACCACATGTGATTAAAAGTACCTTTGTTTCCACAGAGGCGCTAGCTAACGTCCGTGGTAGTCACCTTCATTTTAACCAGCTGAACCGGCATGGTATACCATCTGAAAATCATTTTCAAAGATTGTTCCTGAAAAACAGTGCAAATCAATGTTCTTCTAGCCGCTTCCCACACGTCCAGCCACTCATCACCATCTAGATCAGTGGTCCCCAGCCCTAGTCATCAGGGCCCAGTAACAGGCCAGATTTTAAGGATTACCTTGGGGAAATGCAGACTGAATCCTGCAATCACTGAGCAGCAAATCATATCACTTGTGTCGTGCTTCAGATACCTGGCAAACCTTGCCTTTTAGTGGGCCACGAGGACCAGGGTTGGGGACCACTGATCTAGAGGGTTCTCAAGGTCAGCATGCTATGCCTTGACATAGGGTAGTTCTCTCCAGTCCAGAGTTGAGGTAATCGCTGATTATATGGAGGAGATTAGATCTTTAGGATACCATTCAGAAAGGCAAAGGCGTTCATACCATGAAGGCTGAGACAACACAGCAACTTTAACCCTGAGACACACTGAGCGTGTAGCGATGCAAAGTGAAGCAAACATTTTGCAGGCTTGACTTCACTCCGCTCTGCCTCGCAGACAGACTACACTGCATTACGTTTGCATCTCTCCGCACTGGACAGGAATCCACTAACTAAATTAAAATGTACACACCAAAACCACCTTATTTTCACAAAGCGCATGTCATATCGGAAAAACGTTTCTATTGAATAAAATACATCTAAATTGCTGCCAATTTAATAGGAATAGTATAAAAAAAATTTTAAAAAAGTAACCCTAATCATATATTATAGGGACACAGGGAGCGCTATGTATAGAGTAGGGATACATTGATACCACACGCAGACATATACATACATATATTTTAACACGCAGACTATATATACATACATATATATTGGTCTGCGTGTTAATATATATATATTCCACACAGACCTCAGACCAGACCATATATACAGACACACATTGGGGGGGGGGTGGTGTTTGGCATGTGGACAATCAACTAAATGCTCCACCCCATCCCTGCAGAAGAAATGTGGAACTTGACAAAGCAGTGAGTGGAAAAAAGGGTCACTTCTCACATCCTGACCAGTGTGTGTATGATATATAATTACACACTGGTCAGGATGTGAGAAGTGCCCCCTTTTTTTCACTCACTGCTCTGTCAAGTTTTCTTCTGGAGGGATGGGGGGGACATTTAGGTGAGGCTGTCCACATGCCACCCCCCCCCCCAATGTGTGTGTAATATAATTTATATCTTGTCTGCCCTTACCTTCCCCAATACATTTGCAGAGGGTACAAAAAAAACCCCACTGCCTGAGACCCCGCACAGTCCACATGCCACCCCCTCTACCTGGATGTATATATGTATGATTATGGAACAAAATGAACGTAAATAATGATATCGTGAGAATATTTGATTTCTTTTCTTTGTTATTTCAGTTTTGATTTAGCTATAAGAAGGCAGCATATTCTCGGTTTAAAGTATTAAGATATGCACTTTGCACTATTGATGTGACATTTTAATCTAAACTATTATTTACATTAATGTAAAACAGGATTTCACAAGAAAGACCATTCCTGTTGTGCTACAAAAAAAAAGCAAAAAAATAAATAATAGGATTATTAATGGTTTAATTTCTTATTTATTTTCACAGGACCTGAAAATCCAATTAGAATATATTTGGACCATTGCTCTATGGGCTATCCATGCTTAATCTCTGCCGAAAGCCTCATCACTTATCTGCAACAAAAGAGGAATGAGCAAGGTAGAAAAAGTAATGAAATGCAGCATAACACATCCGTCAAAGTTGCAGACAGTGTTGCAAAAGCAAATGTACACAATCACAGGCGATTATGAGGTTCCTTTTCAAGAGGAATCAAAAGAATTGTGTTTGAAAATGTGTATTATATTTTATATAAAGATAGAGAAATAAAAGAACAGATTAACAGACAAATAAATATGTAAATAGATGAACAAATAGACCTAACAGACCTAGAGATGATCAAAAAGATGTAATTTCTGTTTTAAAAGATCTGTACTTATAATATAATTCAAATGTCCAGTTGTATATATTGCAGATTTCACACTAAAGTTGGACAAATATTTAGTGAGGAAAAAAGGGGTTTGTGAGGATCCTGAGAATGAGCAACGTCACTAGTGGCCTGCTCTATGGTGGAACCCGCTCAGGTCTCAGGTCTCACAAGGCTTTAGCTTGATTATGCCATTGTAGCGCTGCTTTAAAAACACTGTATTCTGGTGCATTGAACTATTGCTGCCAACAGAGGGAGACAGAGACATTGTTAGACTATGCTGGACAAAACCGAACTACATGTACCATCATCCTTTGTGTGAGGACAGGAAGGAGGTGGTACAGGAAGAGGAAAGAGATCAGCAGCCTCGTGCAAGGCAGAAGCAGAGTGAGCGGAACAGTGAAAGGTGGAGGATGCATGTTAGAGCTGTCAGGGATCGCAATCAGGCCGGAGTACAGACGCTGTCTTATGGGTGCTGGAGATCGGGACAGTAATCGCGTTGAGACCTACCTGCGCAGCGCTGAGAGGTCTGGAGGAAAAAGCTAGTTCCGGCAGGACCCCGTGTTAGGAGGCTGCGCTGATCGATTGGGAGTGCAGGCAGCGGATCTGTGTTCCAGTTGCGGAGATTGGGCAAGCTGAGAGCAGATTCAGTAGCACGGAGTCCCAGTACACAGCGGAGAAGATCTTGAGGTCGATGCATCGAGAGCTGGACAGTTTCGTTCATCGGATTGATGAGAGGCCTCCAGGCCACAGTTCCAATACAGAAAGGCACGCTGCAATATTGTTTAAATGCACAGGGCCCCAACGGTGACTAGTCGAAGATTGTTTGTTTCATTCACTGGCCAGTTGAACACAGTACCCGGGTACCCGAGACAACACACATATATATTTTTTGAGCTATTATTCACGGGACTTACACTCCAGAACTGAGGGGGTTAACCGTTTCTTTTACCGCTGCGTGTTTTTCCCGCGTTACAAATTTTTGTCATTCAAATACCGTATATGCGTAATATATGCTGCTTTATTGGGATCAGTAAAGAATATAATATATAAAAATCCACAACAGTGCTGGTGTATAGTTATTTCCTAGTGCGGTGAGACTAACCCGAGGTTTATTCAGCGGCTCCTCTGGGAGTGAGCGCTACACGTGGGGGCTCGCCCGGGATTCCAGTCTCTGTGGATACCGCAATTAAAGGGTTAAATATGGATCCAGACGAAGCAGCAGAGTGGTGTAAAGCACAGGGTGGCCAGTTAGAGTTGAGTGTAGTAATGGATATTCCTGCAGGCACCTGGGCAGAAGAACAGATCCGCCGGGCCGTGGCAGCATTGGCACCTGACCAGCGGGGGTTTCTAGAGGACATTAAAGTGAACCCAGAGACTTCTCACACGTATGTTCTTTTTGAGTTAAGAAAGGGTGTTCCCGTGTGTTTTCAGGGCGTGAGTATGCAACTAACCGATGACGTGGAAGTTCGTCTGATCCAGCCAAGTAAGCCACATGGTGATTCTGAGAATATTCCTGCGTCCAGCCCGCTGGCCATGATCGGGCCGGAGTTCATTGCTGCCATTGGAGACCTTGTAGCTAAGTGTCAGAGGGACACCCTTCTTACATCAGCTTCGGATATCGGAAGTTGGAAAAATTTTCAGGAATCTTGCCAACTCCGGTGGGAGAAGAAACCTTCGAAGAATGGGTGGAACAGGCGATGCAGGCACTGGATGAGTGGGACGTCCCTAAAGCGCAGAAGAAACAGAGAATTACTGAGAGCTTGAAGGGACCTGCATCAGAGGCTGTCAGGAATCTGAAGCTGAGTAAGCGAGACTGTACTGCTCTAGATTACCTGAACATATTGCAGGAAGTCTTCGGGCGAACGGAAAAGGCTGCTGAGCTCATGTACCAGTATGAACATACTTACCAGCAAAAGGGTGAGAAGATGACAGATTACATGAGGCGCCTGGATAAGATACTGTACCAAGTACTGTTGAAGAAAGGAGCAGACCCCACTGCAGTAGATCAGGTTAGAATGCGGCAGATATTGAAAGGTGCTCTACCCTTAGACCCTGTGATGTTGCAACTAAAGACTCGAGAAGGTAATAGAGTTAAATTACCTAGAGCTGATTCGAATTGTTCGGGAACAAGAAGCCCTTCTGGAAGAGAAGTTTGCAAGAAGGGGGGAAAAGGTCTATGCGCAACCCATAGGGTATAACGAGTGTTCATCAGATGAAGATGATCCGGAAGAGACATATGAGCCAGAGATAACCCTAAAGTCGTCAAACCAGGTGTATGGTGAGATACAAAAGACTCTCAAGAAAGTACAAGAAGCCCAAGTTAAGATGGAACAGACACACACAAATCTATGCCGGGCAATCTTGAAAGTAGCAGAAATGCAGACTGAAATACAGAGGTCTCTCTCAGATATGCGAACAGCAGCAGTTGCCGTGGCCTCCGACAGGGGATTTTCAAATGAGCCACAGGAAGAAAGTGTGCCCTCATCCTCGTGGGAAGATGTTTCGCCTGTGGGGAATTCGGCCACTTCAAGGCTCAGTGCCCGGAAAGGAGACAGGGAGTGTCCCTATATGTGCCTGCTAGAACTAGATCCTCTCCCTGGAGGTCCGGTCCTACGTCATGGGAAGACAATGCACGTCCTCAGTCACCACGTATGAGGACGAGGGTTAGAGTACAACAGACTGGGTCTACATCTCCTGCTGCTACGAAAAAGTTCCCTGACAAGTTGATAGGTCCTTTGCCCATCATCCCGGTTCAAGTGGAAGGACTCTACACCAAGGCTCTTCTAGTTTCAGGTGCTCAAGTAATGCTGATTTACCGAGACTTCTATCAGAAATATTTGAAGCATATACCCCTGAAGAAGTTGAAGGATCTCGAAATCTGGGGTATGGGGACTGAGAGGTTTCCTTATGATGGATATATACCGGTGAAGCTAGAATTCAGTTCAGTAACCGCTGGACAACCGGGAGTATGTGACACGTTGGCCATTGTGTGTACTCGTCCCTCGGGAGCTAATCGAAGTTCTATGATAGTGGGGATGAACACTGATGTGTTGATACACCTCTTAACCCCACTGGTGACGGAAGAGAGTCCTGCTCCTAAGAAGGCGCACTCGATGTTACGACCTGTCCACGGAGGGTCAAAGAACAGAGAGCCGCTACAGAAGTGACAAGGTTGAGGAGAATGGAAGGGACAGAGAAGGTCCTACGTTCAGGAAAGACTGTACGAGTACCGATTGGAGACAAATTCTCTTTGCCTGGTCCGCCTATTTCTCGTCCGACTCCTATTACTCTGTCTCAGCAGTTGCATTCCGCTGGAGAGAGTGAAGAAGAAGGCTGGTGTCTGAACTGGGTGTGGACACTGAGTACGAGGGCGTCAAGCCAGTCTCTGACCGGGGTGAGAGTGATTTAGAGCCTGATATTTCTGAAGTTATAACTCAAGCACCTGAAGTACCTGAGACCTCGGAAGTTCCTGAAGTTCTAGAGGAAATATCCATAGATTACAGTTCTATGCCTTCACTGGAGGGCTCATATTCCGAGGAGGTGTTTGCTCCGATTGTTGATGAGAGAATTGAGCCCGTAAATGTGACTCACCCACCTGAGGATGTATCGGTGGATGACAGTTCTATGCCTTCCCTGGAAGGTTCATACACCGAAGATGTACCTACTCAGTCTGCAGGAGAGAGAATTGAGCCTGTGGAGTCAGCTCTCCCGCCTAAAGAGGGTCCTGGAAAATTTGAGCCTTAACGTTCAGTACGACCCCCTCAGAGACTAACGTATGATTCACCAGGACATAGAACAGAGGAAGCTGTAACAACTGTGCGGAGGTTTCCTGAAGTGTCAGCCCTACTTGCAGAGGTGCCTAGGGGTTTGGGTGAGATTGAGGATATTTGCTGCCTGTTGTCAACCCTGAATATATAGGTTAAAGTGAGAACTGTTATGTTATGTATGACCGATACATGTATCCGTTACATGCCCTTGGGAGGACCCAAGAGTTTAGGGAGGGAGAGTGTAGCGCTGCTTTAAAAACACTGTATTCTGGTGCATTGAACTATTGCTGCCACCAGAGGGAGACAGAGACATTGTTAGACTATGCTGGACAAAACCGAACTACATGTACCATCATCCTTTGCGTGAGGACAGGAAGGAGGTGGTACAGGAAGAGGAAAGAGATCAGCAGCCTCGTGCAAGGCAGAAGCAGAGTGAGCGGAGCAGTGAAAGGTGAAGGACGCACGTTAGAGCTGTCAGGGATCGCAATCAGGCCGGAGTACAGACGCTGGTTTACGGGTGCTGGAGATCGGGACAGTAATCGCGTTGAGACCTACCTGCGCAGCGCTGAGAGGTCTGGAGGAAAAAGCTAGTTCCGGCAGGACCCCATGTTAAGAGGCTGCGCTGATCGATTGGGAGTGCAGGCAGCGGATCTGTGTTCCAGTTGCGGAGATTGGGCAAGCTGAGAGCAGATTCAGTAGCACGGAGTCCCAGTACACAGCGGAGAAGATCTTGAGGTCGATGCATCGAGAGCTGGACAGTTTGGATTGGAATGAATGCTAGCCAGCAATGGATCAAGGGCAAGGTTGAGCAGCAGGGAAGGAAGAGTGCAACCCTGCCTAATGCCATTACCAATAAAGAACTCCTAGGCGTACCTTGTTTATCCACTATTGACACTTTTAAATTATATAAGACTGTGTGGTGGGTGATGAACAGAGGTGTGATGAACCTTTTAGTCTCTAGAGAGTATGCGTTTCGTCTATGAAATAGACTTTCTCAAGGGCGATAAAAATACATAAAATTGTAAAACAAATAGTATCTGTAAAATAAATACTATTAACAAATACTATTTGTTTTACAATTTTATGTATTTTTATCGCCCTTGAGAAAGTCTATTTCATAGACGAAACGCGTTGGGCTCTGTATATGCAATTTAATTTTATTTGGAATAAAAAGTTTTATCCTATACCCATCTTCGTGCGAAATTTTGGCGTTTCCAGTATCCGTGGTTTGTTGAAATAGACCCACGGAGATCCATTCCAGACGCTGAGGTCTTCCAATTTTCTTTTCTTGTCCATATGTATACTAGCTAGACAGAGTTAATCAAAGACAATGTCGTAATACAAAACCAGGTCCGCAACATGGGGGTAGTCAGACGAGCCAGAATCAGGAATACAGAGTATAGAAAAGTCAAATGGAAGAGCCGGGTCGATATCAGTGCAGAAGCATAGTACAAGGAAATAGTCTAGGGCAACGGAATGCAGAATAGTCAGAAAACAAGCAGAGGTCAATAACAGGTTAAATCACGAGAGAATTCAGGTACAAGGAGCTCAGGTATGGAAAACCATGATCTGGCACTGCTTAGAAGGAACTGTTGGTTTTTAAAAGACCTTCACCAGACCGCACCCCCCTCTCAAGCCGCACCTCATGCAGCCACCTCCCTGCCTGTTTCAATTTAAACCGGGCGTTGGTGAGCGAGCAGCATCAGACATGCTGCCGTCAAGCAGACCGGAAAGACTGGAAGCCCCCAATGTTACAGTACGCCCTCTCCACGGGAGGCCACCGGATGACCAACAGGACAAGTGGCAGGACGACCTCCGGGGCGAGTGGCAGGACGACCACCAGGGCGATCGGGGTGCAAGGCATGGAACACCCTGACCAACCTAGAGGCAGACATGTTGGAAGCCGGAATCCAGGACCGGTCCTCCGGACCATAACCCACCCAATCGACCAGGTACTGCAGAGCACCCCTGAACAGCCTAGAATCCAGAACTTTCCTAATCTCATACTCCATCTCTCCATCAATATGAACAGGTGGAGGAGGAGGAGGAACGACCCGCGTGTACCTGTTACACAACAAAGGCTTCAGTAGGGAGGTGTGGAAGACGTTGTGCAAGCGAAGATGTCTAGGAAGGGCAAGAGCATAAGCCACAGGGTTAACACGGCGAATGATCTTGTATGGACCGATAAACCGGGGTGCCATTTTCATAGAAGGCACCCGCAACTTCACATTCCTAGTGGACAACCAAACTCTATCCCCCACGTTGTAGGAAGGAACTTGTAACCTATGCCTGTCAGCCTTGCGTTTCTGGACAGCAACATTGCGCTCCATGTTCTCGCGAATCTGTCTCCAAATATCCTGTAGTTGTGTGAGATGTTCATCGAGAGCCGGGATGGCCTGTTCAGCAAACTGAAGCGGTAGAGCTGGAGGGAAAAAAACATAGATAGCAGAAAAAGGAGAGTGGCCAGTGGTCTCGTTAACGGCGTTATTACGTGCATACTCAGCCCAGGGCAACAACTCCGACCAATTGTCTTGTTGTTGTGTGGTAAAGCAACGTATGTACTGCTCGAGACCCTGATTTGCCCTCTCTGCTGCCCCATTGGTTTGTGGATGATATGCTGAAGAGAAGGCCAATCGCACCCCCATCTCCGCACAGAAATCCCTCTGGAAACGAGAGACGAACTGAGCTCCTCTCTCTTCAGACGGAACCCCATGTATTCGTACAATCTCTCTAGCAAAGACGGCCGTCAGTTCTTTGGCTGTAGGAAGCTTAGGTAAAGGAATAAAATGAGCCATTTTGGAGAAGCGGTCTGCAACTGTCAGAACCACAGTATGAGCCTTAGACTTCGTCAAGTCCACAATAAAATCCATGGATAGATGAGACCAAGGCCTATTAGGAATGGGTAAAGGCTACAATAGACCGACAGGCAAGGTTTTACTGGTTTTGCTTCTGGCACAGACTTGACAACCCAAAACAAACAGTCGTACGTCCTGTAGCATGGTGGGTCACCAGAACTGTCTGGAGATACTGGTAAGAGTCTTAGTAAGCCCCCAACGTTACAGTACTGACCTCTGGCTTTGTATTTGTACTGTGTTCTCTCTAGACATGTGCACAGCACAAAATTTTGTTTTGAACTAATGGATTAGTCCTAAAATGCAATTTATTTAGTTGCTAAAGAAATTTGTTTTCAGTTCTTTAGTATGAAAACTAATTTCATTCACCCAAAAACCAGTGGATACAATTACTATTGTAGTGGCTCCTCAGAGGGCTGAGATCGCTGCTTGTTACAGTATCTCTCACTCTCAGTACAATGTGAGCCATATTACATAGTTGGTGCTAACTTAGCCAGAGCTGTTGTAAACTTCCCAGAGCCATTATAGACTATGGAGGTTTTCAGTTTACAACAGCTCTGGTTAAGTTAGTACCAACATTGTAATACTGCCCCGTGTCAGGCAAAGCTGTTACAGTAACTGACTGCTGCTCATCACAGCGCTCAGAGTTTCAGTAAAACTAGTAAATAATATTTTTATATATGAGGTTAGAACAATATTATTTCCTTGTTTTACTGAAACTCTGAGCGCTGTTACAGTCAGTTACTGTAACAGCTGAGCCTGGTACATTGTACTGAGAGATAATGTAACAAACAGTCGATCTCAGCGCTCACAGCCACTGGATTTAAAGGGCTTAAAAAAAAGGCTCCTCTCTGTATAATGTTCAGAACATCTTCCTGCATTAATACATACTCCTCTCTGTATAATGTATACAACATCCACCTGCATTAATTAATACCCCTCTCTGTATAATATATAGAACATCCTCCTGAATTAATTAATGTCCCTCTCTGTATAGAACATCCTCCTCAATTTATACCTTTCTCTGTATAATGTATATAACATCCTCCTGCATTAATACCCCTCTCTGTATAATGTATAGAGCATCCTCCTGCATTAATTAATGCCCCTCTCTGTATAGAACATCCTACTGCATTGGCATGTGAAGGGTGCAGAACTTCGGATGTTGCGATGTTGCGCTCTTCATTGCTGGTCTCCTTCACTCAATGTAATATCACAAAAAGGACTGAAACTAAAATGTAGTGCATTTTATTTTAGTTTCTTTCGTTTTTTTGTACTGAGCAGTTTCGTTTCTCTTGAGTCATACGAAAACTAAATTATCCCAAAATTCGGACTAAATTGCTTTAGTACTAAAACGAATGCACATGTCTAGTTCTCTCCCTTATCCTTGTGTCAGCCTAACTGGTCAGGGTGCAACATGTGTCTCAGCAGTAAGACTATTGGGATTGCAGTCAGGGAGTCCTCCTAGAGTGCAACTGAATAGCAGACAGAATGTATGAAGAAGGAACTCTTGTAGTATGCCTCTGTAAGACCATCCAGTTCCGGAGATTTAAGCCCATGGGCAGGTAATATAGCTGCAATATATTTCCTTTTTATGAAAATGTATAAAGGCCCCAAACATTAATCATAATGTTCTATATCCTATTCCACCAAACTTCCCTTGTGGCTCAGTTATTAAGGTTGCCTACTGTAAATTAATATTTCTGATATTTTGCATAGCTAGCACTGATGTAAGGAGAAAGAAAGCGATTCCAAGTTTGCTAGTGATTCTCATCTCAAGCCACTTTTTAAGAAAAAATACTCCCTCAAAACAACAGGTGTTAAGTGATTTTTCATTTGCAACTCCCCTAAACACTAAAAAATAAAAAGACCACATTAATTTATACTCACTTCTGTTTCACCAATAGATGGTGCAATCTGCCAACTCCTGTCACCACAAGTAGAAGGACAATGGAAACCAATAGTTCCCACAATCCTTCCACCCGCCCTGTGAGATGAAGTACAGTACATGTGATCTTATGGAGGGCTCTTTAGTTTACCTACTGGTAAGTCTTAGAGATTCCCAGTTATTATGAGTCGAGCTACTAATATAGTGGCCCACTTTTTTACAGAACAGGTAATGGTTGATTGCTAAAGGTTAACGACATGCACCACATTAAAAATAACTGGAGGCTCCCTTTAGCAGCTCAGCTGGAATAGGACCCCTTGTTTACATTTAACATTAGCAGGTAAGTGAAAGAAAAATATGGTTATTAGTACTAAGAACAAATGTTGAAGTATTTTCTAAGTATTGTGTATGACAGCATTTTTATTCTATATATAGTAGGTGATACAGCTGCATCTCTCAACATTCCTGTTTTGTTCTATATACTCCCCAAATATCAGAAATGGTTTTTTTGCAGGCTACTAAAAATGTCCACTCAGGTATACTATACATAAGACATTTAATTATCTGCACAATACAGTCCTTTCCGTTTCATTTATAACAGAGCATGCACATTAAGTAGGCTGTACAGAATGTAGATAATAACTGTCTAAATCGGCTTTCAGTAATGTGGATTTTAGTCTCTTTTGAATGATGATAATGTTGGCAGCTGCCATATTGAAGGCATGCCTCATGGGCTTACACAGCATCTCTCTGTGATGCTCTGAAACCTACTTGTCCAGTTAGATAAGAAAAACAATTAAGAATCCTTTTCCCAACTGTCCATACAGAAAGAATCTATTCTAGTTGCAATGCATTCATAATAATTTTACTCTCATTTAATGGAAAGACTGAAGCTAAAAGCTATTACACTGCTTTCAAGATTATAGCTTTGTGAACATACATAATTTCATGGTGTACCTTTCAATTTATTTTTATTTTTATTATATGTGGCCACAAAGAAACATTACAATGCCACTGATATAATTAACCATTTAAGCAACAAAGGGTAAATGAGCAATGGATTAATCAACATTTTGATTCTCGTTTTCATTATACCTTTCTGGCATTCATTCAGCATATGGTAACTGGTCAATTCGAAATCAATTTGCAGATTTTTGGTGAGAATTTAAATAGCTGAACAAATTTCCAGGTCATATGAGTTGCTTTATTTCTTACAAACTGGCTGTCAAATCTAAAGGTTTACATCTTGGATTTTATCAAGGTTGTATTGAAATCTGCAAAGAAAAACTGAAACCTCGAGTGCAAATACCGTTCAATGGACGTGCTTACCAAAACGGTGGTATTGAAATGTGTTGAACAAACGTTCCAAATGAAAAGGCTTTATTTCAACTGAGAGAAGAAAACATGGCTACTGTTGAATATACAGTCTTATAAGTCAGAACGTTTGCAAAAATATAATGGAAATGTGAAATGATTTTATCAAGATTTCGTTACAAAAATGTGAAATAATATATCTGTTTGTTTAACCGAAAATAAGACCTAGTACTATTTTTGATAATTGCTAAAGTATAAGACCTACCCCAAAAATAAGACCTAGTTTGATCATTCCCAGGGCTGGTGGTGGCATAAAGCACTATTTGAAGAGCTGCAGGAGAAGCAGGAGAGAATGAGTGATGCCGGACCCAGAGGATGCGAGGCTGCAGCGGAAGGAGCAGAGCCGCATAAGTAAATGATTCTCCTAGCACTGGTTCCTGTCACAGGCGTGATGCCAAACTGATCACCCTATTCTTAACTTTGCCACTCACTTCTGTCTTGTAAGTCTTCTACTGGTATTAAAAAAAATAAAACCTACCTCGAAAATAAGACCTAGTGTGTTTTTTTAGGGCCAAAATAATATAAGACAGTGTCTTATTTTCGGGGAAACGCGGTAGCTATAATCACATATTTTTGTGTATTTCTTTACATGTGCATTTCAAAGTCGTAGTTTTTAATTTTAGAGATTATATGGTCATGTATGGTATTTTTGGGTAGGCCAGACCCTGACCTATCCAATGACTGCTTACTTGAGCTTGGCGTTTATATCATGGAGCTACAGAGGTCTAAAGTCCTTAGTCTCCTTGCAGCTTTCCAGCTTACATTTTTTATGAAACCGCATGTTAAAATGCACTGTTGTTACCTCCACACTTGCTCCCGGAGTGGGAAAAGAGAAGGTGAGTTATTGCATCAGTATTGTTCACTTTATAACAAATTCTACAATGGTGCTGCTTTAGTAAGAAAAAAATCATACTTTAGTTGTTATTTGTCCTTTTCATTTTTACACTTAATACAGTCAATGTTTGGTATTACTATAAAAGTCAGACTTTCTACATGTAAGATGTAGAATACAGGAAATACTGAAGTCCAAAGAACCTTTATACCCCCTGCAATGTGCTTTTCATGCCAGGTGGGGGAAAGCCCTGTTTCTGATATCATTATGTCCTTGCATGATGGCATCAGTCGGAAGAGGGCCTGCCCACAGTGAGGACTGACATCCAAAAAGTCAGTGTCAGGACACCAGCGGAAGGGCTCGGCAAAACCACAGATGGACCCTTTCCTGCACCTGCAACAGCAGCCTCCTTTCTTGACAGTAAATTCCAACCCGGGATTTGGAGTGGCCTCGTCCTCTCGATCCAGATTCCACTCCTGGTTTCATCCACAGGTGTGGTCAGTAACCCTGTGAACGTCTTCCAAATAGTGCTCCACCCAGAGGTAAATTCGTCTTCATCGAGTTGGATTTGGAGTGTCCACCACAGGGCTACTCCAGAAGCCTGCTCCCTGACAACTCTGCTTCCTCTTCCTCAAGCCTCCGGCCTCAAGCCGTTTCCCCCAGGCCACAAATCTCCAGAGTCCAACTGTGGTCCTGCCTCTTTGCCCAACATGCTCTGGCCTCGTTCCCCACTGCGTTCCTGCCTTGTTACCCACCGTGGTCTTGCCTTGCTGCCCACTGTGTTACTGCCTTGCTGCCTACCTACTGAGGATTATCCCTTGCCTACCTACTGAGGACTGCCCCCTTGCCTACCGAGGATTGCTCTTTGCCTCTCCACAAAGGACAGCCCTTTGCTCTTAGTTCCCTGTTATTCCACTTTTCACCTTTTGTGTTATTCCTATGTCTGTGGTCACGTTTCTTCCTGTGTCTGCCCTCCTGTGGTACTGTTATCATGTGCAGTCTCTGTGTTCTTTCCATACTCTTCTATAGTCCGTGTTCCCGCTTGTTCCTTGTACGTCTGTGCTCCCTGTACCCTGTATAGTCTGTGTCCATATTCCCCTGTGCTCTGTATTTCCTAGTACTTTGTTTAGCCTATGTGTCCTGCCTTGTTATTCCCCTCCAGTGCCTTTATCATTGTCTTATTTCCCTGTTTAATCCAGTAAACCCCTTTTGCACCATATTACATGTCCAGTGTCTTTTGCATTGCTGCACACAGGGCTCAGATCACCTAGATGCTGGAAATAACCATGAAAGTCAGCCTACTGTGGGAGAACTCAGTGATCAATTGCATTGCTTCCAAACTCTGGTGTGGACAGGATGCGTTGAGTGCATCTTTCGCACACAGGAATCAAACACGACATTGTGCACTGCACAACCTCTGTACGAACCAGTTAAATGCTGTGTACTTTTTTCACCTGCATTTCCAGGTTCCCTGCCTACACAGAGTCTGGTAACAGTCTGTAAAAGGGTTTTGGGGCACAGTTTTAATGTTTATTTTTGCTGCACTAAGCTTTTACGTTCAAGCATGGCCGGCCCGTCCATAGAGCCAAATGGTGTCATGGCTCCTGGTGGCCCTTTGCCAGGGGTGGCATTTTGCCGCCCTTTCAAAGGACGTGGCATGGTGCACCAGGCCTGCACCTCGATCAGGCCTGAGGCCTGGCCCCAACCAGGCCAGCACCCAGCTCTCGACCAGGCCAGGCACCTGACACAGACCTAGACCTGGCCGGTGCTGTGTGTTGGTAAGTACAGTTGTGTTCAAAATTATTCAACCCCCACTGAAATTGAGTGTTTTGGCCAGTTTGACATTGATTTTGATCATTCAGTCATCTTGCTTACAATTAAATCAAAGAGGCACGTGTAGGTCAGAAAAATATAACATAACATTTATAATGAAATAACCACAAATGTCTTTTCTGTGCTCACATCATTATCAGTTTTATTCAACCCCAAGTGACATTCAATCTTAGTACTTAGTACAACATCCTTTTACAGTTATAACAGCTTTAAAACGTGAAGCATAGCTTGACACAAGTGTCTTGCAGCGATCTACGGGTATCTTCGCCCATTCGTCATGGGCAAAAGCCTCCAGTTCAGTCACATTCTTAGGCTTGCGCACTGCAACTGCTTTCTTTAAGTCCCACCAGAGGTTCTCAATCGGATTTAAGTCAGGTGACTGCGATGGCCACTCCAAAATGTTCCAGCCTTTAATCTGCAACCATGCTCTAGTGGATTTGGAGGTATGCTTGGGATCATTGTCCTGTTGAAAGGTCCAACGTCTCCCAAGTCTCAGGTTTGTGACGGACTGCATCACATTGTCATCCAATTTCTCCTGGTACTGAAGAGAATTCATGGTACCTTGCACACGCTGAAGCTTCCCTGTACCTGCAGAAGCAAAACAGCCCCAAAGCATGATTGAACCCCCGCCATGCTTCACAGTAGGCAAGGTGTTCTTTTCTTCATAGGCCTTGTTCTTCCTCCTCCAAACATAACGTTGATCCATGGGCCCAAACAGTTCTAATTTAGTTTCATCAGCCCACAGAACACTATCCCAAAACTTCTGTGGTTTGTCCACATGACTTTTGGCATACTGCAGTCGACTCTTCTTATTCTTTGGAGACAGCAAGGGGGTGCGCCTGGGAGTTCTGGCATGGAGGCCTTCATTACGCAGTGTGCGCCGTATTGTCTGAGCTGAAACTTCAGTACCCACATCTGACAAATCTTTTCTCAGTTCCTCAGCAGTCACACGGGGACTTTTCTCCACTCTTCGCTTCAGGTAGCGCACAGCAGTCGAAGTCAGCATCTTCTTTCTGCCACTACCAGGTAGCGTTTCAACAGTGCCCTTTGCCTTGAATTTGCGAGTGATGCTTCCTATGGTCTCTCTTGGTATGTTTAACATCTTTGCAATCTTCTTATAGCCATTGCCCTTCCTGTGAAGAGTAATCACCTCTTCTCTTGTCTTCCTGGACCATTCTCTTGACTTCACCATGTTTGTAACCACACCAGTAAATGTCTAGAAGGAGCTGAGTATCACAGTCATTTTAAAGCTGCCTAATTGGTGCTTATTATGCTTTATTGCTGCTCTGTGACATCCACAGGTGTTTTCAATACCTGATTGAAAACACTTGAATGAACCTCTGTTCTTCAGAGTGGTAATCTTTAAGAGGTTGAATAATTGTGTCAATGAAGAATTCACAAAAGAAACATTTACTACTGTATTACAAAACCAATTGATGTCATTTTAGCATTTTAGTTGCATATGGTTCTTTAAAAAGTCCTTGTAGGATTTCATTCTGAATACAATTACAAATGTACACTAAATTCCCTAAAACCCTTTACAGCATTGGGGGTTGAATAATTTTGAACACAACTGTATGTAGATGTGTGTGTGTCACTGTGTATGTGTGTTTGTGGATGTGTGTGGATATGTGTGTGGATGTGTGAATGTGACTGTGTGTGACTATTTCGGGATATGTGGAGCTCTGTGATTCTCATACACACTGAACATTACTGCAAGCTTTATTGCTGTGGAGCTCTGTGATACAGTAATGTGCAGTGTGTATGAGTGTATCACAGAGCTCCACAGCAATAAAACTTAAACAGGGTTATTCAATGAAATCCGAAAAGTCTCCGCCCGTTCGGTGACTTTTCGTACCCTGCACTTCTGGGAATTTGGTGATTCCTAGTTCGCTGACCCTGCGGTGTATTCAGTTATAATATTCAAAAGAGCACAAAACTTGAAGAACCGTTTAGCTCCAAGCTTACTTCCAAAAATTATAGGTAAAGACAAAAATAAAGCCTTTTTGCCAAATGAGAAACCTAAAGGTTTACATAGATGTGGAAGGTGTAAGGCTTGTAAACACCAAGAAAGGAAAATCGTTAACTTTAGAAGTAACATAACAGGGAAAGAATTTTCCATTAAATCATTTATTAATTGTACTAGTAAGGCTAGGGTCAGACTGAGGCAGTGCGAACGCGCGTGCAGGCGCACTTAATCACGGCCGCACTAGCAGCAGATGCCGGGCAATGACGGCCAATATACGAAGTACGGTCGCACAAAAGTCCGGCTGCGCAACGCAAGTGGAAAATGAACGCATTTTTTCGAGAACGTGAAACCGCAGGTACTGACGTACAGAGTGCGCTGCGTCTGCTAGCGGCGTGTGTGCGTGATTAGGAGACGTCAGACGCTGCTAATGTCCGGCCTACATAACGTCCAGACACAAAAAGAGTTTTATTGATGATCCGTACAAAATCACGGACGAAAATGCGCATCGTATGACCACTATCGCGTATTCTGTGAAAAAATGCGTCCATTCGTTCGAACGCACTTTTTCACAGACAACATAAAAATGCGTTCGTCTGACCCTAGCCTACGGGTTTGATATATTTGCTAGAGTGCCCTTGTGGAGCGCAATATGTGGGTAAAACCACAAGAGAGATTAAAATACGTGTGCTGGAGCATTTAGGGAATATTAGAAAGAATAAACTTGACCATAGCGTGCCGGTGCATTGTAACAGCTGTCCTTTATTTTCGGTTGAGAAATTTAAATGGATTGGTATAGATTTAGTTAATAAAAATTGGAGAAGGGGTGATTATTCTAGACTTTTGGCCAAAAGGGAGATGGAATGGATATACCGTTTGGATACATGGAGAAATGGAGGGTTAAATGTAGATTTGGACATTAAAAATTGTCTATGAAATGATCCATTTACCCGTGTACACCATGTCGGTATCCAGGGCCGGATTAAGGGTATCATGGGCCTGGTGCCGAGTATTTTGGTGGGCCTATTTTTAGATACTGAGGAAACAATCGGCAACTAAACTGTCAAATTGGCAAATACTGCTGAATTGACTGAGAAATACGGTGCAGTTCGCCATAATTAGGCGATCTTAAGCGGCAGCGAAATTGTTTATATACACTGGTGCTGAAAAGGGCAGCACCTTTCCTTCAGCTGCCACTTGCATGGAATCACGCAGGAACGGACAGGTACGGTCCTGACAACAGAGCTCCAGCAATAAAACTCACAGTAATGTTCGGTGTGTGTATGAGCATATCACAGAGCTCCACAGCAATAAAACTCACTCATACACATCGCACATTACTGTGAGTTTTATTGCTGTGGAGCTCTGTGATGTGCTCATACACACTGCACATTACTGTGTCACAGAGCTCCACAGCAATAAAACTCAGCAATGTGCGGTGTGAATTAGTAGTCTCTCATTTGTCTGTGACCCCCTTTCTTTTTCATTTGTCTGTCTCCTTTTTTCATTTGTCTGTCTCCCCTTTTCATTTGTCTGTCTCCCCTTTTTCATTTGTCTGTCTCCCCTTCTTTTTCATTTATGTCTCCCCTCTTTCATTTCTGTCTCCCCTTTTTCATTTGTCTGTCTCCCCTCTTTCATTTCTGTGTCTCCGCTTTCATTTCTGTGTCTCCGCTTTCATTTCTGTGTCTCCTCTTTCATTTCTGTGTCTCCTCTTTCATTTCTGTCTCCCCTCTTTCATTTCTGTGTCTCCTCTTTAATTTCTGTCTCCCCTCTTTCATTTCTGTGTCTCCTCTTTCATTTCTGTCTCTCCTCTTTCAATTCTGTCTCCCCTCTTTCATTTCTGTCTCCCCTCTTTCATTTCTGTCTCCCCTCTTTCATTTCTGTGTCTCCTCTTTCATTTCTGTCTCTCCTCTTTCATTTCTGTGTCTCCTCTTTCATTTCTGTCTCCCCTCTTTCATTTCTGTGTCTCCTCTTTCATTTCTGTCTCCTCTTTCATTTCTGTCTCCCCTCTTTCATTTCTGTGTCTCCTCTTTCATTTCTGTCTCCCCTCTTTCATTTCTGTGTCTCCTCTTTCATTTCTGTCTCCCCTCTTTCATTTCTGTCTCCCCTCTTTCATTTCTGTCTCTCCTCTTTCATTTCTGTCTCCCCTCTTTCATTTCTGTCTCTCCTCTTTCATTTCTGTCTCTCCTCTTTCATTTCTGTCTCTCCTCTTTCATTTCTGTCTCCCCTCTTTCATTTCTGTCTCTCCTCTTTCATTTCTGTCTCCCCTCTTTCATTTCTGTGTCCCCTCTTTCATTTCTGTCTCTCCTCTTTCATTTCTGTGTCTCCTCTTTCATTTCTGTCTCCCTCTTTCATTTCTGTCTCCCCTCTTTCATTTCTGTCTCTCCTCTTTCATTTCTGTCTCCCCTCTTTCATTTCTGTCTCCCCTTTTTCATTTCTGTCTCTCCTCTTTCATTTCTGTCTCTCCTCTTTCATTTCTGTGTCTCCTCTTTCATTTCTGTCTCCCCTCTTTCATTTCTGTGTCTCCTCTTTCATTTCTGTCTCCCCTCTTTCATTTCTGTCTCCTCTTTCATTTCTGTCTCCCCTCTTTCATTTCTGTCTCCCCTCTTTCATTTCTGTCTCTCCTCTTTCATTTCTGTCTCCCCTCTTTCATTTCTGTCTCCCCTCTTTCATTTCTGTGTCTCCTCTTTCATTTCTGTCTCCCCTCTTTCATTTCTGTCTCTCCTCTTTCATTTCTGTCTCCCCTCTTTCATTTCTGTCTCCCCTCTTTCATTTCTGTGTCTCCTCTTTCATTTCTGTCTCCCCTCTTTCATTTCTGTCTCTCCTCTTTCATTTCTGTCTCCCCTCTTTCATTTCTGTGTCTCCTCTTTCATTTCTGTCTCCCCTCTTTCATTTCTGTCTCTCCTCTTTCATTTCTGTCTCCCCTCTTTCATTTCTGTGTCTCCTCTTTCGTTTCTGTCTCCCCTCTTTCGTTTCTGTCTCCCCTCTTTCATTTCTCTGTCTACACTGTGCACTGCCCCCCCCACATGCTGCCCCTCCTCCACCTCCCTGCCGAGTGAGATTAGAGGAGAGCTGCAGGGGGGGGCTCAGTAAATTTAAAAAAAAAAAACGCTGCCCCGGAGACTCCGCTGGAGGAATCTTACCTTTCCTCGCGTGCTGGTTTCCTCGCCTCCCTTCCACATGGCTGGAAACGGTCAGGAAGGCTTGCAGGAGGATGGGGAGGAGCAGCCGGATGTGTCTCCCTCAGTAGCAGATGAGCGACACCTACTGGCTACTCCTTCCAATAATCCTCCTGCACAATCCAGTTACATTGCCGCGTGCTGAGTGCCTGCTTATCTATTCTTTGGGCTGCCTGCTGTGGGCCTATTTAATGTAAGGGGCCTGGAGCTGCCGCTCCATCCGCCCCTACATTAATCCGGCCCTGTCGGTATCAAGGTTGGATTCTGTAAACTTGTATGCATATAACATAAGATTGTGGTTATCAAGGGATTTGCTGCTCTCCAATATAGTTCTTTAGTTCTTTTAAGTGTTTTTATGTTTGTACATCCCTCTTACAATTTGCATTTATGTATTGGAGGGATTATCGTCTTGAGAAAGAAGCTCCTTGTTAGGAGTATGATGGACCCCCTTAAGAGTTTGTCTGGATCCGCCAACACCTGATTTGTCATCCTCCGGTGTTCCAGCTCCTCAGCTTTAGTTGTCGCAAGAATGAAGATCGCATACGTCACTTCCGGTGACGCGAAGCCTGCGTTCCACAGATGAGACGCACGCCAACGCAAAAACCGGAAGGGAGGCAATTCGGCAGCAGAAAACGAAAATATAAAAAGACAAGGAGAAAGGGGACAGTTAATGGACTTTTTATTCAAGTTTTAAGTATATTTTTTACCCTGATGAAGTGTACTGTGTACACGAAACGCGTTGGATCATAATGTTTTTTACCCAATAAATAACTGCTAACACTGCTACCTTTGATAAGGTGTCCAGTTGATTCCTGTGGCGGCAAGAGTCTTCAGGTCCTCGGTTCCAGCATCAGCAGAGTTGGGGTAATCGTCGTAGACATGATAAGCGATAAAGTTATAATATCTTGTGAGTGCGGAGGTTAACCAGGGGGCACCCTATATAAAATTGTTAATTCAGTATGCACTATGAGATTTTTTCTATCACCTCTTAGGTTCCCAATTTGTTTGTATTCAGTTTGCTAACCAGACATTTTGGGAGAGACGTCCGGGATACCTAGAGGTTGTATACATATATATACACTTTATACCTTTCAGTCCCACCACAATTTTCCTTTTCCTGCGGTGTATTCAGCAAGCACCGCAGGGCCCCCGTATTGCAGGGAAAACCTGCCGCAAATCTGGCGAACACTCACCAAGACCCACAGAAAACAGCTGGATTAACCCTGCTGAACACGCCGGAGAAACCCGACTAGCCGCCAATCACAGCGCAGAGCAGCCGCCGGAAAAACCCGACACGGAGACTAACGAGGTGAAAAAAAAACCCAGTACGCTTGAAAGTTTGAAAATTGAAACGCTGGTTGCAAAAAAACTACTGAACGAAAATGTCTGAAATTTACATATAAGAGCTAATATGCTATATGCTAATAAAAAGGGCTGTTTCAGAAAAAAGAAAAAACTATTTTAAAAAAAACAGAAAAAAAGTTTGCCAAAAAATCCCCAAAAATGGCTAAAAGATCTTAAAAAAATATATGAATAAAGAGACTTTTTACTGCAGAATCTAATAATAAACAGTTTATTATATATTGAAGTAATGAAACCACCGAACAGAAGGGCATTTCAGCAAGTTTTCCCTGTTGTTTTGGGTTCTCTGAATAGACAAAACATTGCTTCTCTATGGGGAGTTCACTACCATCGAACAGGCACCGTATGTGCAGGCAATTCGCCAACATTTTTCGAACTGCCAGCTCTCTGAATAGCCGAATGGCCAGGAAAGGTAACCGTACGCTGAATTTCAGTGTTCGGCTACCTTTCGGCCACAATTCGGATCTCTTTGAATAACCCCCAAAGTAATGTGCGGTGTGTATGTTTGTGAGTTTTATTGCTGTGGAGCTCTGTGATACGCTCATACATGCCACGTGTTGTTTTGTTTTTAGGGGGGCAGCATTTCATCCTTGGATCCAGGCAGCACAGTGGCTTGGACCAGTGCTGCATCCAAGAATAGAGATTCCTGTAGTGCTATTGTGGCCAACACATGTAGGAGCTCCACAAAGTTCACCTGTGCAAGCTTCTATGCCTAGAATAGGCAAGATATAGCCTGTGTTAGGCTGGCTTAAATTTTAGTGAATTTGGTGACTTTACATACAGTATCACAAAAATCACATTTTTACAAATGTGATCTTCAGTCAAATCAGCCAATGGAATTCATGTTGCAAGTATTTGCAATCTCGTTGGATTGCGTTGGCTTGGGAAATAAAAATTTGTTCTGTGTCCTTCAAACTACAGAGAAGGGAAGTGGCAGATCACACCCTTCTCTTCTTCACAGAAGGTATGACAGGAAGATTGCACATTTTTCAGCTATTTCCCTAATATGTGAGGTTATTTTGTGATTCTGGGATCATTTAACACCAGACTTTGCGTCGTTTTTGTTTTTTACCTGCTCATAGTACTTTTTGTGCCTCAAATATTTTATAATAGTACAGTAAACTACTGAGCAAGTTGAGCTGTAGAAGTACCTACGTGACCTAGAGTATCCAGTGATTCTTATCATTTTTTATTTTTTTAAATTCTTTTATTATTAAAAATCAGAGCTATAAATGACTGCACATGGCCATCACATAAAGACTTAGAAATTCACAAGAAGACAATTTAAACCAGCAGGGATGGTCAGCTAAACCAGACATTAAGGGTCATCGCAATACAGCATAGCTCAATAACACATAACAAAGTTATGGAAATCGTAAAGAGTGTCTCAATATCTCAAATAGTAAAAAAACTAAATGGGGTAGGGTGGAGGGGCGATAAAACAGAAAAAAATACCGGGCGTTCCGCACAAAGAAGGGAGTAGAGTCAGGGACATCATGGAAAATAAAATGGGTAGGGAAGAGGGGTACAAGAAGGGCGGGGGACTGCCCAAGAAAGGTGACATTCCTGACTCGCCTGGCAAACCAAGGGAAAGCCGGGGACCATGGAAGATGTCACAGGGCCATGAGACCTGGGGCCAAGAAAAACAGCCATAGCCATGGTTGCCGTCTTACTGGCTCACCCAGGGCAACCCAGTGTCCCACACGTACAAAAAAAAAGGGGGGTAGATATTTTTTTCCCAATAAAAGATCCTCTAATAGCATCAAAAGGCAAAGCAGTTGACTCTTGGGGAATTTATGTACAATCCCAGTGTTCTATTTTAGTAAACCATGTATATCCAATAATTGGTTGCTCTTGTTAGTTCCAATGCTAGTAGAAAATATTGTAAAAACTTTCTACCAAGTTTTGTTACATATGCAAATACTGCTAAAATATGATTTTGGAATGTTATAATACACCATTTTACAGCTAAAAAAATGAAAACTTGTCCTATTATAGAAATACATCACAAGCGATGTCTAATTGTGCAACAGCTGCAATATCTTGGCTTTATAAACAAAACTGTGTGCCATTTGGAATTTTTTCAAAAGCTCACATAAATAGCACCCTTAATCATTTTGTGGGCTCTTTTATAATTTATATAAACTATCTTAAAGACACAACATGAAAAAAGAAAGTTTTCTCTGGTCAATAGAAAATTCTTTGTAAAAGTAAAACAGATCACTGGATTTCGGTTTTTTCCATATGTTTTGCGTAATTGCAATTTTTTTGTGTGTAACAGTCTGAAACGTTTTGCTATATTTCAAAAATCTTATTCCTACGTTGAAGGACAATGGTTTAAGTTAGGGTCCCTTGAGGCTCAACTAGGGTAGTGAGTGGTTGAGCGCCATGGGAGATGTAATTCCAAAACATATGGAAGGTCAAGGTTGCTGTCCCTTTGTTTAAATGATTAGATATGCACCACTGGCTAGGATGTAGGCTCTTGAATGGTAGACATTGTTAAATTTTTGGGATAGGATTAGGCGCGTGACTGTTACAGCAATTTTTTCGATGCAGTGCATATGTAATGCTTTGAGAAATAGGAATTCCCCAGCCTGGGCTGTCTTTATATTAATCAGTAAATATTCAGCCAGTCTCTGCACACGCAAACTGCACTGAAGCTGATAAAGTTATTTAAGCCAAGAAGAAGCATTTTGAAGGCCATAATAAAATGTGAATGACACAGTATAATGTCATTCAGTAATGGAATAATGTGTAGGTTATTTTTCTCTAAAGCTCTGAACCTGTTTATAAATCCATGTGAGCTCCATAAATCATTCTCAAGAGCAAAGGAAAGAAATGTAGAAAATCTATTTTATTACATTCCCTCGGGTGTTCATTTAATATTTAATGAAACATCAGGTATTATTCATCAATGAAAACATTTAAAGAACTTGCAACAGTCAACCTTGTAAAAGTCAACAAACATTTGGTGATTTACCTTATGAAACAGTAATGACTTGAGTTCAATCTTTAAGTCAGAGTGCATCTTAAAATGGGAACAGTAAATTTATTTAGTTGTTTATGTTTTGCACATACAAACCCCAGTTGGACATGTTCAATATCAGTTCTAATACCTTCCACTTATAAAGTAGCAATAGCAACAATAGACTGTTACCTCCTGAAGGATGAACCTCTCCATCAGTATTTTATGCAATAAAGGATACATATTGTCAAATAGAAAAATGTGCTCAATATCACAAATAGGTGAAGTATCCTTTCACAACTTTTTGCTTCAAAAATTAGGTTAGCTTTTTGAGAGTTTATCCATAGGGTTCTCACTTGGAATCATCTGTGTGGTGAAGACTTTGAAAAAGTAATCTTAGAGAAAAGTGGCTATTAACTAACAAAGAAATGCGTCGCAAAAATCTTGACCCAAATAAGAAGCCTGAAACTGGAGGATTATATAAGGTTTGAAAATGTGTAAAGTAAAGCTGTTCAGCAGTCAAATAGCAAAATGAACAAGGATTCTTGAGGACCCCCCCACCAAGTTAGGAGAATATCCTGTGGCTGTCCTTAAACCTCTGCGCTGTTGGCAAAGGAAAAACTTCAAACCGCAGTTTCATAGGGCTCCAGTATCATTGTGAGAATATGGCATATGTCTCAGGAGAAAATGTCTGCGTATGAAATAAAAAATAAATAAATAACTTTCTAAATTGTAGACATAGAAGGTCAACTAACGAACAGATGAACCAAAAAATTCTACCTGGGTGTAATAATAAAACATAAACTTTATTTGCCTCAATTAAAAATTATTATACACACAACATTGGTCATGATCATGGGTGACAGACAAGTATAAACAATTAAAAACGTCTTCCACCAAATGCCATTTCCCTGCGATACTTCAATTATTCACAGAACCTGATAATTCCCTAAATCGATAGTCGGGTATCATACTGAAGAATATACATCAGTAAGGGAATGGGAGGTGGAGAAAAAAAGTGGGAATCAGGGTAAATTCTGAATTATACAGAATGGTCAGTATAAATGTACAAATATGCACCAAATGTATCTAGAGATATTGACAGTGGCACAATACTAATCACAATTTTATCAGCATTAAACCAATTTTAAATTGGTAAAGAATAGAAGAAAAGTAAACCTTTTCAAGCCCAAAAGATCACAGCGGTGACTGCCCCACCAAGACAGCAAAATGTCATAAATAAAGTCACACTTAAAGGAGATTTGGGGGTAGGAGACTAGGCACAAAGCAAATGGTGATCCCGCTCGATACACAGGTGCACCCGACGTGTTCTCCATGGCGCACCCGACGAGCGTTTCTCCCTAGATGGTTTGTCAGGAGTGCATGACTTTTTAAATTGTGTCATTTAAATAACTATCTTTTCATTGGGCTTTGCTTCAAACTCTGGCTTTAACCCTAATGCTGGCTTTAATGCTAATCATAAAATCAAATCATAGATTCATAATATATTATTATTGTATGTATACCTCATGTCCTGCCAGAATGCTATAATAAAAAATGTAAAAAAATGTGAATTCCCATAAAATTTTTAATCATCTACAGCGTGTAATTTGTTTTGCATTTTATTATCCGAACCTATGCAGTTATATATTCTATGGGGTATGCTTGTTAAAAAAAATTAGAAATGGGAAACCATTACTTTATTTTACTGAGAAATTACGAGATTTTAGCTAAACGCACCCAAAAAAAATCATTTGTGCAGCATCATTCTTCATTATTTTTTATTATTATTATTAATATTATTACTACTTTTTTGCTTTAAATATGGTCATGTTTGGTATCATTGGAAAGGCCATGCTCTGGATTTTCCAATGATACCAATGATACCAAATCATAACCTCTAGTTCTCAAGGATTCAAGGATCGGGAGATACGGGGGTCCAAAGGACCCCACTTTCTCCACCATAGGGTTTCCATAGAGAAACCATTTGGCAACTAGGGGTTAATTCTTACACTGACTTAATCGCACCATGTGCAATGGTGTTAGTGGGTGGGGAGAGGTTCCGGAGGCTTGGCTGACATCCGAGAGATTGCGGACCGGCACCTCAGTGTCTAAAGACAGGCAACGCTTGAAAGGGCAGACTCTGCCCTTTCCAACAGTGCCTGTCTTTGACTTTAACCTCCTCCCGATCAGGAGGGAGAGGGGTCCAAAGGACCCCCCCTCATTCCAGGTGCTCTTCTGGCTTTTGCCGGGGGGCACCTGAAAATGGCATTATCGCACCCGTCACTTCCAGGACGTCAGACCACCGCGGGACCTCGGTGAGAGAGGTGAGTTTTGGGAGTGATACTCTGCTAAGCAGATCAGATGTGGGGAATGAGATGGGGAATGACCTCCGCATATAGTGAGGAATCTCCATGATGTTCCCCACACGTCTTCTGCAGTGAAGGGGTTAAAATCTGGCCTATCAGGTGTTTTTGAACTACAACTCCCAAGATTTTCTGGCTATATATTGCATTCACAGAATTCTAAGAATTGTAGGCCATCAACATCTGGGCTGCCAGAGTTTGAGACCCCTGGTTTAAACTATTTGCTATCATCATATGTATGCAGTTGCTGATGGGAAACCATGTTCATCAATGGCAGTGGAGATCACACAGAAGAAGACACAAATTGCTCTATGTCTCTCTGCTCAAACCACACTAGCCAATGTGACAGAAAACCATTAAGCCACAGGTATTTAAAACCGTACCGCTCCCATGGTGATGACATGACAATCCTAGCCTTCAGTGGACAACTGTCTGTCACATGACTACCATTACTGTCTGAAAAGCAAGTCAATCAAGGGTTAACCTATGATCTTATTGTCTGAAGGCTGAAGACAGATGCAGAACAGTGACTGGTCAAGCACTATTACCTTTTTCAAAACAAGTGATGCAATGATTGTGTCACGGTTTCCCTCTGGAGATAGGTATATGATCCCTATACGTAAGGTTACCCTAATATTCCGATCCTTGTAGTGGTCGGTTATAGTGACTAAGTAGCAACAGACTGAGGCAAGAGCGTATATATATATATATATATATATATATTTAAATGATGCTGTACAAAATCACCCGCACTCCAGGCTTTTTCACGTTCCTTCACTTTATTAGAACAAGTTTAAAGTCATATCAACATTTCGGTCCCTCTCCGGAACCTTCATCAGGACAAAAAAACATACAATGCCCCCCCATTGCAAACTCTAAGCTTACATAGGGAGAAAAATCATGAAAATTGCAAACACCTTGGATACTCACCCTCCCGATGTGTACGGTGTCCGGCGTGCTGTGGGGTGCTTTGCGCATGCGCCCTACTGCGGCCCATCCCAATGACGTCATCCTGGTCGTCCTGGTAACCAAAAATGCTTAAACTTCATATATGTCATCCCACATCTAGCGCCCACGCCAATCGGATCACTCATACACATCAGCTGGATGAGAAAACCAAGGATTGCCGCATTAATCAGCGGCCCACACATATTAAAAACAAAGATGCCACCTGTGTGTTAAAGAAGATATTACAATAATGTTTATCATTTCAGCGATTGTATTATGCATATCAAAACCGTCACTCATAAATGCTGAATCAAGGCTTTTTATTGCAACCTACTTCACTCTTGCCTCCCCATCCCTATACAAACAAGAGTACATGTTGCGTTCATTAAGTCCCCTTGGGTGTACTGTATCTAACCAATGTATCCACTGGGCTTCTTTTAAGCAACATAAGTGCCCTATCTCCCCCCTCCTAGGTACGGGGACGTGATCTATGGCTGTGAAGCGTAGTGAGGCAACCGGGTGACCTAATTCCAAAAAGTGTCTCTCCACTGGCTTGTCCGAGTGGCCGTCCCGATACGCTACCCTTATGTTCAACCTATGGTTTGTGATTCTATCACATAGTGGGGTTGTTGTCTTACCCACGTACGCTAGCCCACATGGGCACAGTATCCTATACACCACGTACTCAGTTTTACACGTTATTGTATGTCGGATATGAAACCGTTTTCCCGTGTGTGGATGGCTAAACTCCTTCCCCGGTACCATGTGACTGCAGGTCACACATCCCAAACATCGTTTACATCCCGCATTACGGTGTCGTGCCAATTCCTGTGTTTTCTCTAAGATGGGATCCGTATGGACCAATAGGTCTTTCAGGCTCCTATTACGTTTGTAACAGAACATAGGTGGACTCCTGAACTTTATTGGCAGAATTCGATCATTCTCCAAAATGCGCCAGTTTTTCTTAACTGCAGCTGTTAATTTTTCTGCGGCCATAGTGTAGGTAATGGGAAACCTCAATCTATCTTGTTTTGCCTTCTCTACCGGGGGTAAAGAAGCCTTTTCTAGTGCTAGTTCTAGTGTCTGTCTCAGATATCCTCGTTGTTCAAACTTCCCATGCATTAGACTTAACTGTTCCTGTCTTATTGATGAATCACTATTATTTCTAATAGTCCTCAAGAACTGGGCATGTGGTAGAGCCCTCTTGCAGTGCTCGGGATGTGCACTGGAACCTAATAGGAGGGTATTCCGGTCTGTAGGTTTGGAGTAGAGGGAATAGTGAAGTTGATGGTCCTTCACAAACACTTTAATGTCCAAAAAATGGATGGACTCACTGCTCACCTCACTTGTAACCTTAATGGGACTATTTAGTCCATTGATATACCCTTCAACCTGTCTAGCTTCATCCATCGTGCCCCTCCACAAAACAAATATATCATCAATAAAGCGGACGTACAATGAAATTTTCTCAGAAAAATAATCCAATATGTAACTCCGCTCAAATGCATACATGAATGCGTTGGCATACATGGGTGCCATCGAGGCACCCATGGATGTCCCCGTGCGTTGTACGAACCACAGGTCTTCAAATCTGAAATAATTGTTTTGTAATGCTAGAGCTAATAGCTCTAACACAAACTCAATTTTAGGGCCTGTGTACTAGACATGTGCACAGCACAAAATTTTGTTTTGAACTAATGGATTAGTACTAAAATGCAATTTATTTAGTTGCTAAAGAAATTCGTTTTCAGTTCTTTAGTATGAAAACTAATTTCATTCATCCGAAAACCAGTGGATACAATTATTATTGTAGTGGCTCCTCAGAGTGCTGAGATCGCTGCTTGTTACAGTATCTCTCACTCTCAGCACAATGTGTCAGGCAAAGCTGTTACAGTAACTGATTGCTGCTCATCACAGAGCTCAGAGTTTCAGTAAAACTAGTAAATAATATTTTTATATATAAGAGGTTATAACAATATTATTTCCTTGTTTTACTAAAACTGAGCACTGTTACAGTCAGTTACTGTAACAGCTGAGCCTGACACATTGTACTGAGAGATAATATAACAAGCAGCTGATCTCAGCGCTCACAGCCACTGGATTTAAAGGGCTAAAAAAAAAGGCTCCTCTCTGTATAATGTGTAGAACATCCTCCTGCATTAATTAATACCCCTCTCTGTATAATGTAGATAACATCCACCATAATTAATTAATGTCCCTCTCTGTATAGAACATCCTCCTCAATTTATACCTTTCTCTGTATAATGTATATAACCTCCTCCTGCATTGATACCCCTCTCTGTATAATGTATAGAACATCCTACTGCATTCGTTAATGCCCCTCTCTGTATAGAACATCCTACTCAGTAGGACCTACTGCATTGGCATGTGGAGGGTGCAGAACTTTGGAATGCAATGCTTATCCAGCACAGGAGAGGGAACTTTTACTTAAACTTTGCATCTCTGTGGGGGAAAGAGACAGGAATATAAAAGCAGGGGAGAGGGCAAATATTAACATAAATCGGTCTGAAAGCTCAGAGAAGAGATGTCTGGTGCAAATTTATTTTTATAATAAAATTAAGCACTTTAAATCCAGGGAAAACATTCAAATAAATCACACTGACAGCTCATAATAAAAGAGTAACTGTGAGTTGGATACTAAATGTATCAGACGTAAAAAACCCTTTATAACAAGCAGCACTGGGAGAGGAGAGGGTCTTTATATATGTCCCTCCAGTGTACAGTGTACAGAGCACTGGTGAGACCTCACTTGGAGTACTGTGTGCAGTACTGGAGAACGTATCTCCAGAAGGATATAGACATCTTAGAGAGAATTCAGAGAAGGGCTACTAAAATGGTGTACGGCTTGAAGGAGAAAAGTTACCAGGAAAGGCTTAATGATCTTAACATGTACAGCTTGGAAAAAAGACGAGACAGAGGAGATATGATAGAAACATTTAAATACGTAAAGGGAATCCACAAGGTAGAGGAAGGGAGTATATTTAAACGGAAACAAAGTAGCAAAACAAGAGGACATAGTCTTAGATTAGAGGGGCAAAGGTTTAAAAGTAACATCAGGAAGCATTATTTTACTGAGAGGGTGGTGGATACATGGAACAGCCTTCCAGTTGAAGTAGTTGAGGCCAAAACAGTAAGCATGGGATAGGCATAAGGCTATCCTAAACAAAAGATAAATCCATGTAATTGGGCAGACTAGATGGGCCGAAAGGTTCTTATCTGCCGACATTTTTCTATGTTTCTATATAAAATGTGTATTATAGATGAGGAAAGGGGGATAGTGCTCCTGGATAATATAAAATGTATCAGACCTAAGCCCCTATTATACAGAGCGGGAGGGGAGATAACACACATTTTATAAAGTCCCTCTCTTCTCCCAGCGCTATTGTTATGAAGGGTTTTTTACTATCCAGCCCTCCTGTCATTAGCTTTCAGTGTGGTTTATTTGAATGTTTTGTTTCTCCAGCTGCTTTTATAATCTTGTCTGCCTCATAGACATGCAAGGGTTAAGTAAAGGTTTCCTCTCCTGTGCTGGCTGTCTGTGCTGCGAGTGAGTATTCTGGAGCTCTATCACTGTCAGATTTTCGGGTAGGGGTCGGGAAGGATTACGCATACAAATCTTTTCTGTAGCTTTGCGTTGTTGCACTCTTCATTGCTGGTCTCCTTCACTCAATGTAATATCACAAAAAGGACAAACTAAAATGTAGTGCATTTTATTTTAGTTTCTTTCGTTTTTTGTACTGGGCAGTTTCGTATCTCTTGAGTCATACTAAAACTAAATTATCCCAAAATTCGGACTAAATCGTTTTAGTACTAAAACGAATGCACATGTCTACTGTGTACATTGTGGACTGTGACAACAACTCCCGCATAGCCTCTATACCAGCTTGATGAGGAATAACTGTGTATAGGCTTTTAACATCCATAGTTAAAAATACCAAATTATCATCAATGCATGTAATGCCCTTCAATCTATACAAGAAATTTGTCGTATCCTTAACACATGTGGGAATAGCCAAAACTGGTTTCTTAAACAAATAATCTAGCCATCTTGCCACCGGATCTATGACACCCCCAATGGCCGACACAATAGGGCGAAGAGGTGGTACAGTGTCGTTTTTGTGAATTTTGGGAATTCCATATATCACTGGAATTTTTCGGTGCTTCTGTACCAGGAAGTCGAATAGCTCATCATTAATCTCCCCCATTTCCAATCCCCTCCTGAGGGTTTCTTCAAATCTCCGCGAGATCTCAATTGTGGGATCCCTCTCTAGTCGTTGATATGTTCCCTCATCTTGAAGCTGGAAGATTAACTCCTTTGCATATTGAAGATAGTTCATGATAACGAATTTTTTCCCCTTGGTGGGGTGTTTTTTGCATTCTTTTGGATCAACAGCAGCTATAGGGATATGTGGAAGGTAGAACTTGATGAGCACTGATCTTTTTTTTCAACAGATATTACTATGTAACTGTAAGTAAAACATACAAAAATAAACAGCTTCAAAACCCAAAAATTATTTACGTGGGGCAGACAGTAAGATTTATCAGGTAACACGCAACGTGTTGATGCTTTTTCGTATTAATCACAGTACTTTGTCAAATGAGAAACTCACTTTGTCAAGAGTGTTGTCAAAAAATATCTGAAGAGCATCCAAAGGGAAGGGTAAGTGAAGAGAAATCAATCATGCTCTGTTGTACTCATACAGCAGTACTGTCACTTGAAAAAAATACACTTAGGTTTTAAGGAAAACCTGCATGATTTATCCCCTCAATGTCTGCTATATAATGTAGCCTTATTAAGTTATCACTATAGGGTTATTCAGAGAGAGTAGATCTGTCCCCGCAATTGCACCGAACAGTGAATTTCGCCATACAGTGCAATTTTGTGGCCATTCGGCTATTCAGAAAGCAGTCAACACGCCAAATTTTGGCGAATTGCCATCGAAATACAGTGATGTTCGGCAGCAGTGAAAGTCCACATAGAGAAGCAATGGTTAATCTATTCAGAGAACACTGAACAGCAGAGAAATGTCAATGAAATTACCTGATGGTTTAATTCAGCAGGTTAAATCAGGCGAATCCCAAAGGTGGTTTCAATGTTGAAAATATTCCTGTTTTTATTAAATATCTATTCAACCATTAATTCTTTTAATTTGCAGCAAAAATTCTCTTTATTTATTTAGGCTTTTTTATAACTTTTCAGGATTTTTTTCATCAATTTTCTTTCAGATTTCTTTTAAATACTGTTTTTTTTATGTACCAGAACTTTTTATTATTATTCATAGGACGTTATATATTAATTCCAGACATTTTTGTTCAGTACTTTTTTTGCAAACACCGTTTCAAATTTGAAACTTTCAATCAGTTTTTGTTTCTTTTTAAAGAAGAAAAACACCTCTACAGTGTTGAAGTGTTGGCGCTATAGTAAATATATAGTGACTGTTGTATCAAAAGTGATTTATCCACAGATATGCAGCTCACCACAAGGTGTGTCTCTCACCCATATAATCATAAAAAAATACAAACAAATTTGTTGGGAGCGCAATAGGATATAGAGTAGATGTTTCTTCCACAAGTTGATCTGATATCTGGTTGTAATCAGCTTTTGACACTAAAATATACAAAATACAGAATAATCGCGCAATATTGTCACATACAGATGAAAAAATAAAAAAGTTTGTATATAGAACCACTCACAAACATAGAGCCTACTGGCTCGTGAGTATGCGCAGATAAGCCTCTATGGGGGGCTTGTCCCATCAATCGATTTGCAGAGTTTAGTTGATCGTGTATCAGCAGTCTGTCGTCGCAGGACAAATCTCTCAAATAAAGATAGAGATAGACATAGCACAAAATCTTTTATATAAGGAGTATATATCACCATAGGTCAAAGTACTCACGTGATCCTGAGCCTCCCTTGCGAGTGGCTCAGTATATAAGCCTCGGACCACTTTAGTTCCACGGGGGGTCCTACCCCTAATCGGTATCTTTTGGAGAGGAAAAAATCTTCTAAGGCTTGATTTAAGTAAAAACTTTTAATGTGATAAAATATAAAGAAAATGGGAATTTAAAATATAAATTAATAAAAAAGTAACCGAGACGCGTTTCTCTCGCTTCCCTGCGAGTTTCATCAGTCGGTGTGCCATTCAATGCTCCAGATATCATTTTATAGTGTCCTTAGTCCGATTTGATTAACGTGTCCCATTGGCGTGCGTTTCAAACCCGCGATTTGCGTTCCATTGTCGCTGTAGATGCCTTCTGATGACGCACTTCCTCTTCCGGGCCTCACATCCAGAGGCTGAATCTGCGCATGTCCGCCCCTTTTCCGTGGGAAGCGTCTTATCTCCCATCTCTCATTCCGTTGATGGCGCAAATCTATTCAAAGTATGCACTCAAAGAAATATATATAAACGGCCATGTGACAGATATATCTCAAAGAGGACAACCTGGATAATGCATAACCATATAGTACAGACAGGAATATTCGCCAAAATCAAGGACATATATAAAAATGTGCATAATATGACATCTTAATCATATAAAAAGTGACAGACTTCAAAGTCAACATTTAGCCCATTAGGGGCCAGAGTATCTAAACAGTAGATCCACTTCATCTCAGTTTTAATGAGCTTTTGGTTCATATTTACCCCTCTCCAATCACGTTTGATTTTATCTATACCCATAAATACCAATCCTTTCGGATTGCTATCGTGGGCTTCTTTAAAGTGGGAAGAGACACTATGATTAATGTATCCCCTGGTTATGTTACAGAGGTGCTCATTTATTCTAATGTATAAAGGTCGAGAAGTTTGTCCTACATACTTTTTCCCACAAGGACACTTCAGCATGTAAATTATATTTTTGCTATGACAAGTGATCGAATCTTTAATTTTATAATTAGATCCTCTCATTCCTGCATCGAACTGCTTAACTGTTCTTTTATTACTCATTGTTTTACGGCATGATATACAATGGCCGCAGCCATAGAGTCCGGGGGTTAGACCAAAAAATTGTTCAGGTCCTTGCTTATCATTGGTTTTAATATGATTACGAACTAGATTTTTTTTGAGATTTTTTCCTCCTCTAGATATTATTCTAGGTCTTTCTGGCAGTATTTTGATTAAAACTGGATCATTAATTAAAACCGGCCAATATTTTTCTATGGATTTCTTAATTCGTTTATTATTCATATTATAGTCCATGACAAAAGGAATATTCTCGTGTTGTTCTACCCGTTGTGGTTTATATTGCAGCAATGAGTCTCTACTTATTGTGAGAACTTCTTTTTTCATTTCTTCCAGAAACATATCATCGTAACCTTTATCTTTGAATTGGTTTATTAAATGTTCGGCCTGACATAAATATTGTTCTACATCCATACAATTTCTACGAATACGTAGAAGTTGTCCTTTGGGGATTGTTTTTAACCATAATGGGTGATGGCCACTATTGATAGGAATGTAACCATTTACCTGAACCGGTTTAAAGAAAGTGCGAGTTTTTAATTCGCTATTTTCAACGTATATAGTAAGATCAAGGAAATCAACTTGTGTTGGACTTATATTTTAAATTCCCATTTTCTTTATATTTTATCACATTAAAAGTTTTTACTTAGATCAAGCCTTAGAAGATTTTTTCCTCTCCAAAAGATACCGATTAGGGGTAGGACCCCCCGTGGAACTAAAGTGGTCCGAGGCTTATATACTGAGCCACTCGCAAGGGAGGCTCAGGATCACATGAGTACTTTGACCTATGGTGATATATACTCTTTATATAAAAGATTTTGTGCTATGTCTATCTCTATCTTTATTTGAATGATTTGTCCTGCGACGACAGACTGCTGATACACGATCAACTAAACTCTGCAAATCGATTGATGGGACAAGTCCCCCATAGAGGCTTATCTGTGCATACTCACGAGCCAGTAGGCTCTACGTTTGTGAGTAGTTCTATATACAAACTTTTTTATTTTTTCATCTGTATGTGACAATATTGCGCGATTATTCTGTATTTTGTATATTTTAGTGTCAAAAGCTGATTACAACCAGAAATCAGATCAACTTGTGGAAGAAACATCTACTCTATATGCTATTGCGCTCCCAACAAATTTGTTTGTATTTTTTTATGATTATATGGGTGAGAGACACACCTTGTGGTGAGCTGCATATCTGTGGATAAATCACTTTTAATAAAACAGTCACTATATATTTACTATAGCGCCAACACTTCAACACTGTAGAGGTGTTTTTCTTCTTCAATTACACATTGGTCTCTTGGTGTCGGCAGCTTATTGATATAATGGAATTTCGTATCAAGTTTGGTACTAATGTAGAGGAAGTGTTTGGTAACACTGAATTTAATAGAAATATAGGTAATATGAATATTGATACTAGAGATAAGAAAAAAAATAAGTAACAGATTGGAATACCTTCTAAAAAAGGAAATACGGCTCAAATGGGACATTAATACTTTAGATCAATACCTTAAAGATAAAATAGTCCCTCGGGGTTTGAGATGGTTATAGGATCCTTCCCCAGAAATGATAAGTGATTCATTCATGGAGATTTTTTGTGATATGTTAGAGGGATTCTCACATACCACTATGGAAGTAATAATTAATAGACGAAAAAGCTTTTTAGGGGATTTAAGTATTGAGATTGAAGCATTATACAACCAATTATGTAATATTATGGATACACAAGAAAGAGAACCTTTAATGCATAATATTGAAAAAAGTTTAGAGAAAGTAGAGAAAGAAGTCAAAGAAAAGAAAAAAAGTAAATATATATGGGATTTGAAAGATTATAACAACAATAGAGTCTGGATATTTAATAATCATACCACAGAGAGACATTTTAGGGGAGCCAAAGGAGTAAAAGTGACCCAAGCAGAAGAAGATCAGAAACCTGTTCAACAACATCAGAATAGTAGATATCAACCTAGACCCCTGAATAGAATATTCGACCAAAGAGAAGATCTAATAGAAAGAAAGAAAATTCCACAAGGAGGACAGAATTCTCGCTTAAGACGCAAGAGTAGTACATATTTAACCAATTCTCCAATTAAAGAGAGAAGAAATGATCAAATCCCACTACATATGAGACGAGATCAACAGAGAAAATTTAGTATAGGAAGAGGAAGATCTAGACCTTCCATTAAAAATGATTGGGATCAGAATATACAACCAACATATAACAGATATTCACCCATTGCTGACCTTGAACAAGAGGAGGTTTTTCATCAGGGGAAGGAAGAAGGATGGATACAAGAAACATCATATCAAGAAAAGTACAAGGAAAAACCAAAGGGAGCAATGGGATCGAATATAGGAATCAGCAATATGAGGAAAAGAGTACAAAGAGAAGAGCATGTAGAGGAGGCCTTTTGGCACAGAGAAGAGAAAAGAGAAAGAATCAGGGATCAATAGGTATTTTCAACCTTAGTGGTCAGAATCTTACACAAGGACAACTGGACACCTTAAAGAAAGGTTTGAAATATGTTCCGCATCAGAAAGGAGACACTTTCAATACCTTTACCGATCTACAAAAATTTAAACGAAACTATGTCTTAAAAGATTTTTTGCTAAGACCCCAATAGAGAGGGAAATAGTATATGATAATAAATATGTACACACAACATTAAAAGACAAATCTAGATTTTATCCAAGATATATGGCCACAAAAGAAATCAATACTTTCGATCAAATGGTTCAGAGAGATATCAGGAAATTGGAAAGTAGAAATAGACACATCAATAGACCCACTAATCTAACTAAGGAAGAGTATGATGGATTAAAACAACTAAGTAAAGATGAAAATCTGATTATAAAACCTGCAGATAAAGGAGGGGGTATAGTGGTTCTAAATAAAGATCAGTACCATCAAGAATCAAATAGATTATTAAACGATACTAAAACTTATATTCAACTAGATAATGATCCCACCGAACAAATTAAACAGACCTTCTTTGAATATCTACAACGAGGGAAAGATAGTGGTATATTGAATGAAAATGAGTACCAATATTTGAAGATTAGCCATCCACGGATACCAGTTTTCTATTACCTACCTAAGGTACATAAAAATAGTGAACATCCTCCTGGTCATCCGATAGTATTGGGTATTGGTTCGATTTCCTGTAGAATCTCAGAACATATTGACCATCTTCTTCAACCTTTAGTACAAATGACCCCGGCATATCTCAAAGATACCATTTCAGTTTTACAACTGATTAGAGATATTAAATGGGAACCTGACTTCCTTCTCACCACGTGCGATGTTAATTCCCTATATACGATCATTCCGCACACAGCAGGATGTAATGCAGTAGAACATTTTTTGACAGAATCGAATAAGTTCAAAATAGACCAAATAAAATACATAATAGAGGGAATAAATTTGATTTTGAAAAATAATTATTTTTGGTATGGGGCGAATATTATCTACAGAGTAATGGGACCACTATGGGGATGAGGTTCGCCCCCAGCTATGCCAATCTGTTCATGGCCCATTGGGAGACCAGTGTGGTATGGGTAGGGCATGGCTGGGGGCCTAACCTCGTCCTCTACAAAAGATATATAGACGATGTGATTATTGTCTGGCAGGGTGATAGACACGGTTTGGAATGTTTTATTGAACATCTTAATAAAAATGAACTGGGAATCCATCTAGACTATAATATAAGTCCAACACAAGTTGATTTTCTTGATCTTACTATATACGTTGAAAATAGCGAATTAAAAACTCGCACTTTCTTTAAACCGGTTCAGGTAAATGGTTACATTTCTATCAATAGTGGCCATCACCCATTATAGTTAAAACCAATCCCCAAAGGACAACTTCTACGTATTCGTAGAAATTGTACGGATGTAGAACAATATTTATGTCAGGCTGAACATTTAATAAACCAATTCAAAGACAAAGGTTATGATGATATGTTTCTGGAAGAAATGAAAAAAGAAGTTCTCACAATAAGTAGAGACTCATTGCTGCAATATAAACCACAACGGGTAGAACAACACGAGAATATTCCTTTTGTCATGGACTATAATATGAATAATAAACGAATTAAGAAATCCATAGAAAAATATTGGCCGGTTTTAATTAATGATCCAGTTTTAAGCAAAATACTGCCAGAAAGACCTAAAATAATATTTAGAGGAGGAAAAAATCTCAAAAACAATCTAGTTCGTAATCATATTAAAACCAATAATAAGCAAGGACCTGAACAATTTTTTGGTCTAACCCCCGGATTCTATGGCTGCGGCCATTGTATATCATGCCGTAAAACAATGAGTAATAAAAGAACAGTTAAGCAGTTCGATGCAGGAATGAGAGGATCTAATTATAAAATTAAAGATTCGATCACTTGTCATAGCAAAAATATAATTTACATGCTGAAGTGTCCTTGTGGGAAAAAGTATGTAGGACAAACTTCTCGACCTTTATACATTAGAATAAATGAGCACCTCTGTAACATAACCAGGGGATACATTAATCATAGTGTCTCTTCCCACTTTAAAGAAGCCCACGATAGCAATCCGAAAGGATTGGTATTTATGGGTATAGATAAAATCAAACGTGATTGGAGAGGGGTAAATATGAACCAAAAGCTCATTAAAACTGAGATGCAGTGGATCTACTGTTTAGATACTCTGGCCCCTAATGGGCTAAATGTTGACTTTGAAGTCTGTCACTTTTTATATGATTAAGATGTCATATTATGCACATTTTTATATATGTCCTTGATTTTGGCGAATATTCCTGTCTGTACTATATGGTTATGCATTATCCAGGTTGTCCTCTTTGAGATATATCTGGCACATGGCCGTTTATATATATTTCTTTGAGTGCATACTTCGAATAGATTTGCGCCATCAACGGAATGAGAGATGGGAGATAAGACGCTTCCCACGGAACAGGAGCGGACATGCGCAGATTCAGCCTCTGGATGTGAGGCCCGGAAGAGGAAGTGCATCATCAGAAGGCATCTACAGCGACAATGGAATGCAAATCGCGGGTTTGAAACGCACGCCAATGGGACACGTTAATCAAATCAGACTAAGGACACTATAAAATGATATCTGGAGCATTGAATGGCACACCGACTGATGAAACTCGCAGGGAAGCGAGAGAAACGCGTCTCGGTTACTTTTTTATTCATTTATATTTTAAATTCCCATTTTCTTTATATTTTATCACATTAAAAGTTTTTACTTAAATCAAGCCTTAGAAGATTTTTTCCTCTCCAAAAGATACCGATTAGGGGTAGGACCCCTGTGGAACTAAAGTGGTCCGAGGCTTATATACTGAGCCACTCGCAAGGGAGGCTCAGGATCACGTGAGTACTTTGACCTATGGTGATATATACTCCTTATATAAAAGATTTTGTGCTATGTCTATCTCTAACTTTATTTGAGAGATTTGTCCTGCGATGACAGACTGCTGATACACGATCAACTAAACTCTGCAAATCGATTGATGGGACAAGCCCCCCATAGAGGCTTATCTGCGCATACTCACGAGCCAGTAGGCTCTACGTTTGTGAGTAGTTCTATATACAAACTTTTTTATTTTTTCATCTGTATGTGACAATATTGCGCGATTATTCTGTATTTTGTATATTTTAGTGTCAAAAGCTGATTACAACCAGATATCAGATCAACTTGTGGAAGAAACATCTACTCTATATCCTATTGCGCTCCCAACAAATTCGTTGGTATTTTTTTTGTTTCTTTTTACCCCGTTCGTCAGCTTGTCTGCTTTTTATGGCAGCTGACTGGCGCTGTGTTCAACGGATTGTCAGTTTTTTTTTCGGACGCGTTCAGGTATTTTTCGACAGTTGTGCAGTGGTTTTTCTGTTTGAAGAGGCGGATTTTGGATGCGGTCGGCTGGTTTTACGTAGAGCAGGGGAGATAGCTATGAAGCAGGCAATCACAGACACAGGTGTATGACATTCTAGGAAGGCATAGAAACAGGCAAGGAGTTAAACACGTATAGGGATTAAAAGTAATAATCTCATGAAACAATCTCTTTCAGCAGCAATAAAAGAATGGAAGAATGTGTGGAGGGAAAAACACAACTGATACTGCTATGATAATGTTTCACATGAAGCAAGGAATTGCTATTTTAAAGACTTAAATGCCATGTTTGTGGAAATTGTGGGAAAATGAAAGGATCTGTAGGACAAAGCCAGCAAATAAAAAAAAATATCTAAAGTTCAGCAAGACTCATGAACATGAAACTGATGACCCAGTGATATATGAACTGAATAGTACAAACTTAGTATTAACTGTAAAAGGAAGAAAGTAAGAGAAAACAATTACAATGGATTTAGATACTAGGGCTGACATATCAGTCTTTAACATCAATAACTGGAAAAAATCTAATCAAATTAGTCCTACAAAAGAGAGCTTTTAATCATACTCAAAAAGATTTCTAAAGAGTATACGATAAGTGGATGTAAAAATTCATATGTGTATATGTAAATACTGGGACACTAATACATGCAACATTAGATTTCAAATGGCTACATACAGAGGAAATACACTAAGGCAGGACTCAAAATTTCAAGCCCCAAGCCACTACCAGGCCATAAGAGTTACTCACCAACAATTGCTCCACTTAACCCCTACCCAGCCCTTAACTCTGCCCCTAAACACACCCACTTAAATTATCTTATGAAATTACAATGTTAAAGCTTTATTTAGAATAAAGTTACAAAAATAACATACCCAGACATCAGACCCCAGATACATGTATACCCAGTCATCAGAGCCCAGTGTGAGCAGAGTGAAGAGGCAGGGAAGCTCCTCTCCACTACCCTGCCAGTGACAGAGACGAGCTGGGTCAGGTTAGGCAGCTGATCCCTGCCACTGCGCAGATCTGCGTATACAGGTCATCAAAAATGGGCAAAACAGGTTAATCTCAAATCCAATTTGTATAAACAGGCCTCCAAATACAACTCTTGTTGTAGACCATTAATTTAACTTGTGATGTCACATTTTACATATCAACAAATCTGTCAAATTACTTGTAACAATAGAAATTTATGAGATGTCTGTTCATACCTATCAGAGCATGATCATAGTAAATCACAGTAGTGTGCCACACAGGTAGTTCCACACGGAATATCTTTATTCGGCAGCTTTCTAGCTGCCTCTGCCATAGAGCTCTCTGATTGGATCTTGTGTAGGGATGGGCCAAACACCCCCGTGATCGGTTCGCATTCGAACTCGAACATTTGAAAAAAGTTCGAATTTGAATGTGAACACGATTCGAACGCAATGCAAGTCAATGGGGCTCGAACGTTCGAAAATTAAGGTGCCACCCAAGAGGGCATATATGCAAGATATTGGTCATATAAGGTGTATAGGGGTCTGGGCACTGCCCTGGGGGACAAGAAACAATAAAAAACAAATTAAAAAAAAGCGTTTTTAACCAAAAACGTTTTTTTGAGCAATTTCACCGCTGTGCGCTGAGCTCATTTTTACCACTTTTGCTCATGTTTAAACGCAATTTGAAGCCATGGGAAATGTTTGAGCAACGAGTGGGAAAAATTACGATCTTAACACAAACGTTAACGCTCACTTGCGTCAGCATTAACATTTGCTGCGGCGTTCACCGCATATTTGTAACGATTCCCCAGGACAGACCTGGTAGGATCCCTGGTAACAGACCTCTAACCCTCGATCCTTAGGATGGTCAGGACTCGGGACCACTAAACCTAACCTCTAGCAGCCACACAGGCCAGGGAGACAGCACCAACAATATACACCACCGACTGAGAACAATATACGTTTGTACTGCGCTATAGTATGTGTCAGGATGGAAGCACGCCAGCAGTAACAAGCAGCCGAATATACCAGACAGGGGCGCAAAAAGAGAGTAGTTGTTATAACAAAACCGGGTCAGCAACGTTTAGGCACTTGTACTGCGCTACTGTATATGGTAAGAATCGGCGCAAACCAGTAGCAACAGGAGGCAAACAGAACAGGCAGGGAGTACACAGAGAGAATAGTCAAATGGCAGGAAAAGCCGGCAACAGATCGGGTCATCAAGCTGCGCCCTGCCCCCTGATCACTCACAGCTGTGCCGGGTGCCGCCGGAGCTCCTGGCATTCAGCCAGCTGGCGGCACCATGCGTCCGGGGCCCCCCAATCGCCACCCGGGGCCCTGGATGTCACAATATTACAATCCAAACGCAAACGATTTAAGTAACCAAATTTGTAAGAAGAAGAATTAATGCAGCACATGAATCCTCACACTGCCGGGAAGTACCTCTACAGTCTGACGCTAGCTTTTACCGGCACGCTGTGTGCAGCTTCTGAGAAGATACGCTATTAGTGTAGCGGGGAAGCCGACTGCGCATTTTGCATCGCTCCCTCTACGCTAATAGCGTATCTTCTTAGAAGCTGCACACAGCGCGCCGGTGTACGCAGCTTCTAACAGCATGGGAGACGGGAAGCTGCGCTTGTTGGTGGATCCAGGAATCAGGTAATAGAAAGAAAAAAAAAGTTTTATTTTATGTTCCTTGGGACATTTAAAAATGTCCTCAGATTTTAGTTTTTTTTAGAAATGTGTCGCCTTACCTTAGCCTGGTGGTCAGTCAGTGGGGGCTCCCTGGATCCTGGTTGTATGGGGGGTCTGCCATGGCAGCAGGCAACCGGCAGCCCATCCCTAATCTTGTGCATTTGCTAAAGCGTGAACACAGGATTGTCTGTGATTTTAAAAGTATGCATAACTATAAACAAAAAAGTCTGCTGATATAGGGAAACCTCCGAATGTACCTCTGAGTCACTGTAATAGAGGTCATTGAATTGATCTTCTTTATTATTATTTTAGTCATTTTAATAACATCCAGAATTACCTTACTGCAAGACAAGAAAAACTTATTTTCCTATTTGTATATTTCAGATTAAAAACACTGTATACGGAGATATTTAATAGATTTCTGCATGCTTATTGACAATATAAAACGGCAATATTGAGTCTTACGAATACTTTGAAAGCGGAACTTTAATAACTTCCATTTGTTTAATTTAGAATACTCCTGAAAGAACTGCATTAGGAAAATCAGAATTTACAGGTAGCAAACAGTTTCCGTAAAATTCATAATATAATTCATGCAGCCTTAAAATATGAATAACTTAGTGTTTGGTAAAACACGACCTTCTGGTTACATGCGATGTCAGCAAAAACTTGAAATATTTAAATATGGACTGACAATGCCCTTCTAGCTGCAGCCTTTTGCTTTTGTTGCTAATCGCTTTAGACATGTAATAATACATTTTACAGCAAGGTCAAGTTAATAAGGACTTTTATGGGCTAATATTTTACAGAGAACCGGTGATCCAAAAATTGTAATTATGCAAAAGATCTAATCCCTTCCTCGATTAGTTATGATTAACTGGCTGTTATCGTACAGATTGAAAAGATGTGATATGATGGGTGGAGATTACACACCACATTTACCACAGAAGGATGACATGCCTGACAAGTTTCATCCTATAAAATTGGAAAATGCTCTTATTTATTTCAATGTAATTGTGGGCATCTATTGTGCAGATGTTCTTATCCTGCCTGTTTACTGCTTACTTACATAAAGTGGTATTTCATATGTGCAGCAATCATCAACATTCCAAATGTATTATTTCACCGTTTGTTAAAGAGAAATATATTTTGAAAATACTAAGTTCCCGTGGCTCATAAATGTTTAATTTTATGTTTAACAATTTAGTAATATTTATAATAATTTTTTATTACAGTGGAAAATAATTCTTCTAAGCAAACTTCAAATCTTTCCCCTCAACTTGGTTCTGTTTTTAATCATCCACATGGATATAATTCTCTGCTAATGTTCAAATCTATCGCTCTGCGTCTGTGCAGAGGGACAGTAAACAACAGTCTTGTTTCATTTCACATTGCCTCTTCAATGAGTACAAGTTGTATATGACAGAAATGACCACAAAGTCTTATTCTGTCCTTCAATACACAGAATATTCTGGCCCTGTATTTAGCAAAGGAAATACGTGATTTTTGAAAAATTAAGAAAAGTCAGAAAATAAGCAATACAACCAACAAAAATATGGACCACACAATTAGTAATCAGAATGGATGCAATGCAGAATGGATAGAAAATATTTCATTTGTCTACAGTGAAGAAGAGTGGTCAAAACGGAGATATGACAAAATACACATACCTGTTCAGGAGACAGGTTCATTTACAGAACTGTACAACGATGAAGTCAGTTGTATTTGGTTGGAAAATATTCCAGAGTCGACTGACTGTTAACAAAGTAAAAATGTCGACAATGCTCTTGGAAAAAAAAGCCCCAATTCAATTATAGTCACACACTGGATTACAATACAATACGGAAGAAGAACTGAATATATATAAGCTTGATAAAGTGGAAAACTATTTAAAAAATAATGAAAATTCAATTGGTGTTTAACACATTTGGTTCATTAAGTTACCATTTGGCAGATCGTTACTTAACCTCAGAACTACAGAATTGTATTAAAAACAAGAACATTCAAATGTGGTAGACTTAAAGTTATTTCCCTGCATGGTGCTTGGTACATCGAGATTATGATTTAAAAAGCATGGCAGGAATGTTAATGAAGTTACAGTATTTTAACAAAATGTCAATAAAAAAATAGTGGATTTTTACTCTTCTTAAACTAACGTGGCAGCTGTTGAAATTAAATGAGCAATAAATTGTTTAAATTGACATACTATAAAAAGGCTGTTTAAATATTGGCTAATATCTGCACATATTATACAACACAGCTGCTCAGTATTAAAGATGACTTGATATGTTGACTGCTGGTTAGTAAAAACAGGAGCAAGTTCATTTATTCACTAAGCATTGTTGTTGTAACTAAAATAAAGTTTGGCCATCCAGAGAAGTAAAATAAAACCTTTCGCTTCTGAGGCTTTTCACACCTCTGTGCTGAGGTCATTTTTACCGCTTTCGCTCATCATGTTTAACCGCATTTTGAAGCCATATCTTAATATATGACCCAGACATATTGTATATCGTTCTTTCCGGCAGACTCGGCAGATTCGTAATATGTCATTATTATATGTATACGTCATGTCCTGTCTGTATATTATAACAAAAAATGTAATAAAATTAGAATTTTCAATAATTTACAATGTGTTTTTTTCACATTTTAACATGCGAGTATTTGCGGTTATATTTTCTATGGGGTGCACTTGTTAAAAAAATTAGAAATGGGGACTCGTTACATTTTTTTTTTGGGGAAAATTTCGCTATTTTTAACAAACGCACCGCATACAAAAATCGTTAGTGCAGCATCATTGTTCACATTATAATTGAAATGAGAACAATATTGCTGCATTAACAAAACAAAAAACAAAAATCTTGTTTATTTTTTTTTATAATTTTTTTTAAATATATATTTTTTTAATTTTTTTATAAAAAAAACTTTTTACATGGTCATGTTTGGTATTGCTGGAAAGGCCATGCTCTGGCCGATCCAACGATATCAAACATTAACCCCTAGCTGCCACGGATTGGGAGATAGGGGGTTCATTGGAACCCACTATCTCCACCATTGCTCACAGCTAGGGTTTAAATCCATGACTGGCATCATCGTGGTATGCACGATGACACCAGTCCTCAGGGGGAGTTCCCGGAGGCTTGGCTGACATCCAAGATGTCGGCCAGCTCCGGGAGAGGATCACAATCCGGTGCCTTTCAGTGCCAAATCGTGATCCGACTCCCCAGAGGTTAATGTCAGTCACCGTTTGGACTGTGCCCTTCCAAACGGTGCCTGCCTTAACCCTGTGGCCCCCGGCAATTGGGAGAGAGAGAGGTCCGAAGGACCTCCCCCTTCCCTTTCAGGCGCCTCCTCTGCACACGCGGAGGGCACCTGAATTAGATGTCATCACGCCGCCGCGATGACATCTAATATCCCTGCCGGAGTCCCGGATGTCAGCCCACACTGGGGGGGCGCAGCAATCGGCCGGAATCCCGGCCGATTGCTGCCTCCTGTGCATGGACACGCTCAGCGCGTCCATAGCACAAGAGAACCACTTGGCTGGATGCGCTCAGCGCGTCCATAGCAGCCAAGTGGTTAAACAACTGCAGGTGACGTTGCTGCAAACAACAGTGATATTCCTCCGTAGAAGTACTCAACAGCAGTTATTCTCCATTTACTGTCCTTCCTCCTTTGTATGCAACATTAGTCATCATCGAACATTTTATTTTTGAGAAAGGATTTTACCAGGAAGGATACATTGAGATTTCTTTCATTTTCAAGTATGTCCTGGGTGGCGAGTATGTACCGTTAGGTGTCTTGCCCAAGGACACTTACTGGGGAGGTGCGCTTAACAGGATCAAACCTGTGTCTCCACAGTCTCTCTCCACAGTTATAGAGCAGTGATGTTACCTCTAGACATGTGCATTCGTTTTAGTACTAAAACGATTTAGTCCGAATTTTGGGATAATTTAGTTTTCATATGACTCAAGAGATACGAAACTGCTCAGTACAAAAAACGAAAGAAACTAAAATAAAATGCACTACATTTTAGTTTGTCCTTTTTGGGATATTACATTGATGAGTGAAAGAGACCAGTAATGAAGAGCGCAACATCGCAAAGCTACAGAAAAGGTTTGTAAGCGTAATCCTTCCTGGCCCCTACCCGAAAAGCTGACAGTGATAGAGCTCCAGAATACTCACTCGCAGCACAGACAGCCAGCACAGGAGAGGAAACCTTTATTTAACCCTTGCATGTCTATGAGGCAGACAAGATGATAAAAACAGCTGGAGAAGGAAAACATTAAAATAAATCACACTGAAAGCTAATAACAGAGGAGGGCTGGATAGTTAAAACCCCTCTATAACAAGCAGCGCTGGGAGAAGAGAGGGACTTTATAAAACGTGTGTTATCTCCCCTCCCGCTCTGCATAATAGGGGCTTAGGTCTGATACATTTTATATTATCCAGGAGCACTATCCCCCTTTCCTCATCTATAATACACGTTTTATATAAAGTCCCTCTCCCCTCCCAGTGCTGCTTGTTATAAATGTTTTTTTACGTCTGATACATTTAGTATCCAGCTCTCCCAGTTACCCTGTTATTATGAGCCTTCTGTGTGATTTATTTGAATGTTTTCCCTGGATTTAAAAGTGCTTTATTGTATTATAAAAATAAATTTGCACCAGTCATCTTTTCTCTGAGCTTTCAGACTGATTTACGTTAATATTTTGCCTCTCCCCTGCTTTTATATTCCTGTGTCTCCCCCATAGAGATACAAAGTTTAAGTAAAAGTTCCCTCTCCTGTGCTGGATAAGCATTGCATTGTGAAATTCTGCACCCTCCACATGCCAATGCAGGAGGATGTTCTATACAGAGAGGGGCATTAATTAATGCAGGAGGATGTTCTATACATTATACAGAGAGGGATATTAATGCAGGAGGATGTTATATACATTATACAGAGAAAGGACTAAATTGAGGAGGATGTTCTATACAGAGAGGAACATTAATTCAGGAGCATGTTCTATACATTATACAGAGAGGGGTATTAATTAATGCAGGTGGATGTTGTATACATTATACAGAGAGGGGTATTAATTAACGCAGGAGGATGTTCTATACATTATACAGAGAGGAGCCATTTTTTTTAGCCCTTTAAATCCAGTGGCTGTGAGCGCTGAGATCGGCTGCTTGTTATATTTTCTCTCAGTTCAATGTATCAGGCTAAGCTGTTACAGTAACTGACTGTAACAGTGCTCAGAGTTTCAGTAAAACAAGGAAATAATATTGTTCTAACCTCTTATATCTAAAAATATGATTTACTAGTTTCACTGAAACTGAGCGCTGTGATGAGCAGCAGTCAGTTACTGTAACAGCTTTGCCTGACACATTGTGCTGAGAGTGAGAGATACTGTAACAAGCAGCGATCTCAGCCTTCTGAGGAGCCACTACAATAGTAATTGTATCCACTGGTTTTCGGATGAATGAAATTAGTTTTCATACTAAAGAACTGAAAACAAATTAATTTAGCAACTAAATAAATTGCATTTTAGGACTAATCCATTAGTTCAAAACGAAATTTTGTGCTGTGCACATGTCTAGTTACCTCTACTCCACCCAGCCGGAACATACAGTACTTTGGTAGTTTTAATTGATGATCTTCATTTACCTCCAGTAGATACAGCGGTGAAAACAATGCTAAAAAAATACTGAAATAACAGTGAAAACAAAGGTGAAATGTATGCTGAACAACTGGACACAATGTTGGATACCATATGAAAACAGAACCGGCAGAAACTTCAGTGGAAACAATGGTTAAAATTACTGCAAACTATGGCGGAACATCCCTAAATAGTATATTCAACGCAGTTGATCTACCATAGTGCACCAGAATTTGCTGAAGTAAATCCACTGTTGACAAAAATAATGGTGGTTAACAAATAGACCATCTTTTAGTATTGCTAGGAAGTATTCATTCTTCCCAAATACGAAATTTGTATATTTCATGAGATATCATGATTGTCTCCATGTTCCTCAAGAGAGCAATGACAGATGCAGAATATTAGCTTAATAAACATCATATTGCAGTGCAATTCCAAGACATCACAAGCAGAAAGTACTGTATCTAACGTGCTGGAAGGTGGAAGTGTAATGTCAGTACATCCCAAGTTTAAATGTCACTGCAATTGCGAGTTTAATAATCCCACATAAGTGTATTATTGTAATACCATTATGGTAAACTAAAACCTCAGTTTTGTTTTACATGGAGCCGTAGGGGTAAGTGCAAATGACAACCATATTTCTTGTGGTGCTGGCAATATTGCTCGATTTGGTGGGATCAGGAATACTGAAAAATACAGACAGGTTTTAATTTATCATGTCATACCTTCTGTAAACTGCTTGACAGGGAATTGTTTTATTTTTCAGCATGGTACCAATCCCAAGCAAGCTGCTAATTATTATTTATTAAGGGCCAAAACATTCCGCAAAAGTGTACAAAGGTACAATGGGTAAAAACAAGCCAATTCTAAAATACATCAAAAATGCAAGTAAATATATCAGCAACAAATACGCTAGGAATTGAGGGCCCTATTCCCATTTGAACGTACAATCTAGATGGATGAAGAGGTGAGAAAGAGAAGGTGAGGACTGCAGTAATGAAAATAATGTTAATTCAGAGAGATGAGGATTGGGTTGGTCGGATGTTTTGTTACGGAGTTAGGTTGTAGTTTTCCCTAAACAGAAATGGAACGTTTAAAAGAAGCCAAATTGTGGAGGGTCTGATTCGAAGAAGTGCAAAGAAGCATGTTCCATAGGGTCAGCGTGACACAAGAAAAGTTCTGGAATGTGAAGAGGTAATGATGGAGTATGCCAGGAGCAGGTGATTTTTGGATATTAGAAGTGAGCTGGTGTGTATTTGGTGATTAGTGAAGACAAGTAGGGCACTATCATGTGCCTGTAGCTAAAATGGGGATGCTAAGGGGATTTATTTGCGGATGCAAATTTACCCTTAGCGTCCCCGTTTTGCAAGTAGATTACGAGGCAGGCGCTGAATCCAGTAGTCTGCCCCGTAATGGCTGCTAGACTCTAGATTACTCGTGGCAGCGTTACCATTACGTGCATCCCATCCTGGAGTCCATAGGACTCCATTGAGGCTTCTGCTGCCAGGTCACATGACCTGCAGGATCTCGCCTATCGCAAGATCCTGCTGGTCTGCAGAGTGATTCGCATTGGGAGACTGGGGACTTTTTTTTACCCCATCTCACTCTGCTCCAGGCTGCCAGAAGCGGCTGATTGGGCTGCCATTCGCGCCACAGCATGAGCAGGGCCGGATTAAGATCTCCATGGGCCTGGAGCTGAATATTTTGGTGGCCTTTTTTTGGAATTTAGTGAAATGACAACATATTTTAGGCTATTTAATATTGCATATATATGTATATCTTACCAGGCAGATACTGTGTGAGTAAATTTCCATTCAGATTTCAATCATCACAGCGTGTAAAATAATTTTTTCATATTTTATCATTCAAACCTCTGGTTATATAATCTATAGGGAATTCTTGTTAAAAAAATAAATAAATGGGAACCTGTAACTGCATTTTTCTGAGAAAATATAAAATTTTAACCCAAAAATGTGATATTTCCCATGTGCTTTGGATAATGATGTATTATGAATGATATGACGATGTATAAAACACTGACTTTGCTCCCAGCATGGGAAATGAGAAGGTGAGTAATGGCAGTGGTATTGCTCATTTTATACGTGACAAATGGACAATACCATCGCTTTGGAACAAAAAATAAATTAAAACGTTTTTTGTTTTCTTTTTCGTTTAGATTTTACATTGTCATGTTTGGTATCAATGCAAAGGCCAGACTCTGTCCTGTCTGACGCCTCATTTGACCTTGCAAGGTGTAAAGATTAGTGGCGCAGGGTTCCAAAGCCCCCAGTGCACTCTGCTGCAGTGTGGCGGTTTAGGTTCTTGATGTAACAATTCGTAAAAATGGATTGTACCATCACCTCCACACTTGTTAGTGACATGAAAAATGAGATGGTGAGTTAATGCAGCATCATTGTTCCCTTTATAATTGAAAAATATTGCTGTGTTAGAAAGAAAAATACAAAATAAAGAAATATTTATTATTTTATTTTTCTTGTTACATAAAACCTGGTCATGTGTGGTATCATTGGAAAGATCATGCTCTGACCTTTCCAGTGATATGTCATATGACCCTGTAGCTGCTATGGAGGTGGAGATATAGTTGTCCAAATGCCCATCAATGCAGACAAATTTATCCTTTCTGTGGGCCTATTCTGGGGCATGGGCCTGGAGCTGCTGCTCCATCTGCCCCTATGTTAATCCGGCCCTGAGGATGAGAGGTGAGTATCTAACTTTTTTGGGGGGGTTCCAGCTGCTGCTAACTGATTCTGCAGATGCAGAATCAGTTAGCTACAACATAGAGCTGTGACTAACTTTTCAGTTTGCCACAGCGGTTAGTAACTAGAGTTAGGACTTTGTGATCCTAACAATAATTACTCCTTGCTTACACTTTCTGCTCCCCATGTTAATGATCGGGAACTGGTGCTAAAAGTCGCTAATACCTATGTGCTAATGGATTTTTTAAGCCGTTAACGATAGCAAAGTGATCTAGATATAATGTTATCACCACTATTAACCCAGCGCTAACACTCATGTGAGCACTAGTGCTAGCATTAAGGAGGTGATAGGGCCTGTACTGGGGTGTGTTAGTGAGAGCTTTGTAGGTCAGGGTGAGTAATTTGAAATGAATTATGTTGTGAATGGTGAGAGAGTGTAGGGATTTACAGAGTGACGGGTGAGATGGGTAAGCCGAGTTAATGCATTTAGGATGGACTGCAAAAGAGAGAGGAGGGAGAGAGGAATGCCAGTCAAGAGGTTCCTGCAGTAGAATAGGCGGGAGACTATAAGAGAGTGGATAAGTTGCTTGGTGGTTTCAGCAATGGTGGTGTCAGAATGGCCCATTCTTCACCCACATATCGACTGAGGAAGGTGCAGGAATAGCGCCGAAACGCGTCTCGAGAACCCCCACCCATATATGCATTTTTATCCATGTTAATACTCTGTATTTTATTATGTCAATAAACCCCCATTCTGCACTACTAAGGAGTAACCTGATTAATATGGTTCACCCAACTATGGCAGACTTGTGAGGTTTGTTGTAGACGTCAGCACCTGAACCTGAGGGAGCAGTTAAAGAGCTTTAGGCGCTCACCATTAAGCAGCACTGCATGCCCAACAGTTGAGCCTGGACAGATAAGGCTCCTAAATCGGTGAGTAGGACCAATCTCTTATTGCACTAAGTAATTACCAACTGATGCTGTGCTATGAGAGCGCTATCTCTCTGCTCTCTTTTATGTCTCTTCACCTGAGGTAATGACGATGTTCCAAAAAAGGGAAGTGGCCACCCTATAGTTGGTCCAAAGTGCTCCACTCCAGAGCCCGGACATAAGAGGCTCTGGAATTTGTAAGTGTGAAATCACTACAATATACGATTTTCTAACGGTCACAAGACGTTATTGCACCATTACCCTTCTCTCTCTCTCTTTTTATCTCACGTTTGTTGTGGAGCCAATTGGTGTCATAGGAGAAGCTGTTACAATTATTGGAGATTTTAATTACCCGGACATTAATTGGGATAGTGGGACTAGTAATTCAGCAAAGGGAATCCGGTTCCTGAACATTTTAAATGATACCTTCATGTCACAACTGGTAGAAACACCAACTAGAGAGGATAACTGTCTGGACCTGGTTATAACAAATAATGTGGATCTTTTCTCAAATATTAATGTAAAGGAACAGTTGGGAAATAGCGACCATAATATGGTGACTTTTGAAATAAACTCAAAAAAACACATTCATAAGGGGCATGCTAAAATATATAATTTTAAAAAGGCCAACTTTATTAAAATAAAGGAAGCTCTCAATGTCATTGACTGGCAGAAACTCTTTCACGGGAAAAACACTGAGGATAAGTGGAATATCTTTAAACTAACACTAGAAAAGTACACGTCACAATATATTCCACTGGTTAATAAATATAAAAGAAACAGACTGAAACCAATGTGGCTTAGTAGGAAGGTAACTAAGGAAATGAAAAATAAAAAGAAGGCATTTAAAGTTTTTAAATCTGATAAATCTGAGGCATCCTATAAAGCATATAGGGTAGCCAATAAAGCATGTAAAAATGCGATTAGATGGGCTAAACTAGATAATGAAAAAGAAATAGCCAAAGAGAGCAAGACCAACCCTAAAAGATTCTTTAGGTACATAAATTCTAAAAAACCCAAGAGTGAAAATGTAGGTTCACTAAAATCTGAGTCAGGGCTATTGTTAACTGAAGATCAGGATAAGGCAGAAATTTTAAATGATTATTTTTCTTCAGTATTTATCAAAGAGAAACCTATAACAGGAGACATGAAATTCATTAATAAAAACTTACTAATACAAAGTGACTGGTTGACTCAGGACAAGGTTTTACAGAAATTAAACAATGTGAATGTTAATAAAGCCCCAGGGCCAGATGGAATTCATCCGCGAGTACTGAGAGAGCTATGTGTTGAAATATGTAAACCTCTGTTCTTAATCTTTCAAGATTCTTTTATTTCAGGAATAGTACCAGAGGATTGGAGAAAAGCTGACGTGGTCCCTATATTTAAGAAAGGTTTAAAATTTGTGCCTGGGAATTATAGACCTGTGAGCTTAACATCTGTGGCTGGGAAAGTATTTGAGGGGTTACTAAGGGATAATATTCAGGAATTTATTGGGAGGTATAATGTAATTGGCAAAAATCAGCATGGTTTCATGAAACACAGATCATGTCAGTCTAACCTAATTACGTTCTATGAGGAAGTAAGTAGAAGTATAGATCAGGGGGTCGCAGTGGATGTGATTTACTTAGATTTTGCCAAAGCTTTCGACACAGTTCCACACAAAAGGTTACTATTTAAATTGAGAAAAAATGGTCTAGATGAAAATACTTGTTCTTGGATAGAAAACTGGCTAAAAGATAGGGTACAGAGAGTGGTCATAAATGGTACATTTTGAAGATGGACACCAGTAGTAAGTGGTGTCCCTCAGGGGTCTGTTATAGGACCAATACTATTCAATTTATTTATAAATGACCTTGAGATAGGCATTGAAAGTCATGTATCAGTGTTTGCAGATGACACAAAGCTAGGAAAAGAAATACAATGTGAGCAGGATGTTACTTCACTGCAGAGGGATTTAGATAGATTGGGGGACTGGGCACTTAAATGGCAAATGAAATTTAATCTAGATAAATGCAAAGTTATGCACTTTGGAGTGAAGAACACACAAGCAATTTATACCCTAAATGGTACGGAGTTAGGGAAATCCAAGCAGGAGAAGGATTTGGGAATAATCATAGACTTCAAACTAAGTAACAATGTGCAATGTCAAACAGCAGCCGCCAAGACCAGCAAAGTACTGGCATGCATTAAAAGGGGAGTTCACTCACGGGATGAAAACATAATTTTGCCTCTGTATAAATCAATGGTCAGGCCGCACCTTGAATATGCCGTGCAATTTTGGGCACCTGTCTTAAAAAAAGATATTATATCGCTAGAAAAAGTGCAGAGACGGGCAACTAAATTAATAAGGGGGATGGAAGGGTTAAGTTATGAGGAAAGACTAACAAGCTTAAACCTGTTTAGTTTAGAGAAAAGGCGCCTTAGAGGGGATCTGATAACCTTATATAAATATATACGGGGCCATTATCAACCATTGTCTGATAACCTATTCATTAACAGGACTATACACAGGACAAGGGGTCATCCATTTAGACTGGAAGAAAGAAAATTTAGCTTAAAGCATAGGAAGGGTTATTTTACGGTGAGAACAATAAAGCTGTGGAATTCTCTGCCTGTTGAGGTGGTTGGGTCAGAGTCTGTACAGACTTTTAAAAAGCGACTGGATGACTTCCTGCAGACACAGAATATTAAGGGTTATAATATTTAATATGTGGGTAAAAGCTTCTTGATCCAAGGAGAAATCTGACTGCCATTCTGGGGTCAAGAAGGAATTTTTTCCCAGTATGTTGCATATTGGCGAGCATTTCAGACTGGGTTTTTTGCCTTCTTTTGGATCAACAGCAGTAGGTTATGTGGGAGAGGCTGAACCCGATGGACGCATGTCTTTTTTCAGCCTATATAACTATGTAACTATGTAACTATGTAACATCAACCAACTGCAGAGCACATTTTGGTGCACAGTCTGCCCATCTAGGAACTCTGGAAGCGAGCAATAAGGACGCTAGACCCTCAGTACGCATTGAAAATTGGCGTAAGGCTCTTTATGCATCCCTAAGTGGATGCTAGCATCTGGACTTGGGCCACATTTTTAATCACGAAATTGATACTTATTTTGCACAAATTTGCACTATATGCACTTATTGTCGCTTTTGCACTTTAGCACTGTGTAAATGGTATGATCAACTGTTGCACTAGCACTTTATACTCTCTAGAAGCTACATTTGCACGATTAAGGATGCACTTTATGTGAACCGCAAGGATCTATGCACATCTGACGGTTAAGGTTGATATAACATTGACATTTGTTATACTGTATATAATAACTGTTGCGTCACTAGGGAACCCCCCACCCCCCTCTTTTCTATTACCATTATTAACCCTATTTCAGAATGAGGCGTACTATGCCAGACCCCGAGGCATCATGTCCCGCTGGTGTCTATGGGCTGCGACAGCCTATCCCACCTGCTGGCGCATGTCAAGCATCATTGGTTGCCGCGGGATGGCCTTAACTCAGTCTGTCCCCCACTAGCCAAAAATGCATGCTGTGTGTCAGCTGCGTAGGCAGGCCAGACAAGGGGCCTCCACAGCAGCCTGAAAGCAGGACTTGCTAGTACGACCCGCCCAGCGGTAAAGGGTTAAAGGACCCCATTAATTCAGACTATTCATTCAGATAATTTAATTCGTGGATGTCTATTGCTCTCTCTTTGCAGTATTTTGTTATTAACTATTCAATTGAATTTCTATGACTCAGATACTATGATTACTTCTTTTATTAACATAATTACAGTATACCTGTGACTTAAATGTGTTAGAAAAGTAACAGAATAAAGCCTAGAGACAAATACAATGTAAATAAAACTGGCAAACAAATCATTCTTTTTCATCTTTTGATTCAAAAACAACACACAAATGATAGTTAAAACTGTTATTTGTCCCATAATTGATATACACAGATGGGGAGTTAATATTTATCTCCCACTATAAACATTATAGGGTGTTGTAGAAAATTGCCATTGCATGAAAAGGACATTAGAGAGCGAAATAATTGATTATAAAACAAAATATTGAAATCTGATTCTTTATGTGAGCAAAAACAAAATAATTGCTGTGGTATTTTGCTGTTATTACAGCTCATCAATCTGTGTAGCTTGCACAATAGAAATCCATTTCGTAAGAGATGCATTAGTCACTTTGTGTTTAATTTATTTCAAAATCTCAATTATTTTTTTTCACAATTTCATGTCCTGTGTTTATATCAGGCAATGCATAACCTGTATGACATTTACATAATCATTGAAGGATTCATTTTTGGCATACACATTACTCTCCGTTGATCTTTTTTATTATTGTAATTGCTCTTTAGACAAGACCGACATAAAAATATTTAAGAGAGAAAACATGGAGGCCAAAATTGTCAGAATTGTATGTTTGACAAAGACTCACATATTGTCTAGAATACAGTTCAAAATTTCTTGTTCCGTGTGTCTATCTCTGAAAAAGTAACTTCCCACTGTTGATCCAAGCATGCTGCAGACTGTATACTTGTAAGATTGGGAAACAGAGGCCATTGGCCCCAAAGTGAGCTGCTGGTCCCTGTCACTTAGCCCTTACAGCATACTTCAACATAATTATCAATTAGATATCCACAAACTGCTTTCTACACTGGACAATGGTTCTAGAGGGAAATTACTCTTCATCAACAAATGGCAGGACATATTACCACAACTAATCCCTTTCCACAGAATTTGAGAATCTCTCAAAGACCAGTGAAGCACTTGGTAGCAGAGTTACAATGCCGTTACTATGGGTTAATTCTCCTTGAAGTGAACAAAGGTCCCACTCTACTGTAAAATATGGCTAAACAATGACTACATTATATGAAATTTGAACAAAATTTGAGTCAGGGAAGTTGCCTCACTTGAAAAATTGCCATTGTGGCAAACAACGGATTCCCCTGTGGGTCCTACCCAACAATTGGTTCCTGTACAAATTCCTTCATGCTTGGTGGTTTTGTTTGGTGTGTATGCCATTCCTCAGTGCTAGGTTTTGTAGGACACAGCATGCAGTCATTATGTCTGATTTCTGGGGCTGTATTTCAATGCCCCTTTCAGACTTACACATTTAATGGAAGCTGATTTTCAAGATACCATCCTAAACATGGACTTGAACATCTAGTATGTATGCATCATGGCAACTTGGCTATCCACATAGGGGGGATATAATGATGCCAAGGCTAGCACACCATTTGGATTTTGAGGGAATGCCAGCCCTGTTGCTTGTTTTGGAACTATATGCTCTCCTTGTTTTTAAAAGAAGAGCAGATTTCCAGATGAGTTCAATCAGTTGCCGCGGAATATGCTGGCGCTTTATAAATAAAGAATAATAATAAATAATAATAATCAGTTGCACTTACTACTCTTCATTAGGCAATTGTGTAAAGACGTTAAAAGTTGTCTATAGTTGTTCAAGTTCTTGATTAACATGACTTACAATCTTCCATCTTGTCTCTATTCTTCAATATACAGACAGTGGCTGAACTTTAGAAGCTTCTTTTTGCTGTAAGATTATATGGTTGTGCAAAAAATATAAAAATAACATGTTATATAGCTAGATACTGGCAGAAGAATGTTTTATTTGGAAAATTCCCTACTCAATGATGCAAATGGGGCAGAGAGCTGAAGTTAACTTTATGTGGTCATTACCTAACAGTGGGTTGTTGTTGTTGTGTAATTCTTCTGTAACCATGAATGATTATTAAATGATCATTTCTCTGTACCTCTGAATTATATACAGGGTTATTCAAAGAGATCCGAATTGCTGGAGAACGGTAACCGAACGCTGAAAATCAGCATTCGGTTACCTTTCTTGGCCATTCGGCTATCCAGAGAGCAGGCAATTCGCCAAATCCTGGCGATTTGCCTGCACATATGGTGCCTGTTCGAGGGCAGTGAAATCCCCATAAAAAAGCAATGCTTCGGCTATTCAGAGAACACAAATCAGCAATGAAAGGTTCCCGAAATGTCCTGCCATTCGGTGGTTTAATTCGACAGGTTTATTCAGGCGAATCCCATAGCTTCAATGTTAAAAATATTCCTGTTTTAATTCAATATCTAATAAACCGCTCATTATAATATTCTGAAGTAAAGAGTCTCTTTATTTATAGAATTTTTTGGATTTTTCAAGCATTTTTCTGGGATTTTTTTTTACTTTACTTATTTTTTCTGTAACAGCCCTTTTTATTATCATTCATTGGATCTTATATGTAAATTTCAGACATTTTTGCTCAGTAGTTTCTTTGCAAACAGCTTTTCTCTTTTCAAACATTCAAGCAAACTGTTTTTCTAATTTATTCACTCCATTCGTCTGATGTGTCAGCTTTTTCCGGCGGCTGCGCTGCATGTGATCGGCTCCTGCTCGGGTTTTTCCCGCGTTTTCTGTGGGTTAATCCAGATTTTTTTTGTGGGTTTCGGCATGCATTCACTGGGTTTTTGTGGTGAGTTTTCGTCGGGTTTGCGGCGGCTTTCCCTGCACTTCGACGGCCCTGTGGTGCTTGCTGAATACACCGCAGGGTCGCCGGAATGGGATTCCCGAATTGAAGAGAACGAAAAGTCACCAAACGTGCGGTGACTGTTAGGGTTAAATCCGCTTCTCCTCTAGATCCCTGATCTAGCCTGGTATTTTATCAGCTTCAGAAGAGGAAACATCAAGTTTCCGCTGCAACGGAGAATAGCCCACAGATGAAGAAATGAAACACACAGCAAGATAGTCTGTGGGCTCTTCTGCCCCACCCAAGTTTTACTGAGGGTTATATAGGTTGGTTTGGACCCTTTTGCACAGTCATGCACAGCAATGTAAACATTACAGAACAGCTGGACATATACATAGTGTCACCATGCAGAAAACTGGTGAAAAAACTGTTTGTAGTGGTTAGGTTAATATATCACAGATACAAAACCTTTGAGTAGCCTTGTGGTTATGGTTTCAACATGTAGACAGAATTAGCTTAGTCAGGGAACAAAGTGCAGTACATGGACTCATATGTGCAGACTCAGCTCAATCTGTAGAAGCAAATGTTAACCCTTTCCTTCAGTGACTTTTTGATTCTCTTTGAATTACCCTGATAGCACTGCACTTTGTGTTGCCCACATTACCTTCTCATTCTCTAATTACTGCTAATGGACTGATTAACTTCAATAGATAACCGTTTCAGAAGACTCTGTTGTTTCCTTCTTACCTTCCGTCCCTGTAACAATGATTCCTCGAGTAGCATATAAAATTTAGTTTTTGTGATGTTTTTGTGGACAGCCCACAGGAAAGAAAAACCAAAATATTTGACATGGAGAATCCACACTTAACCACTGATTATTGGAAATATAGCTATGGTTAAAGTTAGAGTTAGAATTAAGGTTGCCATTTCTGCTTTTTTAGAATTAAGGTTAGGGCTATTTTTAGGGTTAGTATTTGGGTTAGGGTTTGTATTAGAATTAGGATTAGGGCTAGGTTTAGCATTATGGTTAGTATTAGGTCCAGGGTTACTAATTTGGTTCATAAGTGTTATGTGATTTTGCATTGCACATCTGAACAAGAACAAACTGATCCGTATATATGTATATATAAAAATATTCATTTGGGTTGCGTTTCAATTGATAAAGCACATGTTTGGACATTTTCTCCATTGGACTGAAAATGATGAGTCTGTATAAGCACCATGCAGGAACTGGATCAACATAACAACATAATCTAGTACATATGGTTAGGTTCTAATAGGTAGACCATAGCAGACAGGAACAAGAGATAGACTCTCTGATTGTTAAATGCAAAGCTTCATGTTTTTATCTTTCCCTTTTTTAATGGAATTTTACCTTAAAAATACCACATGAGCTAAAACAGGAGCCAGAGTGGGCTCTGACTAGTGTAAGTTGACATTTGACACCACTTTTTGTATTTCAGGAACTGGTACATCATAACAACAGAATCTAGTACGTGTAGATAAGTTTTAATATGTGGACCATTGCAGACAGGAACAAGTTAGACTATGCGATTGTTAACTGCAAAGCTTCACATTTTTATCTTTCCCTTTTATAATTAAAAGGGGGGACAATTAACCCCCTTCACTCTTAACCCCTTCACTACCATCCGGTGCCCCGATATTGAGATATCTCGATCTGCGGCCTAAAAGAAAATGAAATTTGCTTGCTGAAAACAATTTTAATTTGCTTTTGGGCTGAAGAAGATGCCCCCAAGGTTTTAGCCCTGCGGGCATAATGCTCAAATAGCTAAAACTGTGCAAAATTGGCTGATGATGCCCTGATATTGGGCATTCAGCAGCCGATGCAGGGAAAAAAATGAGCTGCAGCTGTAACAGTTGTAACTCAATTTGGCAGTAGATGGCACCATCTGCTGGCCAAATAGGTTATTTCCAGTAAGAAATACAATAGGTATAAGCCAAAATATTTCTTACTGAAAAATTTATTAATAATTATTTTACAAAAAAACACTAGTTTCTGACAATGCTTTTTTTGGAAAATCACTTGGTATGTAGGAGTTAAGAAACGTTTGAACATATTACCTTATATGCTTTGTCCTTTTATCTTATTGAAATTTCTTCCAATTTCATGCAATATCTGACTTGGCTAAGTATCACATGTTCTGAACTCCGAATGTGGTTAAAATTCGCTAATGTTCATTGGATTTGTTTATTTGTACATTTGTACTTTATTTTGTGGTTTAACCCCTTAGTGACCGGGCGGTTTTAAACAAATCCGTCCTTTAGTGACCGCTGCTGTTTTTACGTTTCTGCGCTGTTCGTGTTTAGGTCAAATTTTCCTCTTACTCGTTTATGCAACCCACACATATTATACACCGTTTTTCCCGCCATTAAATGGACTTTCTAAAAATACCATTATTTGCATCATATCCTATAATTTACTATAAAAAAATATGAAATGTCATGAAAAAATGGTAAAAACACACTTTTTCGTAATTTAATCCCAAAAATCTGCAACCACCAAAAAAGACCCCATCTAAGGCTGGCGTCAGACGAACGCAGTGTTAACGTCCGTGTTGCCCGCACATAAGTACGTCCGTGATAGCATACAATTGTGTTAAATGGAGCCCCACACACGAAGTACGTCCGCACAGAAGTGTGGGGGCTGACGGACGCTGCAAACGGACGCAGGTTAGTCAAGAACGTAATACTGCTAGAACGGACGTGCAGAGTGCGCCACGTCCACAACGTCCGCATAGCTTTGTGTGTGAGTGATGGAGCATGGTCAGACGGACTGCATTTATACGTCTTGCATTTTTGACGGACAGAATGTTTTTTCATTGTATTTTATTTTCCCTGCTACATCAGTCAAAAAATACGTCAGTGAAATAAACGGACTGTGTGGCCACTACCTTGTTGTCAGTCAGTAAGTACGTCCGTACTGCACGGACGCACAGTCCGTACAAAATGCGCTCATCTGACCCTAGCCTAAATAGTTTAACCCCTTCATTGCTGAGCCAGTTCACCTATGTGCGCTGAGCTCATTCTGACTGTTTTATGCTCATTATTTTTAGATGACAGCTAGGTCCTATTTAACTAAACCCCCCCCCAGACAAAAAATTAAAAAAAAATATTTTTACATTTTTTTATTTTAATTTCTTAGCTTTTTTTTTACACTGAACCTAGTCATGGTATCACTGGAAAGGCCATGATCAGGCCTTTCCAATGATGTCCAGCATGACCCTCTAGCTTCCATGAATTGGGAGATAACAGGATAAAAAAGGATCCCTCTATCTCCCCTTGGCAGATAGGGGGTTAACTGGCCCACTGACTCACACATATGGTGGGGATCTCAGTGGGTGGTGGGTGACCTGGAGGCTTGGCTGACATCCGCAATGTCAGCCCCCTCCAGGTTTGAATCGCGATTTGGCGCAAATTTGCGCCGAATCGCGATCCGGCAGCAAAATGGTTAATGCTGCACACCACTGAAAAGGGGAGACTCTCTTTCCAGCGGTGCAACTTGCAGCGCTCTATCTTCAATGGTTGGGGAGATAGAGGGCTCCGAATGAGCCCCCCCTCCCCTCCAGTGATTTCAATGGGGGCGTATGCTGATGACGTCACCTCGCACCCATCTAGATCACGGGGGCAGGCTTCCTCCTTGCCAGATCTGTGAGGGATCCATCAAGGGAGGTAAGTATCGGGCGGGAGGAAGATTAAGAGCCGCTGACGTACTATGTACGTCCGCAGGTCTAAGGGAGACCCATGGGCAGGACGTACATAGTATGTCAGCGGTCACTAAGGGGTTAAACCTATGCAATAGGACTTTGCAATTTCACATTGGAAGTACTTTTGTTGAGGTGTCCTTTAGTTGAATCATGTTCGGATGAAATAAATAAATTTTTATATCTCGAATTGTCGGAAAACACATGCACATGCCTAGTATATAGACAGGCTTGTAAGTCCCTGTACTTATAATGACAGAATGATTGCAGCTTCAAATGGTAGCCCCAGATCATAGTGAATATTTGTTTTGTTTTTTTGAGCCACGATTTACTTGCAAGAACTCACAGTTCAATCCCAGATTCTCTTTCAATCACCTGTGAATCAAGACCAATGCCCCTAGTTCTGTCCTTGTCTTAATTCTATTCTGACAGTAATGCGTTGCTCTCGCTCTTTCTTGTCAAATCTCCTGACAGCTGTGAGTAGACCTGGCGGACAGTGCTCCGTAAGGCCGAACAAAACTCTTTTTCCAGCCTCTGTGTCCTGGATAATTGAGCCAAACAAAGAATGCCAGTCTGCGTGCACCTGTCATGAAATATACAGAAAGTGCAGAGTTGCTCTCTTTGTACCAGAGGGGAAGGCATCTGAAGAGACTGATGCACCCCAGCTGACAGCTGCATTTAATATCTAGGTGGGAAATCAGTGCATAATTTTCAGTCACCAGAGTGTGATTGGGTAAGTCAAATATTAATTCTTGTTTTTGGTATTTTTAATAACTTTCCATCATTAATTAACAAATGAGATTGATGTATTTAGTGGCCTAAAAATATTTTGAAGAAGGGAAGATTAGTAAAAACAGCAGTACTAATGTATTAAACACCTGTTGATGTTATCATCAACCATTGGTTGTAAGTCTGTAGTTTTAAAACTATATGGGCACTATCACGTACCTACAGCTAAAATGGGGCGCTAACAGGAAAAATTTGCATTTGCGAATTTCGCCTTAGCGTCCCCGTTTTACAAGTAGATTACGAGACGGACGCTGAATTCAGCGGCCTGCTCCATAATGGCTGCTAGCCTCCAGGATACTCGCGGCATCGCTAACGCGCTGTCATGATTATCCCCTCTTGGAGTCCATAGGACTCCATGGAAGCTTCTGCTGCTGGGTCACATGACCTGCAGGATCTCACCCCGCACTCCCCCCCCAGTATCACTATGCTCACAGTGGCCAGAAACAACGGATTGGGCCAACGTTCTTGCCGCAGGATGAGAGGTGTGTATCTAATTTTGGGGGTGAGGGTTGCAGCTGCTAACTGATTCTGTAGAAGCAGAATCATTTAGCTGCAGCTCTAAGCTGTGGCTAACTTTTCAGTTAGCCGCAGCGGTTCATAATTAGCGTTAGGACTTTGTGATCCTAACACTAATTACTCTTTGCTTACACTTTACGCTCCCCATGTTGAGTATAGGGAGAGCAAAGCGCAGTAAGCTCATGCTAAAAAGCGCTAATACTGATGCGCTAATGGATTTTTTAACCCGTTGGCGATTGGTAGCTGATCTGGCCATAACGCTATCACCTCATTTAACCTAGCGCTAACGCTCACTTATGTGAACGCTAGCGCCAGCGTTATGGAGGTGACAGGGCCTTATGTTTCTATTGTATTCTTTATTGATGTGCATGATGTATTAATATAATAACTAATACACTTTAGGCCCTATTCCATAGTTGAATGTATAATAGAGACTGTAAGCAGGAAAATGTGCACCTGCAGATTTTCCTTACCGTCTCTATTTTACCCTCTGTATTCTGGAGTAGGCGTCTTGTTTAGGGCTGAAACAAATAATCTAATAATCAACTAATTGATAATGAAAAAGTTGACTACTATTTTCATTATCAATTAATTGGTTGGTCGATTAATCAGTATGTGTACAGTAGACAGTGTTTAGAGTCAGACTGACTTGAATGTTAATAACTTCAGATGCTGCTTTGATGCTGATTGGTGGTGAATGATATGGAAAAAGGAAATCTGTACCCTTTGGCGCCACCCAGTGGTGTTGGTGAGGTAGTGTGCCTTTTAACTTCAATTCAGAGAAGAAAAACAGGCATAAAATCAAACATAAAATATAGCATAAAATCAATAAAATCAATAACAAAATATAAAAATTAGCAGCTTGTAAGGTGTCTGTGTCTCTGTGAATGTGTCTCGAAGGACAAACTCTCTGTGTGGCCTCTTTGAAGTGCCTGTGTTGGTGTGGGGAAAAAAATCTTTTTCTTTTACCCCTCTGCGGTCAGCGGCCTCTCACATCCACTTGGTGGTATATCCCTTTCCACCTTTGTGATACAGAATGAAGAGAAAATGAGGCAGAGTTGGCACTTCAGATGCTCTGGTGGTGATATATTTGCAGGATCTGTGCTTGCTTCTGGGGTCCTCTGTAGCCCTTAGAAGCAAAAATCATATATAGCGTAGCACAGTTTAAAATAAAAGTGCAAATGTACCATAATTTATGATACTCATGTTTACTGGTGTCTCAGAGCTCAGACACCAGATATGAATTCAGCCAGTGATATTATCTAGGTGCACCGGATAACCTATCAGCCTCAGCCACCTCCTTGGTAGATGTGAATCAGCCAGGACCCAAATAGGATAAAAACGTGGTGGTTTTATTAAAACTAATAGTAAAAGTATAAAATATAAATTACACAGACACCCAACTGATGAAGCTACTTAAGGCAAAACGCGTATTGGTGGTGATGTGCCTGCTGCTTTACCATAGCGTAGACCCTGGGATACTGCCACTGGTGGAGCAGCTGTACCACCTTTGTTTTAGTCTTATTTGGAGCTGCAGTTGTGTGCCACCACCCCACTCTCCCTGCCTCCCTTTCTCCAGTCCAGAGCTGCCATTCCTCTCTTTGAACGAGACTCTTGCCCAAAGTCATTCCCTTTTACGCTCAGGTCCAGTCCCTTACCCAAACTCACTCCCTCCCACCTCTGGTCCCACTCCCTCTCAGTTTGTTCATGAAATTATTTTAAAGGGACACTCTCCACACCCTTCTCACCCTGATTTACGTGCTGACAACACCACGTCTATCCGGGTGACTGTACAAGTGTTTGTTGGGGGGGCATGGGCATGAGCTCCACAAGCATCATCAATCCATTACTCTGACCAGGCGCTTGCTTACCTTGTGTGTGAAAATGTATGCAAGTTATCCAAATTGTGTGTATACGTCCAAAAGTTCCCTACACAATGTAAATGACGGATAAGAAAAAGGGGGAGAGGGGTTGATTTTTTTTGTACACGGTATTAGGCCAACTAATTGATTAAGAAAATAATTGCTAGTTTCAGCCCTAGTTTTTTTAGCGCCTAGACCCAGAATGAAGCGCAAGGCTGCCTGATACTGGCAGCGGCGTGGAGTCCACAAGACTTTACAAAGCGTTGTGCTTCCTGGCCGCGAGATTTAAGTGAGTGAGCGAGCTCTCACGAGATCACTCAATGCCGGTGGAGGAATCTCGGAGGAAGACTAGGAACTATTTGTTTCCAGTCTCATTCTGCTGTGATGAGAGGAAGTGTCAGATGGCGGAAGAGAGGTGAGTATGGGATTTAATGGGGAACATTATGTGATTTTTCAAATACAGAATAGTTCAACACCAGCTTCGAGGATATGGTATTTCACGGTGAAATACCATCTCCTGGGTGGAAGCACAGGCTACAATGGAATAGCTTGCAATACCATGTGGAGGTGAAAATGAACATGTCCTATAATAAATATAGGAGAAGTTATTTTACAGTAAGTACACACAGGGCATCACTACATTCGAATTGCAAGCCCAGTTTGGGGCAATAATGGAATGGTGATTCCAGTCAATAAGATAGCATTGATAAGTTATCTTTTTTGACAACTATGTCATAGGCCCCTTTTTTATCTTTGAATAGATAGGAACCCAGAGATGTTTGCATGTGGTACATATGTTTACAAAATGCGGTTACAGAACACAACTGCATCAGCTGAATTTAACATCTTCAGGTAGTTGATTAGTTGATGTTGTAGGTAAATGTCAGTAATGGGAATGCCTTCTATTTTTTTCATTTTGTCTCATCATAGTGAATGCTTTTTAAGTATGACCCCTTCAGAATTATTTTGACAATGCTAGGTGCAATTACATTTCCAATATTGATAAATTACACTCTTTGGCATAACTGCCTCAGATGAGTACATTTTCCAAATTGCCTTCTCTAAATCAGATTATTTACTGAATTTTGATTAACTTATTCATCACCATAGACATAGTGGAATGCTTAGTAATATCCATTACCAGAAAACGCTATTAAACTGTACCTTTATGGATTTCACTTAAAAACATCTCAAAGACATATTATTTGCTGCAGAAGATGATCAATGATACTATGCAGAAGCAATATTGAAAATGCACACAAAATATCTATCATGCACCAATTAGATAAAGTAGGCCAAATCTATGTCAATATTTGTCCCTTTGGATAAATAAAACCAAGTCCATGGATGCAAAAGGTCTCAATTGTGAAAGCTTTTGTATTGTTTTGCCTCCCTGCCAGAATGACAACAGATATTCAATGCCTAAAAGAAACAGAGACGAATTCCAAACAAACCGTCAAGTGAATGACTGGGGCCATTGTACTTAAAGGCTTCAGTCTTTAACATAATGGCTCAAGGCACTATTTCAACCAAGTCACTATATTAAAGGGACACTCTATGCACCCTGACAATTTTAGCTATGAAAGTAGTCATGCGGTGTGGAGTGACTCCATCCCCTCTCTCTCCAGACCCATTTGGCTGATATCGCTGCGTGAAGTGGAGGAGTTTCCTCCGCCACACAGATGCCAATTAGCAGACAAGATTTTGAATATCTCGCCTGCCGGGACAAACCTGGGGACTGATGGTGCCAGCAGCTCCAAATCCGCGAGACTGCAGGTGTGGTTTGGTCCCGTCCGAGAACATACAGCCCCAACCCGTCCTTCGCAGGCACGCATAACTTCGGTACAAAAGTATGAAAGTTCTGCCTGATATGCAATTTGTATACCATACTCTATGCAATTTAGGTATGCTATACAAATTGTGTAAGAAGCTGCAGGGACTTCCATATTTCAATCCCCTCAACCAAAGAGAAGGAACAGGAAGACTGGTGTCACGCCTATTCCTGACTGGATCGGCTAAACTACCAGATGTATGCAGCCCAGCAACATGTATAAAACATAACAAGAAAAAAGGGTGTCATCTGCGCTCAACTCTATAACACTGTGTGAAAAAAACACAATTAGAGGTTTTTGTTTACTCCAATGGCCATTTGAGTAAACAAAAACCTCTAATTGTCTTTTGTTTCACATGGTGTTATAGGGATAAGCGCAGATGACACCTTTTTTTTCTTTTTGTTATGTTTTAAAGAGAAGGAACAGCCCGGTACCGAGGGAGAAAAGATGAGCATTTACATCTAAAATAAATAATTGAGCAGATGCTGTCAGCCGGAGGTTATACTCACCTCCCCGGCGGCTCCCGTGCAGATCTGGCTTCGATGAAGCCTGATCTGCATTTTTTATAGCCTCCCAGCGCACTGACATCATCGCGCTGGCGCGATGACGTCAGTTTCAGGCGCGCCCCCCGCCGGAGCATAGGGAAGTGCCTGGAGGGGAGGGGGGAATCCTTTGGATCCCTCTATCTCCCCATCGCCGGGGGTTAGAAGGCTGTGGCCAGCATCGCTGGAATGGTCACAGCCTGACCTTTCCAGCAATGTCTGGGGGTTGACCCCTTAGTTGCCAGGTCGCAGCCGGGCACTAATTCGTGCCCAATCGTGGCCTATTTCCGGTGGGGGCCGCCATCTTGGATGACAGCCCCACCTCTGGGTCCCCCCCGTGTCAACTGCAGTCTATGGCTGTGAACACGCTGCAATGCGGGATACGTGCGTCAAAAAACGCGCGTACTGCCGCGCATAAAAAATGCGCAGGTGCGAACCCAGACTTAGAGAATGCACATTTCTTGCTCCATCTTCCCATTCAGCCCTCGTACACCCCGCTACATCACATACCCTATTCATCCTCACCTAGTGTGTCATCCCTCTCCTCTTAGATTGTAAGCTCTCGAGCAGGGTCCTTCCTCCTTCTGTTCCTCGTGTGTAATGTTTATGTATATTTGTTATTCGATTTCTCCCATTGTACAGCGCTAAGGAATTTGTTGGCACTTTATAACTACTTGTAACTGGAGCTGCAAATTCTGTATGTCATTCACTGAAACTCCATGCTCCATCCACAGAAACTCCATCCCACCTCATGCATCAAGTCATCATGAATCACATATTTGGCATAAGGATTCATGCATCAAGGCATCTTGCATCTGACATGGATTCATACATCAGAAATTCATATGTCACACTGGAAATCAGGAGTCAGACAACGGATGCCAGACACCCGGTGTCACACATTAGAATTCATACGTCAGGTACCCAATAGAGGCTCTTCAGTTGCCTGTGAGAGTGTTTGTGCCACCCATTGAAATTTTGTAGAGCACAGAGTACAATAAACATTTGGGGGATAGCACCTTCTTCGGTGTTACATGCCCCTTACTCTGTGCTGTTTACATAATAAATGGGCGGCACTAGTGCACCCCCAGTCAGCTAAGGTAAATCAGGTTTTACAATCACTTTTATGATCACTGTAAGTGCTGCATTAGTTGACCTTGTTTTTAAACATTTCAACATAGTCTAATATTTTTTATAATGTAAAAAAATATTAAAGACAATGTTTAATGATTATCAAACGGCAGAAAATTAATTACATCATTAGACTTATATAACACAAAGCATTCAGATAATATGATTAGTTTATTTATCCTCCACGGCATATGTTTATACATTTATTTTTAATTCAGCATTTTAATTAGAAAACATTTGCAAACTTTTGGCAATTTATTTGGGCATGATAACCAATTGACCATGTAATATGATTATAATGTGCTTTCCTCTCAGTGCTATCAAACATTTCCTTTACTAGTAAATTCTATATGACTGTTAAACTACATCCCTCATGTTAAAGAGAAAGTCAATGCATATGCAGCTTTGAGAAAGACTTGGGGCTCTATTACATTCTTTGCGCAAAAAAGTTTGCGCAGCACATTCATTTGTGCGTGAAGCATTAAACGTTAACGCGCGTAAATTAACGCTGGTATTACAATCCTCGCACATTTTTTCATCCGTCAAAAAATAACGCGCGTAAAAAAAGACGCGCAAAAACGCGCGCGCATTAAAGTTGCGTGCAGAAATCGGTATGCGGACTGTTTTTTTATGCAATTCAGCCAATCACAATTAAGAACCACAATTGTCTCCCGTTAGGTTTTTGCGCCTGCCAAAATCAATCTGCGTATATATGCTGCAGCAATAATAAAAACACGCACAACTTCTATATTTTATTGTTTGGGTATGTGTAGAATGTGTAACTATACGTTGTTGCGTATTTTTTTTTGGGCTGGTGTATTGGAGTTCGTCCAGGTCGTTCAGATTTGCCATTAACACCAACTTTTCAAAAATGTTAAAATTTGAGCATAGATTATAATACCATCCGCGTACCAGTGCACAAACGCATTTGCGCTCACAATGTTAAGTATAGGACGCACGCAGTATGGTATGCTCACAAAGGGTTCACGCAGGTCCACCCACGTTAGACTTTAACTCGCATTTTTTGCGCTGACGTTGTAATACGACGTTCTGGCAAAGGGTTTTGCCCCTTGCGTTAATGCGTTTTTGCAAGGGTTAATGCGTTTTTGCGCACGCGTTAAGATTTGTGTTGGGAATGTAATAGAGCCCTTGGAGTTGTATTTTTCTCATTCAAAAAAATGATACTGTAGGTTGAGCATAATATAGGCTGGCAATATGACTGTTTTCACATGAAATTATATATATTGAGAGAAGTATATGATCGCTGACCCCAGGGCATTACAGACCAGGAGTTCAAAATAGCTCCAGGCTTCCTCAGTTGTAAGAAGTCTCATGACCTGGTATAAGATGAACGACCTCTGCTCCATGGAACAACTCCACTACTCCGCGACCAATAGAATGCCCTGCTATCTATTAATCTGGTCCAGGTGGCTTCAAATCTCCCCCACCTCTTGATTACACACCATCCTCCATTGTTAACACCTACCGTTGACTCCAGAGCCAACCCCTTGCCTCACCCCTTCCATCTCCACTTCCCTTTCTGCTTTTACATGTTGTGTTATCACGAACCTATGTATTCGATTACTTATATTTTGGTCCTGCGTGACCAGGAAAACTCCTGCAACTGTATTGACAATGGTTTGAAATATTTTATTGATATGCAAATAAACATATATTTCATATATCCAGCAATGGATTTCGATTTCAGGAGCCTGTCGACACAAAAAACAAATATGCTGAAACTACTTAGATGAACCAGTGTTTAATAATTTATTGCATCATCACCTCCACATTTGCTCCCGCCATGAGAAATGAGAAGTTGAGTTAGCGTAGTAGCATTGTTTACTTTATAAAGTAAAAGCATATAATGGCTCTGCCTTAGAACAGAGAAAAAGAAAATGTTGCACTTAATTTTTTCATTTATTATTTTAACACATTAAATGTTCATGTTTGGCATCGTTGGAAGGGCCAGACTCTGACCTTTCCATAGACACCTCGCTTGACCTTGTGTAGTGTATAAATCAGAGATGCAGGGTTCCAAAGTCCCCCTGTCTGAACTCACTGCAGTGCCACTGTCTAGGTTGTCAATCAAACAATGCATTCTGACATCAACTCCACGCTTGCTGCCATCGTATATAATGAGAAGGTAAGTTATTGCAGCATCATGGCTCACTTTATAATTGCAAAATGAATAACAGTGCTGCGTTAGGAAAAAAATATTTGTTTTTTATTGTTCTTATATTTAAATCCTGCACTGCTTTTACACTGCATGCAGCTTTCAATAGCCAAATTTAAAGGTCTCTAACTGGCACTTATTAAATGCAGGAAACATACTGATTCCTACACACTGGCAAAGGAGTGACCCTCTCAACCTGAGGCACTGTGTCTCTTGTGTAGAGACAATACAATATACAGTATTGTGGGGGGGGGGACTGATAGGCCAAAGGTATTTCGGTAATGCGGCTCTCCTCTTGACTGATCTCTTGTCGCTGTGGCTCCTGAACAAAAAACAGTGAGGATCCCTGCTCTAAAGATTAAGACACATGACAGAGCAACATTCTTCTGAGGCAAAACACAAAGTCCATGCTCAAATTGAGTCCAATGTCTCTGATCAAATGAGTTGGAGGAGATGTGGGTGTAACTGTACCCATTTAATTTTTTATTAGTAGTAGTGCATTAGTATTTCTGATTTGGAATATGTAATGTATGTTTCACTTAATTGGTCACTGTATTCTCCCTGTTTATTTTAAATAACAAAATACAAAACAAACTAAAATATTTTTTTCAGCACTCGGTGCTGTGGAACTAATTTGCTTACTTCGCAGTGCTATGATTTTACATGCAAAGTTGAGTGTATTTTGTATGGTATATGCCTCACGAATCTTGGATGCAATAAATTACAAGGGGTGAGTTTCAAAATAGAGGTGTCTACAGGAGCCTTTAAATAAAAGCACTGATGCATTTATTAAATATTTCATAACTTTAAAGGACATTTTTTGTTTATAGCATATTTTTCATTGCCTTGGCAATGTGAAAAATGCACTGAAGGCAAAAGAAATAGCATATCTTGGCACATTGGCTTAAGTAGCTTTCCTATTCATTGAACAGATAAATGAAGCTGGTGCTGTGCGTTATAAAAAGTGTTGTGTTGACTGGTACTCTATTACCTTGTGATATTCTCAATGGGAAATATTCTATCACAGGTACCCACTGTCAAATCCTATTTCCAACCAGGAAGTCATGCCCCCTACATAGATTTAAATGCAGCATAAATTTTTTTTCAATCAATTTATTTTATATGTAAAATCAAATAGAAAAAGACAGCTCGTTAGAAACAATTTTTTTTTCACAGCCGGTGACTGAAGGTGGACATAAAGCAAAGACCCTCATGCAAACAGTAAAAGAGAATTTTTACAAGATGTTTCTTTATAAACATAGGGTAAAGAGTGCTTGTCTATGTAGTATGCAAAAGCTCTGTTATAGCTCTACTCTTTTTCTCTCTTGTAAAATATGTAGGGCCATATTAATCATCAGGCTAAAACGGGGACGCTAAGGAGGAAATACTGTGCCTGCAGGTTTCTCCTTAGCGTCCCAATCTTAGTGTGATATTACGGGGCAGGCGTGATTCAGCAGCATGCCCCGTAATGTGGCGCTAAGCCTTGGGATACTCGAGGCAGTGCTAAGCACTGCCGCGAGTATCCCTTCCATGAAGTCCATAGTACTCCATTGAGGCTTCCACTGCCGATCACATGACCTGCAGGATCCTTCCTCTCATGATGTCGGTGGACTAATCACAAAAGTAGACTGGGGGGGACTTCCCTCTGCTCCCGTCGGCAAGAAGAAGCGGACCGAGCTGCCATTCTAGCCGCAAAATGAGAGGTGAGTATTTTATTTTTGGGGGTTTGTTTAGCTGGTACTGACTGATTCCGCAGAAGCAGAATCAGTTAGTGCCAGCTCTTAGCTGTGGTTAACTTTTGAGTTAACCGCAGCGGGACGTAATTAGCGGTAGGACTTTGTAATCCTAATGCTAATCAACTCTTTGTGCTCCCAATGTTAAGCATAGGGAGCGCAAAGTACAGTAAGCATGTGCTAGAAAGCGCAATCTCTGATGTACAAATGGGTTTTTTTATCCATTAGAGTTCAGATAGTATTATGGGCGTACTGTGCTAGGGCCACTTAACCAGAAGTTAAAGCTCACCTAGTTGAGTGCTAACGTTAGTGTTAAGATTGTAATATTGCCCATAGGAGGGTATTTCCAGCTGTCATAAAAATTTGATTAAGATTAAATTGCAATTTTTTCACTAACAGGGTTAATCAATAACCACTGTAGTTTAGCGTAGTAGCAAACAATGGCAAATATTACCATTGTTGCCACAACGATAAACTGCAGTAATCTCCAGGAGGGAATTCAGAGAGGCATTTTCTTCTATTGTTTGAATTTACATGTTCGGAAATGTCAACATTTGTCATCTTTGCATCAATGGCAAACTACGTGAGTTTGTGAATGACCCTATAAGTAACAAATTTTTTCAATAATAAATCTATACAAGGTTATTCAAAGAGATTAGAAAAGTCACTGCACGTTCCATGACTTTTTGTTCCCCGCACTTCGGGGCCATTCGGCGATCCTAGTTTGCCGACCCTGCAATGTATTCAGCAAGCACCGCAGGGCCCCCCGCAGTGCAGGGAAAACTCGCCGCAAACACACTGAACACTCATCGCAAACCCGCCAAAGACTCACCGAACACTCACCGAAACCCACAGAAACAGCTGGATTAACCACGCTGAACACGCCGGAGAAACCCGACTAGCCGCTGATCACAGCGCAGAGCAGCTGCTGGAAAAAGCCGACACGCAGACGAACGAGGAGAAAAAAACCCAATCAGTACGTTGAAAGTTTCAAAGTTTAAACACCGTTTGCAAAAAAACTACTGAACGAAAATGGCTGGAATTTACATATAAGATCCAATGAATGATAATAAAAGGTCTTTTACAGAAAAAAAGAAAAAAAAAATACATAAAATATCCAAAAAAAATCTATAAATTAAGGGACTTTTTACTGCAGAATAAAATAATAAATGGTTTACTAGATATTGAATTAAAACTGGAAATTTTTTAAAATTTAAGCCTATGGGATTCTCCTGAATAAACCTGTCGAATGAAACCACCAAACAGCAGGGCGTTTTGGCAACTTTTCCCTGCTGTTTGGTGTTCTCTGAATAGATGAAGCATTGCTTCTCTATGGGGGAGTTCACTGCCCTCGAACAGGCACCGTACATGCAGGCAATTCACCAACATTTGTTGAACTGCTTGCTTTCTGAGTAGCCGAATGGCCAGGAAATGTAGCCGTACGCTGAATTTCAGTGTCCGGTTACATTTCTGGGCCAGATCGGCTCTCTTTGAATAACCCTGATAATCTATTATCAAGACTATTTTTAAATCAGTGTGTGTTTGTTATGTGCAGTATTATTTTATGTTCCTCTTAGTAAATAAAGGTCAAAATAGTATGTAGCATCTGCACAAAGAAAGATATTCTCCCACGCACACAAATGCTGAAAAATAAACAAATATTCTCTTATTATTGCAAACATCTCGATATTTGGATAATTCATTCTATTCACATGAGGGATCAATAACTAGAGAAAAGGTTTAATAGCTCTGTAAAGTGGATTAAGGATTTGGAATTTAAACTTGGAATCAATGGAAAATCCAATAGATGGCATTAAGGCTGACATTTTTACTGACTTCACTAGGGGTTTAATAGTTCATATTATTCATTGTAAAAAAAAAAAGTTTATGCATGTGACTTTTATTACAAGTGTAATGTCTGTATAAATAGGAATTTATTCTTTTGGACATCAATGCAGTTTAATTTTTTCTTCATAGTATTTTCTTTAAAAACTTCTAAAGGGGTTATTCAGAGAGCTGATCTAGCCCCGAAATGTCACGGAACAGTGAATGTCCCCGTACGATGACATTTCCTGGCCATTCGGCTATTCAGAGAGCAGGCAGTTCACCAAATTTTGGCGAATTGCCAGCATGTACGGTGCCTGTTCGTAGGCAGTGAAAGTCCCCATAGAGAAGTAATGGTTAACCTATTCAGAGAACACAGAACAGCTGTGAAAAGTTGTTGAAGTGCCCTGCTGTTCCGTGGTTTCATTCGTCAGGCTTATTCAGGCAAACACCATAGGCTTCAAGGTTAAAAATATTCCCATTTTTATTCAATATCTAATAAACCATTTATTATTTTAATCTGCAGTAAAAGGTTCTTTTTATTTATTTATTGTTTTAGGATGTTTTAGTCATTTTCCTGAATTTTTTAGGCATGATTTTGTTCTTTTTTACTTTAACCACTTGGCTGCTATGGACGCGCTCAGCTGAAAAGCGCCGGTTTGTGATCCTTTCCCGGAGCTGGCCGACATCTTGGATATCGGCCAAGCCTCCGGGAACTCCCCCTGAGGACTGGCGTCATCGTGCATAGCACGATGACGCCAGTCCTGGAGTTAACCCCTAGCTGCCACCAACGGTGGAGATAGGGGGTTCCAATGAACCCCCTATCTCCTGATCCGTGGCAGCTAGGGGTTAAAGTTTGGTACTGTTGGATCGGCCAGAGCATGGCCGTTCCAACGATACCAAACACGACTGTGACAAAAGTTTTTTAAAAAAATAAAAATTAAAAATAAAAATAAAAAAATATTTAAAAAACAAATTATAAAAAAATAAATAAACAAGTTTTTTTTTTTTTTTGGTTTGTTAATGCAGCAATATTGTTCCCATTTCAATTATAATGTGAACAATGATGCTGCACTAACGATTTTTGTATGCTGTGCGTTTGTTAAAAATCGCGTAATTTTCCCCAAAAAAAATGTAACGAGACCCCATTTCTAATTTTTTTAACAAGCGCACCCCATACAAAATATAACCGCAATTGCTCGCATGTTAAAATGTGAAAAAAATACGCTTTACACGTTGTAAATTATTGAAAATTCATATTTTATAGCATTTTTTGTTATAATATACAGACAGGTCATGACGTATACATAAAATAATGACATATTATGAATCTGCCGAGTCTGACGGAAAAAACGATATATAATATGTCTGGGTCATATACTAAAATAAGCCTTCAAAACACGTTTAAACATGATGAGCAAAACCGGTAAAAATTACCTCAGCACAGAGGCGTGAAACACCTCAGCAGCGAAAGGGTTAAAAGCGGTTTATCTTTTTTCTGTAACAGACCTCTTTATTTTCATTCATAGGACCTTATATGTAAATTCCAGCCATTTTCGTTCAGTAGGTTTATTTTGCAAACAGCGTTTCAATTTTGACACTTCCAATTGTACTGTTAGGTTGTTTTTTTTTTACCCTGTTCGTCGTCAATTTGTCAGCTTTTTCCGGTGGCTCGTATGTGCTGTGATTGGCGACTTATCTGCTTTTTCCGACGTGTTTGGTGTGTTTTCTGATGCAGTTCCGGCGGGTTTTCAGGGACTTTTCAGTGGGTTTTCGGCGGGTGTTCGGCATGTGTTCGGCAGGTGTTCGGCAGGTTTTCCCTGCACTTCGGTGACCCTGCGGTGAATGCTGAATTTACCATAGGGTGGAGAACTTTGATTCCCCGAAGTGCAAGGAAATGCAGGGAACGAGAGAGTACTAAAACGTTGGCGTCTCAAAATAACCCCTTAGGTTTACACCATTGGGGTTTATGTCCATTTGACAATTACTGATAAAGCAAACCTAAATGCTGAGTGAAACACATTTTTGTTATCATCTAACCAGGTAGACAGGTAAGAGTGAAGTCTGTGTGGAAAGCATGTCAGTCTTAAATAAGGACAACTCTTCTCTCTGTGAAACTCTGTAAATGAAACAAAAGGATGAAAGAAATAGATCAGAGACACTGAGGAGGCAAGTGGATTTGACAAAAAAATACAAGTGGAGCCAATACATAATTTGACACAGTGGGGGGGGGGTGGAATTGTCCAAACACAATATGCAAGGGCAGGTGAAAGTGAGAAGATACACAAGAAAATGAAAAGCATAGGTTAAGCCCACAGTAGGTTAATAGAAATTGGCAGACACTTGAAGAAAGAGAGTGGCAATGAAATTAGATGGAGACGCAAGAAGGTTAGGGGAATGGTGATGACATACAAAAATGATAGGAATGAGCTGCAACACAAAGGGAGAAGGGAACAGACACTAGGCAAAGGGATGCTCGAGTGGTAGGAATGGAGTAGAATACAAATATGGAGGGAGCAGGGCCGGACTGACCCATCAGCATTCGCAAACTGCCCGAGACATGTACGGAGCATCATGGGGATTCCCTCTCAGCACAGAGCGCCTGCATATAAAGAAAATGAAGCCTAATGTTGCATTTTCACAATATTTCACTGTCTTTTCTTATTACATAACCAACAGTTGCTAAATTGACAACAGCTCTGGTTAAATTTATACCAGGGTTGAAATACTGTCACGGTTCCTGGATCCCACCACGCAGTCCTTAAAGCCCAACACTCCACAGAGCCCAAAAGCCACCAACAGGGTATCTGTAGAAGAATCCTTAACTTTCTGGTCCTTAGAATTGGCCAGGTATTCTAGCTAGACAGAAAGGGTTAATCAAAGACAATGTCGTAATACAAAAGCAGGTCAGCAACACGGGGGTAGTCAGACGAGCCAGAATCAGGAATACAGAGTATAGAATAGTCAAATGGAATAGCCGGGTTGATATCAGTGCAGAAGCGTAGTACAAGGAAATAGTCTAGGGCAACGGAAGGCAGAATAGTCAGAAAACAAGCAGAGGTCAATAACAGGTTAAATCATGAGAGAATTCAGGTACAAGGAGCTCAGGTATGGATAACCACGATCTGGCACTGCTTAGAAGGAACTGTTGGTTTTTAAAAGACCTTCACCAGACCGCAGCCCCCCTCTCAAGCCGCACCTCATGCAGCCACCGCCCTGCCTGTTTCAATTTAAACCGGTTGTTGGTGAGCGAGCAGCATCAGACATGCTGCCGTCAAGCACACCGGAAAGGCTGGAAGCCCCCAACGTTACAGTACCCCCCTCTCGACGGGAGGCCACCGGACGACCAACAGGACAAGTGGCAGGACGACCACCGGGGCGAGTGGCAGGACGACCACCAGGGCGATCGGGGTGCAAGGCATGGAACGCCCTGACCAACCTAGAGGCAGACATGTTGGAAGTCGGAATCCAGGATTGGTCCTCCGAACCATAACCCACCCAATCGACCAGGTACTGCAGAGCACCCATGATCAGCCTAGAATCCAGAACTTTCCTAACCTCATACTCCGTCTCACCATCAACCTGAACAGGTGGAGGAGGAGGAACGACCCGCGTGTACCTGTTACACAACAAAGGCTTCAGTAGGGAGGTGTGGAAGACGTTGTGCAAGCGAAGATGTCTAGGAAGGGCAAGAGCATAAGCCACAGGGTTAACGTGATGAATGATCTTGTATGGACCGATAAACCGAGATGCCATTTTCATAGAAGGCACCCGCAACTTCACATTCCTAGTGGACAACCAAACTCTATCCCCCACGTTGTAGGAAGGAGCTTGTAACCTATGCCTGTCAGCCTTGCGTTTCTGGACAGCAACATTGCGCTCAATGTTTTTGCGAATCTGTCTCCAAATATCCTGTAGTTGTGTGAGATGTTCATCGAGAGCCGGGATGGCCTGTTCAGCAAACTGAAGCGGTAGAGCCGGAGGGAAAAAACCATAGTTATCAGAAAAAGGAGAGTGGCCAGTGGTCTCGTTAACGGCGTTATTACGTGCACACTCAGCCCAGGGCAACAACTCCGACCAATTGTCTTATTGTTGTGTGGTAAAGCAACATATGTATAGGGATGAGCTGTTCGGGTTCAGACGGTTCGGGGTTCGACCCGAACTTAGCCTGTTTGAGCAGATCGCGAACCCCGAACATTTCCGGGTGTTCGCCGCATGTTCGACCACAATGGACCACAATGCATTTTCCCACTGCCTGAAGCTCGAAATTGGCTACAGCCTTGCACCTGACCACAGGTCTGGTGCAAGACTGGTTGAACACTATGCCAATCACCGCTCAGAGTCCTGATTGGGCAAATTTTGCCCAATCATGGGCTCACAGAGCTAAGTCCCACAGCACACTATATAAGGTTTCAACCGCCGATTCTGCACGCATTTCAGAGGAGATTTCAAAGAAGATAGTTGTGTGTGTTGTTACTGCCAGTCTGCCACGCTACTGGGGGGGTCTCATTTCGACCAAGTATCAGGGAATTTAGGTGATGTGTGTCTTGTCACTGTGCCAGCAAGTTTTGTTGGGGTTTACAACTTTATTTAAAACATTTGTGAATTGAGGTGATTTTCTGGGTCTTGTCACTGTGCCAGCAAATCTTTTTGGGGCTCATTAATTTCTTTAAAACACTTGTGAATTAAGGTGATCTGTGTCTCGTCATACAAAAAGTACCACACTGTATTTTGGGGCTCACTAATTTCTTTAAAACACTTTGGAATTAAGGTGATCTTCTGTGTCTCGTCACACAGCCAGCAATTTTTTTTGGGGCTCACTAATTTCTTTAAAACACTTGGGAATTAAGGTGATCTGTGTCTCGTCATACAAAAAGTACCACGCTGTATTTTGGGGCTCACTAATTTCTTTAAAACACTTGGGAATTAAGGTGATCTTCTGTGTCTCGTCACACAGCCAGCAATTTTTTTGGGGCTCACTAATTTCTTTAAAACACTTGGTAATTAAGGTGATCTGTGTCTCGTCATACAAAAAGTACCACGCTGTATTTTGGGGCTCACTAATTTCTTTAAAACACTTGGGAATTAAGGTGATCTGTGTCTCGTCATACAAAAAGTACCACACTGTATTTTGGGGCTCACTAATTTCTTTAACCCCTTAAGGACGGGAGTAATTTTACAACTTCGGCGCTGTTTCGGAAGTAGAAGTTTGCTGAGCGCATTTTGACCATTTTTAAGTCACGTATTGTTATACCACCCAGACAAATTATATATCGTTCTTTCCGTCAGACTCGGCAGATTAATAATATATCATTATTAAATGTATATGTCATGCCCTGCCAAAATGCTATAACAAAAAATGTAAAAAAATGTGAATTTTCAATAAAATTTCAATCTTCCACAGTGTGTAAAGTGTTTTTTTTTTTAATTTTATTATCCGAGGCTCTGCGGTCATATTCTATTGGGTAGATTTGTTAAAAAAATTAGGACGGGGAACCCATTTTTTTTTTGGGGAGAAATTGCGTGATTTTAGCTAAACCCCCCAAAAAAAAAAAATCATTAGTGAAGCATCATTGTTCACATTATAATTGAAATGTGAACAATAGTGCTGCATTAAAAAAAACAAAATTTTTTTTTATTATTATATTTATTATTTTTTATTATTTAATTTATTATTTTTTATTATTTTTATTTTTACTTTTTTACACTTTTATTTTACATATAACATGGTCATGTTTGATATCATTGGAAAGGCCATGCTCTGGCCTTTCCAGCAATATCAACCATGACCCCTAGCTGCCACCGATCAGGAGATAAAGGGGTTCAAAGAACCCCCCTATCTCCTGCAAGGGATTTCCATAGGAAATCCCTTTGCAGCTAGGGGGTTCCCGGTTAACTGACATCATCGCGCATGGCGCGATGAGTCAGTTGACCGGGGGTGACCCAGAGGTGGGGGCTGCCATCCAAGATGGCGGCCCCACCGGAAATAGGCCGCGATCGGGCACAAATTAGTGCCCGGTCGCGACCTGGCAACTAAGGGGTAACCCCCCATACATCGCTGGAAAGGTCAGGCTGTGACCCTTCCAGCGATGCTGGCCACAGCCGCCGGGGACCAAGCGATCGGGAGATAGAGGATCCAAAGGATCCCTCCCCTCCCCTCCAGGCGCTTCCCCTGCTCCGGCGGGGGGGACGCCTGAAACTGACGTCATCGCGCCACCGGCGCGATGACTCACAACGCCGGAGGAGGGATCACACTGATCTGACTCCGCGGGAGTCAGAACAGCGTGGGAAGCGACCGGAGAAGGTGAGTATCTCCCGGGGGGCTCTAACGCCGAGGACGTACATTTACGTCCTGCGGCGGCAAAGCCCGCCTAATGCAGGGCGTAAATGTACGTCCTGCGGCGTTAAGGGGTTAAAACACTTGGGAATTAAGGTGATCTTCTGTGTCTCGTCACACAGCCAGCAATTTTTTTTGGGGCTCACTAATTTCTTTAAAACACTTGGGATTTAAGGTGATCTGTGTCTCGTCATACAAAAAGTACCACGCTGTATTTTGGGGCTCACTAATTTCTTTAAAACACTTGGGAATTAAGGTGATCTGTGTCTTGTCATACAAAAAGTACCACGCTGTATTTTGGGGCTCACTAATTTCTTTAAAACACTTGAGAATTAAGGTGATCTGTGTCTCGTCATACAAAAAGTACCACGCTGTATTTTGGGGCTCACTAATTTCTTTAAAACATTTGTGAATTAAGGTGATCTGTGTCTTGTCACACAAACAGTACCACGCATTATTTTGGGGCTCACTAATTTCTGTAAAACATTTGTGAATTGAGGTGATCTGTCTCTTGTCACTGGCTGCCAGCGATCAGTGTGTCTCACTGAGTTATACCAGAGTTCTTTAAATCTTTATACCAGAGTTGAATCAGAGTTCTGTATATATTAATCAACAGTATATATCACTCACCATGTCTGAAAGAACAAAAAGGACTGGCAGACGCTCCCAGACACAGATAAGAGGGCAAGCAGCCCCTGTGTCGGGAGGCTGTGCCTCTGGTCGTGGTGGACGTGGTGCATCCTCTGCAGGGGCACGCTTGTCCTTTCTAACTGGTGCTGGCCGTCTTCTTAAGCAGCAGCAACATACAGAGGATTTGGTGGATTGGCTAACCAGGCCATCCTCATCCTCCGAGTCCTCTGCCAGCCAGGCTTCTAGTGCTTTACAGTCCACCTCAGCTGCCAAAGCATCTAATGCAGCCTCCATGTCCACAGCTACTCCTGCCGTAGCCTCGCTATCACACACGGAGGAGTCAGCTGAATTGTTTGACTACAATGAGAGTGACATGCTGCTTGAGGATGCGCAGCAAGTACAGTGCTCTGATTCAATCTCTGAGGTTGAGCAAGGGAGTATAATCAACCTAGAGGAAGGGGGTGCCAGTGATGACAAACAAATAACTGGCACTCATGTTGCCCCAGCAGCTGCAGCATACTGCCAAGTTGGCTCCAGTGACGAGGAGATAGGGGGTGAAGATGACATTGATGATGATGAGGTCACTGACTCCACCTGGGTGCCAGATCGAACTGAGAAATTAAGTGAGGAGGAGGGGGAGGAGGAGGAGGCACAGCAAACACGAGGCACAACATCCTCTGTGACCAACTGTAGCACTAGCCAGTCCAAGGCATCACATGTCAGAGCTGCTCTGCTGCAGAGCGCTGTTGTCTCAAAGAACACATGCAGGAACTCTGCTGTCTGGGAGTTCTTTAAGAAATGTGCAGCAGACCCCACCATTGCTATTTGTAATCTATGTCAGAGGAGGCTGAAGCGTGGGATAAACACCGGACGCTTGGGTACCATGTGCTTGAGGCGACATATGAACAAGTGCCACACATCCCGTTGGGGCAAAACTTTGCATAGTTCCTCCTCCTCCTCATCTGTCTCTACTCACACTGTATGTCCTGCCATGCAATTGCCTACAACCTCCACCGACAGGGATGATGCTACAGTAATGGATGTACCAGCAGGTCCTTCCTCACAATATGACATCATCCCAGTAGCTGAAGATTTGCGCAGTCAGATTACGTTGCCGCAGCTGCTGCAGCGAAAGAAAAAATATAGTCCCAACCATCCCCAAGCACAGCGTCTAAATGCCAGCTTAGCAAAATTACTCGCATTGCAGCTGCTGCCTTTCCAGCTGGTGGACTCTGCTCCCTTCCGTGAATTTGCTGAATGTGCTGTACCACAGTGGCAGGTTCCAAAATGCCATTACTTTTCACGCAAGGCCATTCCAGCACTATACCAGCACGTAAAAGACAATGTTATCCAGTCATTGGGAAAGGCAGCAAGCAGCAAGGTGCATGTCACTTTAGACACGTGGTCCAGAAAGCATGGACAGGGTCGTTACATTTCCTTCACGGCACACTGGGTAACTCTGATTGCAGCTGGGAGGGATCCAAGACGGGACTCTGTGCTGGAGCTTGTTCATCCACCATGCCTCCAGAAAGCTGCTTGTATGAGGTCTGTCTGCTCCACCACCACCTCTTCCTCCTCCTCCTTCTCTATCTCTGGCGAAGTGGCAGTTAAACCCACGCCTGACAGGGTCTATGCAATGGCTCAAGCAAAAAGATGCCATACTGTGCTTGAGTTGGTTTTTTTATGGGACAGGAACCACACGGGTCAGAAATTTTGTCAGCTCTGCATGGGCAGGTGCAGAGATGGCTTACACCACGCCAGCTTGAGCTGGGAATGATCGTCTGCGATAATGGCAGCAACCTTCTCTCCGCCCTACACAAGGGTAAATTGACGCATGTACCATGCCTAGCACACGTCCTAAATCTGGTGGTACAGTGTTTCCTAACCAAGTACCCAGGGCTGCCAGAGCTTCTCATCCAGGCCAGAAAAGTCTGCAGCCACTTCAGACGGTCATTCCCAGCAAGCGTTCACCTGGCAGAAATTCAAAGAGAATTCCACCTTCCCACAAACCGTCTGATCTGTGACATGCCCACCAGGTGGAACTCAACACTAGCAATGCTGCAGCATCTGCACAAGCAGCAGAGGGCCATCAATAAGTACCTGTGTGAGTATGGCACAAGGACAGGTTCAGGTCAACTTGTTTTTTTCCCCCCCGCAGTGGCTGATGATCAAGGATGCATGCACTGTACTGTCACCATTTGAGGAGGCAACGAGGATGGTGAGCAGGGACAGTGCATGCATCAGTGACACAATTCCTTTAGTGTTCCTGCTGGAGCACACTCTGCGGGGAATTATAGATGTGGCTCTAGAGGCAGAGCAGCGGGAGGAAGAGGAGGCCTTCCCTAGCTCTCAAGGCCCAGGTCTCAGCGGGAGGATGAGGAGGAGGAGGACTATTTAAGTAGTGTCGGCATTGAAGGTGGGGATTCCTCAAGGCAGGGTTTTGTGTGCCCAGAAACAGAAGGGCTTGTGTGTGGCTGGGAGGAGGAAGTGCACAATACGGTCATCCTCATTGACCAGGAAGACTCGGCAGCTAATGCCACCTCCAACCTACGCTGCATGGGCTCCCTAATGATGCAAAGCCTGCTAAAGGACCCCAGGATTCGTGTTATCAAGGAGAGGGATCATTACTGGTTGGCAACCCTTCTTGATCCACGATACAAGGGGAAAGTTACAGAGTTCATCCTGCCCACACAGAGGGAGCACAGGATGACAAAACTTGAGGACGCTCTAAAGCGAAACTTGTGTAACACCTTTCCAGGCACTGTTAGATTACCAAGTGCTGACACACGTGTTTCTGAGGCTGCAGGTGATCAGAGGAATAGCGGTGAAGGCCAGGGCCGCTTGACTGATGCATTTTTTAATTTTTTTAGTCCTCGACGCCCAGGGACGTCAAATGTAGGCACCCATTGCCAGCGTCTTCACCATATGGTGCAGGACTACCTAGGGGCAAGGGCAGACCTGGATACCTTTCCAGCAGATGATCCACTGGCTTACTGGGTGTTGAGATTGGATCACTGGCCAGAACATAGCCAATATGCTATGAAGCTACTAGGTTACCCTTCATCTAGCGTGCTTTCTGAAAGGACGTTCAGTGCCGCTGGAGGTTTTGTCACAGACAAAAGAGTGCGTCTGTCCACCGACTCGGTAGACCGGCTGACATTTATAAAAATGAATCAGTCCTGGATCAGCAGCTATCAATCCCCTGATGCCGAAGTAACGGAATAGATCGGGTATGTCTTCTGCATGCACAAAACCTCCAGCACTGAACTCTTCCACAATACCACAAAAGGGTTACAGTGTGAATGCACTTGCTGCCATGAAAGGCACAATATTTGGCTAAAAGGATAAACGAGACCATACGGCGCATAAAACAATGAACAGATAATTGTAGGAACTACTGGTTAATAGAAGTAAAAGTGAAGGTGTCCTCCAAGATATAAAAAGTGTCCTTAAAAATGTCCTTTAAAATACCAAATAGAGGAGGTAAAAGAGTAAAAAAAATTGTAAAAGGATTAATAAGTCAATTTGTGCAAATAAGTCAGTGGTTTATACTCAAGGGTGTTGTTGATTGAAGACAAATACATTAATCTTCACTGTGGTGTGGATATCAAATCTTCTCTTTAAAGGTGTCCCTCAGGGAAAAATAAATAAAGGCAATAATAGTGCAGATGGTCTTACTGAGATGAGATAATTTAAAAAATGAATGTTTCACTCACATTTATTAGAGCCTAAGGGAAATCCAGGCTCAAGGAAAATAGCTTGCGGCCAAGTATAGGGTGGCACGTCCCTCTTTCATCTGTGGTGATTACTAGATAAAGCAGAGAGCACTCCCATAGCGTAACTCTGTGCAATACAGGTGGAGGATTAAATTAAAATTGGTCACACTCACCAGTTGTAGAGCCTCTCGATTCCAGGCTCAAGGAGTATCGCCTTGGGTCCTCTTAAGGTGGGGGCCCAAACCTCTTTGATGTAGCAGCAGTTGGTCCAGATGTCCAAAAGAAGGAAAAAGTGGCGAATGCAAAATATAGGTAATGAATTTATTAGAATAAATAAAATCCTGGACAAATTGTACCGAGACGCGTTTCGGCTAAAAGCCTTCCTCAGTCGGTATGTTTAGTGTCCATAAAGTGCAAATAAAGTAAAAGTGAAAATGAAAGTGTCCTCTTATATAGTATCATTTCCTGCCACATTCAATTTGTTAACTCCCTATTTCCTGTTGGCCGATTTCCGTTCGTTCGGATTTACCCAGAAATGCTTTGCGGTCGTTTCGGAATAAAAACGAAAATGGATACAATACATTGAACGATCGCGGGAAATCCGAATATTTTGAACAATCGCAGCAGTTACGAATCTTTAAAACGATAATCTTATGTAGAAAATTTAAAACAAGGCTTAAACCAAGTTGTAGCCTATGTAAAATACGGAGATTCGGAAAAACGGACAGCATTTCGCATCGAAAGTAAACAAAAAGATCGACCAATAAAATTCTACGAAAAGTCGTAAAGGTTATTATCATGATCGAAATGCACACATAGTCCCGGCATACTAAGATCAAGTGAAATACAGATCAGGTATATACATACGATACGAAAAAGAAAAGAAAAGCGAAAGAAAATTTCTTTCTTTAGTTTCACCATGCGTGAACTGGACAAACCCTTTTTACCCAGAAGTGCTTTGCGAAAATTTTCTTAGTTTCGTTTTCGTTCGTATCCATAGTCTGGGATTTTACCCAGAGAGGCCTTGCGAATATTTATTAGTCTCGTTTTCGTTCGTATAATGAACCTGACTTTTTACCCAAGGTTTACTCGATTTTTTAGGGTATAGTAATTAATGATAATTCATCTTTTCGTATATAAGAAACGAAAGGGACGGAAAAGAAGGACGAAAAGTATATGAATTTTCTTTTCGTATATAGTAGAAATAAAAAAAATATAAATATAAAAAAAGCATATATGCTAGAAAGCAACAATATTTGGCTACACTGACGCCTGTGCCAGATTTATATCATTTTAATTTTTTGAACAGCAGGGTCCACCCCTGCACTCTTCCACCATAGCACAGAGTGGTTACTGTATGATGATACTTGATGGCCTGGCATTAAAGGCACAATATCTGGGTGCACTGACGCCCATTACCACCAGATCAAAAACTTTTCAATATAGGACCACATGGTCCACCCCTGCACTCTTCCACAATACCGCAGAGGGGTTACTGTATGATGATACTTGATGGCCTGGCATTAAAGGCACAATATCTGGGTGCAATGACGCCCATTACCACCTGATCAAAACTTTTCAATATAGGACCACATGGTCCACCCTTGCACTCTTCCACCATAACACAGAGAGGTTACTGTATGATGATACTTGTTGGCCTGGCACCAAAGGCACAATATATGGGTGCACTGACGCCCATAACAAGATCAAAAACTTTCTCCTGAGGAAGTCTGATAGACGAAACGCGTCGAGCAGTGCCGTTAAATGACCTGACATACCAAGGAATCGGTGATGTTGATGTGCCTTATTTGTTTTTAAATTATGTGAGCGCAATTAAAGCAAACGCCACTTTTAAATTGTTGGCAATCTACACTATTGTGTGTGTGTTGTTTTTCTCTTTAAGGCCAATACAAGTTTTCTGAAAATCAAAAGAACCTGTGATGTGCCTGTATAATATTGACAGCTTGTGAGTGGCCATTTTTTGTATTTTTATACATACTGGCTTAAGGGGTATTACCCTATGTATTTTTGCTTCCACAATATCTGGGTGCACCGAGGCCCATTACAAGATCAAAAACTTTTCAATATAGGACCACATGGTCCACCCCTGCACTCTTCCACCATAACACAGAGGGGTTACTGTATGATGATACTTGTTGGCCTGGCACCAAAGGCACAATATCTGGGTGCACTGACGCCCATTACAAGATCAAAAACTTTTCAATATAGGACCACATGGTCCACCCCTGCACTCTTCCACAATACCACAGAGGGGTTACTGTATGATGATACTTGTTGGCCTGGCACCAAAGGCACAATATCTGGGTGCACTGACGCCCATTACAAGATCAAAAACTTTTCAATATAGGACCACATGGTCCACCCCTGCACTCTTCCAAAATACCACAGAGGGGTTACTGTATGATGATACTTGATGGCCTGGCATTAAAGGCACAATCTCTGGGTGCACGACGCCCATTAACAGATAAAAAAAAAATTCAATATAGGACCAACCACATGGTCCACCCCTGAACTCTTCCACAATACTACAGAGGGGTTACTGTATGATGATACTTGATGGCCTGGCATTAAAGGCACAATATCTGGGTGCACTGACGCCCATTACCAGATCAAAAACTTTTCAATATAGGACCACATGGTCCACCCCTGCACTCTTCCACAATACTACAGAGGGGTTACTGTATGATGATACTTGATGGCCTGGCATTAAAGGCACAATATCTGGGTGCACTGATGCCCATTACCAGATCAAAAACTTTTCAATATAGAACCACATGGTCCACCCCTGCACTCTTCCACAATACTACAGAGGGGTTACTGTATGATGATACTTGATGGCCTGGCATTAAAGGCACAATATCTGGGTGCACTGACGCCCATTACCAGATCAAAAACTTTTCAATATAGGACCACATGGTCCACCCCTGCACTCTTCCACAATGCTACAGAGGGGTTACTGTATGATGATACTTGATGGCCTGGCATTAAAGGCACAATATCTGGGTGCACTGATGCCCATTACCAGATCAAAAACTTTTCAATATAGAACCACATGGTCCACCCCTGCACTCTTCCACCATACCACAGAGGGGTTACTGTATGATGATACTTGCTGGCCTGGCAGTCTTGCACCAAAGGCAGAATATCTGGGTGCACTGACGCCCATTCCCAGATTCATATCTTTTTAATATAGGACCGCATGGTCCACCCCTGCACTCTTCCACAATACCACAGAGGGGTTACTGTATGATAGTACTTGCATGCCTGGCACTAAAGGCACAATATCTGGGTGCACTGCCATTGACGCCTGTATCAGATTCATATCCTCAGAGGGGTTACGGTGTGACGGCACTGTTGCCGACGCTAAAAGACCAATTTTAAAGCACCTATTGTTACTTTCATCCAAAGCCTGCATAAGTTTCACCATAATTTAGCCAAAAAAAACACTAAACTTTTTCTGCGCGTCCTAAAATGTCTTTTCATACAGGCTGCCGCCCCAAGCAGTTGTTTATGGATAGATTAAAGGAAAAGCATTTACCGTCATATGAAACGTAATTTTTTTGTTTTTAAGTGTTTCTATACATCCTAGAAATCCGCCACTTCATGGGCAGGTTATGGGGACCTTCTAGGCACGATATCTGAAGGAATTTTTGGTTTTTATTTTTAACCCTTATTTCATGGAAAACTCATTGTCCCTTTAAAAACGTTTTTTTTTAAACTTTTTGTCCTTGTTTCCTGTCCCCCAGGGTACTACCCGGACCCCATACACCTTTTATGGCAAATATGTAGCATATATGCCCTCTTGGAGGGCACTCTAAAAAAACGAATTTTCAGCCCCATTGACTTGCATGGGGGTTCGGGTTCGGGTTCGGTCCCGAACAAATGGGAAGTTCGGGTTCGGGCTCGAACCGAACTCGGGGAGTGTTCGGCTCATCCCTACATATGTACTGCTCGAGACCCTGATTTGCCCTCTCTGCTGTCCCATTGGTTTGTGGATGGTATGCTGAAGAGAAGGCCAATCGCACCCCCATCTCCGCATAGAAATCCCTCCAGAAACGAGAGACGAACTGAGCTCTTCTGTCAGAGACTATTTCAGATGGAACCCCATGTATTCGTACAATCTCTCTAGCAAAGACGACCGCCAGTTCTTTGGCTGTAGGAAGCTAAGGTAAAGGAATAAAACGAGCCATTTTGGAGAAGCGGTCTACAACTGTCAGAACCACAGTATGAGCCTTGGACTTCGTCAAGTCTACAATAAAATCCATGGATAGATGAGACCAAGGCCTATTAGGAATGGGTAAAGGCTGCAATAGACCGACAGGCAAGGTTTTACTGGTTTTGCTTCTGGCACAGACTTGACAACCAAAAAACAAACAGACGTACGTCCTGTAGCATGGTGGGTCACCAGAACTGTCTGGAGATACTGGTAAGAGTCTTAGTAATACCAGGATGACCTGCTGGTTTTGAATCATGAAACATTATGAGTAATTCTTGTCTTTCCTTTTCAGGCACAAACAACATATCTGGAGGCTTGTTAGGTGGAGCCCCCATTTGAGCTGCTTGGAGGCATCCAGAAAAGGCGAGGAAACAGACAAGACTGTGGAAGCCACAATACATTCAGGAGGAACTATAGGATTGTGGTCTTGTGTATTTGATTCATACGGGTCATATTGACGAGATAAGGCATCAGCCTTTACATTGCGGTCACCTGGTCTGTAAGTCAAAACAAAATTAAACCAGGACAGTAGTAATGACCACCTGGCCTGTCTCGAGTTCAGACGTTTAGCATCTCTGATGTACGTAAGGTTCTTATGATCAGTGATTATCAACAAAGGGTCAAGAGTACCTTCCAACAAATGTCTCCACTCAGACAGGGCAGACACAATAGCAAGCTATTCTCTGTTACCGATATCATAATTGCGTTCTGCTGTGGATAATTTTCTTGAAAAGAACCCACAAGGATGTAGAGGCTTCCCTGGAGACTCTCTTTGAGATAGGACAGCCCCAATGCCTATCTCGGAAGCATCAACCTCAAGAACAAATGGAATTCTGGGATCAGGATGCCGTAACACGGGAGCGGAAGTGAAAGCCTGTTTGAGAGCTTCGAATGCCTGTTTGGATTGTGAAGACCAGACCTGGTTCTTCAGACCTTTACATGTCATATTAATGATAGGAGCAGCTACAGCAGAATAAATCTTGATAAATCTCCTATAAAAGTTGGAAAACCCCAGAAACCTCTGTATGGCTTTGAGGCCTTGAGGGAGAGGCCATTCTGAGATGGCCGTGAGTTTGGAAGGATCCATCTCAAAACCTGAGATGAGCACATCATTAATGAAATCTTGGAATACAGCTGGAGCATTACAGAGACCGAACGGCATGACCAGATATTCATAATGCCCACTCCTGGTGTTAAATGCTGTTTTCCACTCATGCCCATCTTTTATACGTATCAGGTTGTAAGCCCATCTCAAATCGAGTTTTGTGTATACTGCTGATCCCCTTAACCTGTCGAACAGTTCTGATATAAGAGGGATAGGGTACACATTCTTGATGGTGATCTTGTTAAGACCCCTATAATCGATACACGGGCGTAAATCTCCTTCTTTTTTAGATACAAAAAAGAACCCAGCCCCTGCTGGAGAAGAGGAACGTCTGATAAAACCTCTCTCCAAATTCTCCTTTATGTACTCCTCCATGATTTGGTTCTCTTTTATGGATAACGGATATACTTTGCCTCGAGGAGGCATGGTACCTGGATGAATATCTATGGCACAATCATACAGTCTATGTGGAGGTAGTTTCTCTGCCTCTCTTTTATCGAATACAGCCCTGAGGTCGGCATACCAGTCAGGAACCTCTGTAGACAATGGAGGAGCTGTAGGTGTGTTCAGGGCACCAATATGCTGAATGGGTATTAAACAAGTCCCAAAACAAGCAGGACTCCAAGACAGTATCTCTCCCTTAGCCCAATCAATAACAGGATTATGTTCCACCAACCAAGGGAAACCAAGCACAACAGGATTGGAAGGTGAACGGATAACCTGAAATATGATCTCTTCTTTATGCAAGAGACCAGTGATAAGAACCACTGTAACAGTATCGTGAGTAATTCTGGGGCAGGATAACGGCCTGCCGTCTATGGCTTCGACGGCCAAGGGTGTCTCTCTTACAACCAGAGGGAGAGAAATAGAGGAAGCATATTCAACATCAATGAAATTACCAGCAGCCCCAGAGTCAACAAAAGCGGTAGTATGCGTGGTCATGGTCTCCCAAGCCACAGATACTGGTAGCAAGAGTCTAGAGTCTTTGACAGGAGACATGAACGTCACACCCAAGGCCTGTCTCCTCAGCTGCCTTAGGTGCGGTAGTTTTCCGACTTATCATGCATTCTAGGGCGAGTGGGACATTGAAGTCATAAATGTCCTTTTAAACCACAATACAGGCACGATCCCTCACGAAGACGCCTTTTTCTCTCTTCCTCTGTAAGCCTAGTATGGCCTAGTTGCATAGGCTCAGAGGGAGGGGATAACTCTCTTGGTGGTGCCTGAAAGACAGGGGCCAACCTTGGTAACGGTCTCTTAGGTTTCTCTCTTGGAGTTCTTCTGTCTCTTATCTGATCATCCAGATCTATACAATAATCTATAAATTCACTCAACACCTCAGGTAATTTACGAGGGGTCAACTCATGCATCAATGACTCTGATAACCCCTCCATAAAAGCCAGAACCAGAGCCTCATTAGTCCAGTTCACGTCAGAAACCAACGTTTTAAATTCTATAGCATAATCAGACACAGTCCTGTTCCCTTGACATATGCGGAACAAGGATTTGCCAGCTGCCTTGGCCTTTCTGGTAGGATTAAATGTACGTTTTAACTCGGCTATGAATTCTTTATAGTTCATTACGATAGGTTTCTCTGCCTCCCATAAAGGATTCGCCCATGTCAACGCTCTGCCAGACAGATGGTTAATAACGAACCCCACTTTGGCTATGTCAGTGATAAACATTTGTGGATTTAATTTAAAATGAATATCCACCTGGACCAAAAATCCCCGGCCATCCGAGGGAGTACCATCAAACCTCATAGGAGCGGTCATGTGTACCTGGGATGTCTGAACAACAGGGGACACAGGTATAGTAGGCGGGGGTGCAACCCCAGCTGGTTCCAGGTGAGCCGTACGAGTCAGGATAGTTTGTAAGGCGAGATCAAACTGATCCATCCTATGGTCCTGCTCGTCCTGTCTGGATACAAAGTTACTCAAATGCTGTGTTAAGTCTTGTGGGATCCGTTTGGCCAGATCGTAATGTCACGGATCCCGGATCCCACCACGCAGTCCATAAAGCCCAACACTCCACAGAGCCCAAAATCCACCAACAGGGTATCCGTAGAAGAATCCCTAACTGTCTGGTCCTTAGAATTGGCCAGGTATACTAGCTAGACAGAAAGGGTTAATCAAAGACAATGTCGTAATACAAAACCAGGTCAGCAACACGGGGGTAGTCAGATGAGCCAGAATCATGAATACAGAGTATAGAATAGTCAAATGGAATAGCCGGGTCGATATCAGTGCAGAAGCGTAGTACAAGGAAATATTCTAGGGCAACGGAAGGCAGAATAGTCAGAAAACAAGCAGAGGTCAATAACAGGTTAAATCACGAGAGAATTCAGGTACAAGGAGCACAGGTATGGATAACCACGATCTGGCACTGCTTAGAAGGAACTGTTGGTTTTTAAAAGACCTTCACCAGACCGTGCCCCCCTCTCAAGCCGCACCTCATGCAGCCACCTCCCTGCCTGTTTCTATTTAAACCGGGCGTTGGTGAGCAAGCAGCATCAGACATGCTGCCGTCAAGCACACCAGAAAGGCTGGAAGCCCCCAACGTTACAAATACAGCCCCTTGTCAGTAACAGGGAACAATTATGGTAAAATATCAGCACTCGGTGTCTGTTACAAACTTTATTACCACAAAGCCATAATTTCAGGGAGCCCTCGCAATCACCTGCAGCTCTGCGGCTTGCCGCTACTGGTGTGGCCGCATGGAGCAATGCGTAAACTTGTGTATAAAGGGTTGGGATGAGGCCACAAAGGTAGACTTGGAAATATTTGTTCCTGGTGTTCTGCGCCATATGATCGGAGTATGCGGCAGATTGCACCACCTACTGCTCCTTGTGATTAGGGTTGAATATGGGACTGTTTCAACTTGCTAAATGTAAGTGTTAAGTGATTTAGTAAAAGCAAATTCACTTACCACCAGGCTTTGAGAGCTGGTATTCTTTTTAGGAAATACAGTACAGTGATGTTAAAACACAGTGATGAACCTCTAAATCTGAGCAACAGTCAAAGCTTATGGAAAGGTTGGAATAGCGGCTCAATACGATAGATAGTTAGATAGATAGATAGATAGATAGATAGATAGATAGATAGATAGATAGATAGATAGATACTAGCCATTTAAAAACATAGAAAATATAAATTTATACTATCCTCCTGCCGATACCAACTGCGTAATATTTCCAGAATTCGGCCATTTCTTACCGCGGTCACCACAAAACAACTCATACACGCCCTGGTAATCTCCCGACTCGATTATTGCAATAATCTCTTATCTGGCCTCCCTCTGTCCCACCTCTCCCCCCTACAATCCATCCTGAACGCCTCCGCCAGGCAATTCACTCACCCGCCGCTCTGTCTCTGCCGCTCCCCTCTGCGAGTCCCTTCACTGGCTCCCCATCCACTGCAGAATTAAGTTCAAAATCCTTATCCTTACCTACAAAACCCTCACTAACTCAGCGCCCCACTACCTGTCCTCACTAATCACCAAATACACCCCAGCCCGCTCCCTAAGGTCAAACAGTGACCTGCGCCTAGCTTCTCCCCGCATCACCTCTTCCCATGATAGACTGCAGGATTTCTCACGCGCAGCCCCCACTCTGGAACGCTCTCCCTCGTACTGTCAGACTTTCCCCTAACTTCTCTTCCTTCAAACGCTCCCTTAAAACATTTCTATTTAGGGAAGCCTACCACCAACTCACTGACGCAAACCATCAATCACTCTCACCTTACAGTCCTCTCCTCCTGTTTCCAACCAACCCTCCTAGATTGTGAGTTCCTACGGGAATAGGGCCCTCATCTCCTCCTGTACTGTTTGTCAAATGTTGTTCAATGTATTGTAACCCTGTCTGTACTGTGCTTATTGTACAGCGCTGCGGAATATGCTGGCGCTTTATAAATAAATAATAATAATAATAATACTGCTATATCCAAACTTTGCTAAGAATAGTAAAATATGTAGTTTTGATCACAGTACACAGCTGTTTTTTAAGAAATACGTGAACTTAAAATTCCCAAGTGAGTACATAATATTTATCTTAATAGTGCAAAGTGAGTGCAGAGCTTAAATACCAGCAATATTACATTTCAAATGTCAGATTAATATTCATCATACAGAACATTTGCAGAGGATATGTTAAATCTAACACAACCTCAATAATTGACAATCATCTGCAGATTCAAAATTAAAAACTTAAATGAATCATCCTCGATGTTGCTGTCATAGAATGTCAAATTCTTCATTCATGCATTTTTTAATTAGTTTCAGATTAAGGAAGAAACAAAACATTCATCAGTAACAACAGCATTTATGGTTTAGGTGGTGATTTTTTTTAATATAACATAATATCAACATTATGAGGTTTTGTGGCTATAAGCATATTGCAGATGATGGAATTATAACAAAACCTGTATCCATATATTCTGGACACAATTTCTAACATTTACAGTTATGTAATCTGGTTAAAAATTGCATATTACACTGAATGGCAAGCAAAAATATTCACAAAAGACTTTAAGCTCTACAGTACAGTTGCCACTTACTTTGATTAACCCATAGGCAATGTGCAATAGTGAAAAGGCCAATAAAAATGCTGCGCTTAACTACCTTAATACCCCCAGGACTGTGTGATAGTCTATGCCAGCATGCAGTGCAGAGTTTCAACGACCAGTAGTTGGCATGGAGTGTCTTGTAGTCAAAATGAGGGTCACAGCTACAGGGTGCATGCAAATGCTATTGCTGGGTGCCTAACATGTCAGATTGTCAACAAGAGCCATTATTTGGCTGGGTGATCATTGTGGCAACCTTGAAGAGTGATAGAGATGAAACACAACAAGAGTGACCACCCCCAGTATAACATTCCCATGAAATGCACAAACATGTTTTATGACCATTATGCTTCCTTTTGAAACTGGATGTAGGGAGACTGGTCTCTGGAGAGTGAATTGCAGATGTGCGCCCCGCTTTTCTATACAAGGATTACATAGTGGCGGATCGGCCATGTGTTCCTTGGTGGAACACATGGCGTTTCGGAAATAACTATTACAGACACGTGGTATATTTGTATATAAGGAGGATATTGAGACTGTATGTTTTATCATCCCTGATGAAGTCTGATATTATAGCTGAAACGCATTGGATGCTTTTTTACCTATATGTTTTTTATCTAATTACCATTAAATACCTTTAATATTTTGTTATATAAGCCCTGGTTGCTCTTTTGCTTATTTGCTTTATTCCATCCATCGGGGCAACAAGAGGCATTCTGGTGATCCCTTATCCATTACCTGGGTATTTACCAGATTCTAAGAAGGGGCTTGGGGTTTTACTGCTGAGGATCTGGGTGAGAGCTGGATCCGAGGTGGTATTCCGTGGACAGCAGATTCCGAATTCGATAATTGAATCTACTATTGATGAATAGAGTGTTCCTTTAAAGGGACATGCATGCTTTGCTAGTGTGTTTTTAAAAACATGCTATGCCTTTTGAATGAGTAAGTAGTATCATTCAGCAGGCATAAAAAGCAAGTACATTTTTTCATATTTACCTGCTTTTCTTTCTTGGTGTTTTCCACACCCACCTCAGGAGGCACTTTAAGCTAGCCAATCAGTGTGCATACATTGGTATACATAAAAATACACTGATGATGTGTGACTGAGTTGCTCCTCCTCCCTCCTGCCCTGTGAGCTGAGGGGAGGGTGGGGCTGAACTTTCACCCCCAGCTACTGTAGAGACAGGGAAGGAAAGAAATCCATACACACAGGGAGAAGAAAAGACAGCAGAGCGAGGGACAACTAAGAAAAGCACAGAGACACAGCAAGAAACAGCAAAGACAGCAAAATAAAGCAGAGGGCCACCAATAAAAGCGAAAGAGAGCGCGCACAAGAGACAGACCGCACAAGAAAGAGTGTGAGAGTGAGTAAATGTGTGATGGAGTTTGAGTGAGACAGTGAGTATTTTAACCATGAAAGAGCACAAGTGAGGGTGTCAGTGGGTGAGTGAGTCTGTGTGTGAGAGAGCATGAGTGTGTGAGTGAGTCAGCGAGTGAGTGTGTGAGCGTGTCAGTGGGTGAGTGTGTTTTGCTTTCACAGTTGCAGCAATAGCTAATATTCAGTTCCTCATTTTCCCTTGTCTGAGGTCCTGAGCTGCACAGCTTGTGTTAGTTCATAAAGTCACAAGTATTTATTTCTGTAGCGCTGTACAATGGGAGAGGCAAAATAAAAATGTCCATACAAGATAAACACACATTCTAGTAGGAGAGAGGACCCTGCCCAAGCTTACAATCTAAGAGCAGAGGGGTGACACGCTTGGTGAGGATAAAATCTGAGTATGTGAAGTAGTGTGTGTGGTGCATGGGGGATGTGGGCAAGATGGTGCAAAAAATTTAGTTCATCTGAAGCTTTGATGGGTGGGTAGTGGGCCGGGACGAGGTGGGGAATATTCAGGAAGTAGGAGCTGAAGAAACACCCCTAGCTGAGGGTGTCACTGGAGAATATGAAATGACAGAGTTTAAAGCAAGAAAATAAAAAAATTACACATTTCTTAAACTTTTATTGCCTTATTCTATCTTATTTATTTACTTATTTTATTTATTTATAAAGAATTTTTCCAGGAAGGATACATTGAGATTTCTCTCGTTTTCATGTATGTCCTGGGTTCAAGAACATTGAAGTGTTACAGTTACAGAAGTACAAAGTAATACAATGCAAGATATTAAAAAAAAAAACATAAATATACAGATTAACAGAAAATAAATATGTAGGAAATAGTAATTATGTTACATGTTTACAAGTGCATTCTGTATTGAGGTATGTTAGTAAGGAGCTCTTGAGTGACTTAAGACTGGGGGAAGATTTGATGGTGTCTGGGAGGTTATTCCATAATTGTGGTGCTCTGTAGGAAAATGAGGACCGAGCCACTTTCTTTTTGTAATGTGGTATTGCAAGTAAGGTGCTGGTCCTGGATCCGAGGTAATAGGATGAGGGAGCTGCTGGTGGAAGCAGTCTATTCAGATAGGGTGGCAGCTTCCCAGAAAAGCTCTTAAACACCAGGCTGGAAAGGTGAAGGGTGCGTTTAGGCTCCAGCGATGGCCAGTTTAGCTCTTTTAACATGTCACAATGGTGGGTCATGTAGTTACATTGTAATGCAAAGTGGCAGAACGAGTTATACAATGTAGTAAGTTTCTGAAGGTGTGTTTGCGGGGCGGCTGCATACACTACATCTCCGTAATCAATAGCCGGCATAAGCATTTGTCGTACAATCTGCTTTCATACCGCGGGGCTCAGGCTGGGGGCCAAAGGATAGATTAGGGTTCAACCACATATCTAGATATTTGAGAGAAGTGACTGTGGTCAGCGTGCCATTTGATTTGTCTTGTCTATAGGTATAAAAGTGTTTAAATGTCAAATTAACAAAAAACATTAGACATGCTTATCCCTTTAACTGAGCTTCTTTATGTCAACAGGGATCCTAATAGATGTCTGTTCTTTTAAGTGCAGTTTCTACATTTCTGATTATTGATCCCAAACTGTTGCTTATTTAACATTGTGACTTTAGGAATTGTAGAAAAAGACCAAATGTGTTTGCTGTAGAACTGAAATTATCCCTCTAACTCCTTAATTCATTGTTGTTATTTTAGTAGTTCTGAACTGTTTCATTAGATTTGTTTTAAGGAACAGATGTATATTTGCATAATGGGAAGATTTAGTTAGACTTGAGAAAGGAAAATCACATGTTTATTTCAGAACGCAGCTAATATATGTATGGTTTTGACAATGCAATTCCACAACAAGCATATGATTTACACTCCATTCTTAACATGTTCTTTGTAGTTGAAGAGGTCCCAGAGGTATTATAAATGTACAGGGCTATATCTCGTTTAACGGTAAGGCTTTTCTCTTTCTGTGGTAGCATAGTAGAGAACTCACCTTATTTGTCATATCAGAAAAGTTTCACTTTTACTGAGTATATTTCCACTTTATTCACTGTGCATTTATAATTATATTTATATATAACTATCAAACCTACAATATACAGAGCACTCCGATTAAAGGAACTGTAAGTTTTTATAAATAGCTATGGATATATTTGTAATTATGGAGACTTAATAACAAATTGTGATCACAAGACATCAATGTGCTCCAGCCCAGCGGACCCCTACCTCTTATAGTCAATTTAAGCAGCGTGTTCTTTATATTGTGCTCATTAGTCTCAGTAGCAACCTTATACAAAATGCTTGTTTAGGTAGGAGTGCAGCCTTATCCAGTTTTGTATATAAATATATATATTGTGACAGGGCTCCTCTTTTAGCCACGTCTACATAGATTACTGTGGATGGCTCAATTCTTTTAGGTCCCAATTATTTGGAATCCTATATATTATTCAGTTAGCAGATCTTATTATTACTATAAATAATAATTATATATGGACTACACTATGTGAGATTTGTCCTCCCTTCCTCTTTTCTGAGTTAATACAGGAGACGTGGGTTGAGATCACCTGGGATTGATTAAAGGAGAAATAACCAGAGCAGCTAAAAATTAGGCGCTAATAAAAGTTTTACAAGTTTTAAACTGGACTACAAAGACTTGCAGGGTTATTCAAAGAGAATCATTATATCACCACATAATCTCACACACACATCTTCTTTATCATTATTTCTTTGTATTAATGTTACGGTTAAAGCCCGAAGTGCGGTTCATTTTAAGATTACCCGGGTAATCCTGACATTACCCAAAACTGTTGGGTAAAGCTGAAAAAAAATGAAACATTCAGACTTTACCCGGGTAATTTTAGGACTAACCAGCCGCCCTTGGGTAACAGTCTGGAAGAGCTGAAAAATTCACACTTTACCCGGATGATCTGCAGACTATCCAACCCCGTTTGGTTAAAACCGCATTTTGTAATCGTAAAGATAAAAGTCTTTAGCTTCACCCAGGTAATCTGAGGACTATCCACAGCTTCACTTGGTTAATCTGCAGAGCATCCAACCAAGGATATAATGAATATACAGAGTAACAGGATATGTTTCTTATATGAATGTTAAAGAGTTACATGATCTTTATATGTGCCATATGTATTAAATATCATTTATAAAACATAATAACTATTAGATTACGCTTAATCTAATATCTTTATCTTCATACATTAATTTTCAGACAATTAACGCACAGAGTAACATGACAGTTATTTAGTGTGGTATGTTAATGTGGATACAATTTAGTTTAAAATAACAAAAAACACAATTTTGTTAATCAGTCAGATAACAGTTTACAGTTTTAACCGGATAATCCTCGGAATTCAATCAACTGTATCCTGCTGAAAACCAAAGAAAACAGGAGTACCTGGAGGGTACTCATACTTTGCAGTTTACCTGGATAAAGTCCGATGTTTCATTGCACATCGCACTTTATCCAGCAACATTAGGGTAGTGTGAGTTTTACCCGGGTAAAGCACAGCAGAAAACCGGAGTACCCAGAGGCCTTTGGATACTTTGCAGATTACCCAGAAAAAGTCTGAAATAAGCTCCTACACAACACGCATTACTGTGAGTTTCGTTGCTGTCAAGCTCTGTGATACGCTTATACACACGGCACATTACTTTGAGTTTTATTGCTGTGGACCTTTGTGAAATGTTCATACACACCACACACTACTTTGAGTTTTATTACTGTGGAGATCTGTGATACACTCATACACACCGCACATTACTGTGAGTTTTATTGATGTGGAGCTCTGTGATAAGCTCATACACATCGCACATTACTGTGAGTTTTGTTGCAGTGGAGCTCTGTGATACGCTTATACACACTGCACATTACTGTGAGTTTTATTGCTGTGGAGCTCTGTGATATGCTCATACACACTCCACATTGCAGCAAATAATTTTATTTATAGAAAAATGCCCACCAAAATCTACAGCACCAGGCCCATGAAACTCTTAATCCGGCCCTGCCTGTGGTGTCTGGCACCAAGACATTAGCTGCAGTTTCTTTAAGTCTTGCAAGTTGTAAGGTGAGGCCTCCATGAATTGGAGCTATTGTTTAAGCACATACCACAGATGTTCAATGGATTGAGATCTGGGGAATTTGAAGTCCAAGGCAAAATCTTGAAATATTTCTCATATTATGCTCCTCAGACCATTCCTGACCAATTTTTGAAGTGTGGCGGGGTGCAATATCATGATGAAAGTGGCCATTGCTATCAGAGAACACTATTGCTCTAAAGGGATGTGTTCTGCAATAATTTCTAGTTAAGGGGTGTGTGTCTCAAGTGTTTTCTGATATCCTTTGTCATGCTTCCAGTTATAACCCATAGGAAAGCAAGGATATCCTGCTCAAGAGCCAATCCAGCCTGGCTCTTAGTCTTGCCTTGAGCCTCCTGCATCCAGTCTAGGAGTTTCTTGCAGCTGTCAGCAGTTATTTAGGGGCATGACTCCCTATAGGCAGGACTCTGTGATTGAGTATTCAGCCCTGTCATGATTCCATAGTGGTCCTGGTGTCAGTGCATTCATACCTTTCTGCATCTGCCAATTTACCTGTTTATCCTTGCCTCCAGTTTCCTCGTCCTTCCCTTGAGTATATTTTGTTCTGGTCTTTACCCTTCCTGTATCTACCTAGCGTTTATTTTAATTATTTTTTCTTGCCTAGTCTATTGGTTTACTTTTATTTCCCTTCCACCTTTGCCAGGTATACCTGTTGTTTCCTCTGTCCCTGCTTTAACCATTCCTGTTCTTGCGCGGTTTCTCGATGTACCAACCTTGGCTATCCTTGCTAACCACAATCTGTGCTTTAGAAACATAGAAACATAGAAAAATGTCGGCAGATAAGAACCTTTCGGCCCATCTAGTCTGCGAATTACATGGATACTTTACTTGGATTTATCTTTTGTTTAGGATAGCCTTATGCCTATCCCATGCTTGCTTAAATTCAATTACTGTTTTGGCCTCTACCACTTCAACTGGAAGGCTGTTCCATGTATCCACCACCCTCTTAGTAAAATAATGCTTCCTGATGTTACTTTTAAACCTTTGCCCCTCTAATCTAAGACTATGTCCTCTTGTTTTGCTACTTTGTTTCCTTTTAAATATACTCCCTTCCTCTACCTTGTGGATTCCCTTTACGTATTTAAATGTTTCTATCATATCTCCTCTGTCTCGTCTTTTTTCCTAGCTGTACATGTTAAGATCATTAAGCCTTTCCTGGTAACTTTTCTCCTTCAAGCCGTACACCATTTTAGTAGCCCTTCTATGAACTCTCTCTAACATGACTATATCCTTCTGGAGATACGGTCTCCAGTACTGCACACAGTACTCCAAGTGAGGTCTCACCAGAGCTCTGTACAGTGGTATGAGCACTTCCCTTTTCCTACTGCTAATACCTCTCCCTGCACAACCAAGCATTCTGCTAGCATTTCCTGCTGCTCTATTACATTGACTACTTACCCTTAGATCCTCTGAAATAATAACCCCTAAATCCCTTTCCTCAAATGTTGAGGTTAGGACTGTATCAAATATTCTATATTCAGCCCTTGAGTTCTTACGTCCCAGGTGCATTATCTTGCACTTATCCACATTAAAACTCAATTGCCACAGCTCTGACCATTTTTTTAGTTTACCTAAATCATTTGTCATTTGGCTGATCCCTCCAGGAACGTCAACCCTGTTGCAAATCTTTGTGTCATCAGCAAAAAGACATACTTTTCCAGTAATACCTTCTGCAATATCACTAATAAAAATATTAAAGAGAATGGGTCCAAGTACTGACACCTGAGGTACCCCACTGGTAACAAGACCTTGCGCCGAATAAACTCCATTTACCACAACCCTCTGTTAACCCTTTCCGTGACAGTTATTCTCTGTACTGAATCTGGCTTTTCTTATTCAATCTGTTTTTGCATTACCCTGCACCACCTAGTGTTACTTTTCGATCTTCATTTTGTAGTTTAGATCTGGCCAGTTCAAAGACTGGTGTATCAGATTAGAGATTTCTTTATTTCAATTTATCTGCAGGGAGTTCCTGCCCAAACTAGCGATGTATTTTCCTCCTGCCTGCTTTTATAACTGTCTGTCTGCATTTAGCCAGTGGTGAATCCTGCTCTTTGGGCTTTTAGTTTAATCCCTGTAATATGGGTCCCAACTCTGCTCATGTCATGTGCCACTTTGGTACCTTTCTGTCATGGACAGCATTGGGTTTTCAGCAACTTGAACTGAAATAGCTCTTCTATGTGATCAGACCAAATAACCTAGCTTTCATTCCCCACGTGCATCAATGAGCCTTGGTGGGCCATGACCCTGACGTTGTTTCAGCAGTTGTCCGTCCTTGTACCATTTTTGACAATTTCTAGCCACTCCATACCATAAAAGTCACACAAGACGTGCCATTTTTAAGATACTCTGACTCACCTAGCCATCACTATTTGACCTTTGTCAAAGTCACAGAGTTTTTCGCTTGACCATTTTGCCTGCTTCCAACATATTGAAATTCAAAAACTGTCTGTTTAGTTGCAGCCTAATATATCTATTTTTTTTTCTATTACAGAGCCTCTAGTAATTCAGAAAATACAAGGAAGACATTGTATTCTTGTAAACCATTGACTATTGTAAATGGAAACGGATGATTTTTAACAGAATATCTACATAGGCATAAAGAAGTCTATTATCGGGAACCATGTGTTCTACTAGGACCTTGTTCCAGTGTGTTTAAAAGGTAGAGCTGCAAAGGAAAAGACATATCTCGAACTGGCAAATAAAATGAAAAATTAAGGGCACTATCATGTGCCTACAGCTAAAACGGGAAAGCTAAGGGGAAAAATTTGTGCTTGCAAATCTCCCCTTAGCATCCCCATTTACCAGTTAATTACGGGCAGGCATTGAATCCAGCAATCTGCCCCATACCGGCCACTAGTCTCCAGGATGCTCCAGGCAGCGCCAACGCTCCATCGCGAGCATTCCATCCAAGGAGTCACATGATCATCAGGATCTCTCCTCTCGTGAGATCCTGCAAGTCAGCAGAATGATCACAGAGGGAGACTGGGGACTTTTTTTCCCCAGTTTCACTCCGCTCCTGATGGCCAGAAGCAGTGGATGGGCCACCGTTCTGGGGGGGGAGTTACAGCTGCTGCTTACTGATTCCGCACAAGCAGAATGATTTAGCTACAGCTCTAAGCTGTAGCAAATGTTTTTTGTTAACGACAGCTGTAAGTAATTAACGTTAGGACTTTGTGATCCTAATTCTAATCACTCTTTGCTTACTCTTTCTGCTGCCCATGTTAAGCATAGGGAGCGCAAAGTACAGTAAGCTTGTGCTGAAAAGCGCTAATACCGATGGTAATGGATTTTTTATCTCGTTAGCTATCAGGAGGTGATTTTGCAGTACGCTAACTCCTCAAGTAACCTAGCGGTAACACTCATTTCTGTGAGTGCTTGCATTAAGGAGGTGTTTGGGCCCTAAAATGGGCAAAATAATGACAACACTTCATAGAGGAAGACAGGAAAATGAGTGTTATGGACAGACAAATCTATGACTGAGGTGTTAGGATTACGAAGAAAATATTTCTGAGATGCAAATCAAATGAAAAGCAGCTGAAGGTGCTTGATGCCATCTATCAAGCATGACGGAGGTAATGTGATGGTCATGGGGTGCGTTGCTGGTGGTAAAGTGGGAAATTTATACACAGTAAAAAGGAACTTGAAAAAGGAAGGCTATCCATCCATTTTGAAACAACATGCCATATCCTGTAGAAGTCGCTTGATTGAAACCAAATTCCTCCTTCAACAGAACAATAGACAAAGACCAATAGCACAACTCCAAACTACGCAAGAATTAATTAATTAGAGAAGAAGCACTCAGTTGGTGTTTTTTTTATAGTGTGGCCAGCACAGTCATCATAACTCAACCCTATTTAGCTGTTGTTGGAGCAGCTTGATCATATGGGAAGTAAGAGGTGCTCAACAAGCCAATCCAACTTGCGGGAGGAGCTTCAGGAAGCATAGTGGGTATTTTCTTCAGATTACCTCAACAAATTGACGACTAAAATGCAAAATGTCTACAAGGTTGTAATTGTTGCATATGGAGAATCTTTGACAAAAGCACAGTTTAAAGGAGGCAATTCATTTTTTATTTGAAAGTCATTATTTCAAACTGTCAGTGTCTATGTTTCTTCTTTAAACTCCTTTAATATATGTTTTCATGGAAATAAATAGTACAATATTCAACGTTATTTACCCGGAGAATACAGTTGGTAAAGAATCATCAATTGATGGAGGGTCAATACCTCAAGAAAAAATAAACAGACATAGCATAATACTGTTTGTATATGAATAAAAATTTCAAGAGGTGTAATCACTCACACTTTAAAGAGCCTCACCCGGCTCTAGCAATTTTCGCCTGAGGGTGGAATTCATGTGGGCCCCCCCCACTAGTAACTCCCAATGGATATGTAAAAAGGAGAAATAGCGACATAGGGTAATTCAGTAAAGACATATAATCTGTCTGAATAAGAAACTCAGACCTCTCACGTGTTCATGAGACACCCAGGCTCAAGTGGGCACAACTCCTGTAAAAGCCTCGATGGATCCTTATAACAGCATGAAAGGAAAGCCGAGTGGTGAAAAAAGTTATTTAATAAAAGTTTAAAATAAACAGAAAATATGGCCGAACGCGTTTTGCCTAGGTCGATCAGACCTTACGGCTTCCTCAGTGGCAATAAAACCTGAACTCTCTGGTTCTCTTAAATGTACAACCTATCCAATTGCCTATCCAATCGGAGAGGTTTCCTAGAGCGGGAAAAAGTTCCGTGCCGTCCTCACGCTCAAGTCGCTCCTCCGACGTCATCTTCTCGCAACACTACCTCTCCGTCAATGGCCCAAAACGCAAAATGAAAGTAACTTATTTCCCTCTACTGCGCCTGCGTGTCGATCTTAGAAATGAAAGCATAAGTTGCGCGCTTGTGTCCAATGCGCCTGCGCAGCAAAACGAAAGTTCGAAGCGTCCATATACAAAGACGGGAGTGACACATTTTAAGATCAATGATAGACTTCTTGTTTTTGAAACGTTGTAGGGGGTACAGAGCTCATAGGAAATGCGATAGCTCGAAATCTAGGTTCAAGCCTCTCAACTGAAGAGTACCTAGATTGTAGACCCATCGCATCTCCTCTCTATTGATCTTCCTGTTAAAGTCTTCCCCCCCTCCAATTTTAACAAACCAATTGGATTCCTATAAATGTGGAACCCAAAGCATTACAATCATGAATCTTTTTAAAATGACATGGAACGGAATGATGTTCAACACCCTTCCCTATATTGTAAATGTGCTCTCTAATACGTATATATAGGGAACGTGTAGTGTGACCAATGTAGTGTAGCCCACATGGGCATCTAAATCTATAGATAATATTTTTGGATCCACAAGTGATAACGTTCCTAATCTTAATCTCCTTCTCATCCCCCTCCTGCTTATTGAAGGTGGGGACAAAAGTTCTGGATAATTGTAGATTTTTACATGCAGGGCATGATCCACATCTATAGAATCCCGATTGTAAACCAAACCAGTCACTTCTTTTAATCGAGTCTACATGACTCCGAACCAAATGGTTTTTAAGATTCCTAGCACCTCTATTTATAACAGTCGGATTGGCATTCAACATTTCGCTAAGGCTCCTGCCTTAAAATAGGCCAATGTTTTCTTATAATATTTCTAATTTTCCCCACTTGCGTGTTATAGTTGAATACAAAGGTCACTCCTTTATTTTACCACTTCTTCTCCTTGTACTTGAGGAGTTGTTCCCTCTCCACCTGTTCTACTTCTAGTATAGTGGCATCAAGGGTTTCTTCCTCGTAGCCTTTTTTTACTAAATCATTCTTTAGTTTTTCCGCTTGTATTTGAAACTGGGATAAATCCGAGCAGTTCCTCCTCATCCTCTGAATTTGACCCTTGGGGACAGCCCCAAGCCAATGTGGTGCATGACAACTAGATTGATGAATGAAACTATTCGAATCGACCGGCTTAAAAAACGTTTTTGGTTTAATAAGACCATATAGATATTAAGGTCCAGAAATTCAATCGATTTAGACTTATACTTAGTGTCTTGTCTTATACCCCACTCATTGTTGGCTAAATGGGCGAGAAACTGAAGCAAACTGGCTTCTCCTCCTCTCCATATAAATAGAATATCATCTATATAACGGCCATAGAGGACCAGGTGATGCACCCAATCACGCCAACCGTAGACAAAACTGGATTCCCAGTCTGCCATAAACAGGTTGGCATAACTGGGTGCAAACCTGGTCCCCATGGCGCACAAGATTTCTGTAAATAAAAAGTGTTATCAAAATAGAAATAGTTATGCTATAATATAAACTCTATTGATCTAACAATAAAATCCACTTGAGATTTGGGCAAAAGTGGATCCATAGATAGTATTTTTTCCACTGCCTTGCAACCCAATTGGTGTGGTATGATCGTATATAATGAACACACATCACATATCACTAGCAGGAAGTCATCTTCCCAACGAACTCCCTCCAATGACTGCATAACATTAATACTATCCCTAAAATGTGACGGGGATTGTTGCACATACGGCTGAAGTTGTTTATCAATGTATTGGGACAGCAAACTTGTTAGTGAATCAACTCCCGATATGATGGGTCGACCGGGAGGATTAGAGATGTCCTTATGGATCTTCGGAAGCCAGTAAAATACCGGTATACGAGGATGCAATACTCATAAGTAACTATATTCCTTTTCATTCAATATTTCTTCCGACTTGTCATAACTAAGCAAGTCATCTAACGATTTTGCAAACCCCTGTGTAGGATCTACCTTTAAAGGTTCATAAGTTGTCCTATCAGATAAAATTCTCAGCGCTTCTTTCTTATACTGATCATTGGATAAAATGACCAGACCTCCGCCTTTATCGGACGGTTTTATTATAATCTCTCTATTTTCCGTGAGATGATTAAGTGCCTCCTTCTCTTGCCGAGTTAGATTCTGAATAGAATTTTAACATGGCAATTTTTCAACATCAGTTAATACAGACAACTCGAACAATTTCATCTGATCCGAAACCATATGTTTGGGATAAAACGTGGATTTAGGTTTCAATTGAGTATGTTTGACAAGGATATTATCTATAGATTTACATGCCCATGTGGGCTACACTACATTGGTCACACTACACGTTCCCTATATATACGTATTAGAGAGCACATTTACAATATAGGGAAGGGTGTTGAACATCATTCCGTTCCATGTCATTTTAAAAAGATTCATAATTGTAATGCTTTGGGTTCCACATTTATAGGAATCCAATTGGTTTGTAAAAATTGGAGGGGGGGGAGACTTTAACAGGAAGATCAATAGAGAGGAGATGCAATGGGTCTACAATCTAGGTACTCTTCAGCCGAGAGGCTTGAACCTAGATTTCGAGCTATAGCATTTCCTATGAGCTCTGTACACCCTACAATCTGCTCTTTCCCTTTTGAAAAACTTCCTTTTTTTCCTTCTGAAGATCTGTTTGGGTATATATATATCCGTTATAGTGTTTATATGAATATTGCATCACATTTTATGTGGTTCTCTCATTTTATTTGTTTCGCTCTGTATAAAATTTCCTTAAACTTGCGCTATGACAAGTGGGGATACGATCACGTATTTATGAGTCATCTGATTAGGTTTTTATTGTAATTGAGATGTATAATCATGGTTGAAATCATGCCTAATTGTGTGTCTCTATCTTTTATGTTTCCATGGGATTACCATTTTTGTGCCATGGAGAGCGTTTCAAAAACAAGAAGTCTATCATTGATCTTAAAATGTGTCACTCCCGTCTTTCTATATGGACGCTTCAAACTTTCGGTTTGCTGCGCAGGCGCATTGGGCACAAGTGCGCAACTTCCGCTTTCATTTCTAAGATCGACACGCAGGCGCAGTAGAGGGAAATAAGTTACTTTCATTTTGCGTTTTGGGCCATTGACGGAGAGGTAGCGTTGCAAGAAGATGCCGTCGGAGGAGCGACTTGAGCGTGAGGACGGCACAGAACTTTTTCCCGCTCTAGGAAACCTCTCCGATTGGATAGGCAATTGGATAGGTTGTACATTTAAGAGAACCAGAGAGTTCAGGTTTTATTGCCACTGAGGAAGCCGTAAGGTCTGATCGACCTAGGTGAAACGCGTTCAGCCATATTTTCTGTTTATTTTAAACTTTTATCAAATAACTTTTTACACCACTCGGCTTTCCTTTCATGCTGTTATAAGGATCCATCGAGGCTTTTACAGGAGTTGTGCCCACTTGAAACAACCCTCGGGCTTAATCACTAGAGCCTGGGTGGCACATGAACACGTGAGTGGTCTGAGTTTCTTATTCAGACAGATTATATGTCTTTACTGAATTACCCTATGTTGCTATTTCTCCTTTTTACATATCCATTGGGAGTTACTATCGATTGAAGCGGCTAGTGGGGGGGCCACATGAATTCCACCCACAGGCGAAAATTTCTAGAGCCGGATGAGGCTCTTTAAAGTGTGAGTGATTACACCTCTTGAAATTTTTATTCATATACAAACAGTATTATGCTATGTCTGTTTATTTTTTTCTTGAGGTATTACCCTCCGTCAATTGATGATTCTTTACCAACTGTATTCTCCGGGTAAATAACGTTGAATATTGTACTATTTATCGTGCACTGGGAAGCGCCACATGCTCTTTTTCACTTTGATTGTTATCTTTTCTGTCACTCTAGGGATGACACTTATGGGTGTGTCAGACCTTTTCAGATATGAAATTTCTATAGCGCATCATATTCCACAGGACTGTTGAAATTTGGGGCCAGGAATTGCTTCACACAGGAAACTTGTCTGCGTGGTTAAAATGTAACAAGAATATGCATTTTAAAACAATGTAACAAGCTAGACTCGTTATCTTTCAGCAAACAAGGGAGGAACATCCATTGTTCTTAATTGATTCTGGTTGTAAGAAAAATAACCAGCTGTTAGATCACATAGCTTAACCTAGTGTATGTATTCCAGAGCATTGTGTTTATCTGGTCTGATCTAAGCTATGAAGCCATATAACCCTTGAAAAATGGGCCACCCAACCTGTATAAGGAAAAAAAAAACAGAGAAGGTTAAATGACTTGTATAACGAGTTTGTAATGCTATACTATTCGGCGATATGATCTAACACTATATGGTATTTGAATATTTAACTTATGTGGTCAGTTATAATAGATAATCTGGGTGTCTTATAAAAGACAGAGGCCATACCACATTCAGTTGATTATTACATAACAAATGTCTTGTGTACTAACATTTATAAAACAGATTAAGTCTGGTACTTATGAATCTCAAAGACGATATCACGAATAAATGAATGTATGAAATGCACACACGCCGTGGCGAAGTATGCCGGCGATTCAACAATAGAAATAAATTTTGATATTGTTAATAAAATCTATGGAGTCCCGGGATATAGGAATAAAACAGCCCCAAACCAGTAAAAGATTGGCCAAATATATAAATTAATTCCTGCAGAAGGTTGATGGTTGATCTGAGATCGCCATCTGCTGGCCAGGTAATATAACACCTGGACAGACCCCTGGAGTTAATGTATATATATATCCTCCAATCAAATGAGGCCACATAGTGATGGGCTAGATCTAAAACTGGGCGGAAGACCACTATATAGGGGGGACACTCCAGAGAGAGGGGATCAGACTGAGAAAAGAGACCCTGAAAGAACGCTTGGAGAGGAGAAAGGGCAAATACCATCAGCCACTCCAATAAGATGTGACCACACCCTATCTTCACTACCAGATGGTAAAGTATACCTGAATAATTTGATATCTATTTTCTAATTGCATAGTCCTGACTTTAGATGTCCATCACAAATTAAAGGAATAAAATGAATTATTTTGCTGTTGAAGCCTAAACAGTAGAATAGTGTCAGCCTTTCTGCTCTACTGCAGACGAGCGCTAAGGGAGAGATTATTACGGCTGCCTACTTGAGCCATAATTTAGTGAAATTATTTATATTCCAAGAATACTGGATGTGGTCATCTAAAGATCAATTGTATAACCCTAGGGAGATACGCTGGAACCGTGAAATAGTTTTTATATGTCAAGTGCCGTCAGCCCCATTAGTAAAACTAGCATAACTCCTTCTAAATCCATCTTGCAGCCCTTTCGATTGATTGCATGTAAGTCAATAGGAAGCTTTGGGTTAACGTATATTGAATGAAGTGCTGTGATTGATCTGTGGAAGAGATAGTCTACCTATCAAGTGTGTTATGTATCTCCCTGAAGGAAGTTGCATTTAGTGAATAGGCCCCCACAATAATAAATTGTGCTGCAGGTGATGCCCAGTAACTGAGTGTTTATTTTAGCCAGGTGGAGGATTGGTTTATAATGGGAAAGGTTTGAGTGAATCGAATGGAACTTGGTGTTTAAGAACTGAGGCGTGTATATCTGTGGTGCGGTCGATAAACCTAAAATATTTGTCCATTCGATTATTGCGTGTCGCAGTATCGTTACTACTCACGATCTATAATTACTTTTCAAACTGCATCTTGCTAATCCATTGATAAGATATGATTGTATGAAACTTGATGTGTGAATAAATTTTGGTTTGAATTGTTTTACCGTTATGCAGTCTCATATCATCTTTATTGATTTTATTGTGTCTAAAATATCTAGATAGCATCAAAAGAACTCGGGATACCGCGCTATACATTTGTTAAGACGTATATTCATTGATTGGTTATCAATCCTTATCTTAAGGGTAAAATACCAACTTATACCACTGGTATTGGAGGCACTGTCAATAATTTATATATATATATTAAAAATAAAAAAAATACACATCATAATTAATATATCCCTGACCTATTAAAGAAGTCAATATCTCTACAGGTGTAATGGCAATCGTGCTTTAGGTTTTTTACCCCATTCGACACTATAATTCGTTGCGCCTAAACCAATTCCCTTTTTTCTGGTATATTTATTTACAGTATATACAGTGTCTGTTAACCTCCTTTTTTCTTTGTAAACAGAGTTGTAAAGGGTTCTTCTTACTATACATAGATCATTGTTTTATTTAAATATAGAAACATTTGTACATGAATTTGCATGCTTTGTAAACCAATCGCCATGATTGAAATCCAAAAACCTTGTGTAGAATAAAACCGAATATTGCTTGCTGCATTACAATGCAATTTTTTGTCTACTTCTGCAAATTACTGCTGAAATATTAGATGTGTCAAGAACAAGGACACCATTTTAGAGTACATAGCATTTGTGAAGTGGGTCTTTTGCATTATTTGCAACATATGCATATTCATGTGGAAACAAATATATTGCAAAGTGGTAAAACAATGAGTAAATTATCGCCTTACCTTTCAATGATTCCCTGCTATTTCATTGTAGACACACACTTGTACACACTTGTAGACATACACTATACACCATATACTGTAATTGTTATGAAACTGATGAAAACTGTGATTGCCAAAACTGAAATTCTCAACTTTCCTTCTGCCAAAAAGAACCCCCACCCCATCATTCATCTCTCTGCTCATTAATGTAACACTCATCAGCCTGACACCTCAAGCTTACCTTACCACCTTACGCCCACTCGCCACATCCAGAGGGTCATCAAATCATGTAATCTCCACATTAAAACCATTGCATGCACCTGCCCCTTTCTGGCATAAGGTACGGCCAAGATGCTTATCCATGATCTTATTATATCACGACTTGATTACTATAACTCACTCCTTATTGGTCTCCCCAACACCCCCATTGCCCACTTGCAATCTGTAATAAATGCAGCTGCCAGGCTTATATTTCTCACCAGACAATCCTCACATAACCCCCCCCCCTTCCCCTGCCAGTCCCTCAATTGGCTTCCTGTACTTGCAGGATACCATTTAAAATACTGATGTTCACGTTCAAAGCGCTCAATAATGCACCCTGTTTAACATGTCTTGCCTACTTGTCCACAAGTACACCACTCCTAGATCACTAATCTTGGCCTCTCTTTGAATTCTACCCACACCGCTAACTCATGTCTACAAGATTTCTCTCCTGTCCGGCCCTGTGGAATAACCTGCCTTGTCCTTTCAGACTTTTCCCTAACTTCCTGTCTTTCAAAAGGTCCCTCAAAATCCATTTTTAGATTATCATATCACATTCACCAATCTCCCTCCTCACCTACCCTTCCCACACCACTATAGCATTCTTAACTTGTCTCACCACCATACAAATAACCATTTCCAACACAAGCACTAGATTTAGAAATCTGCACCACTAATAGATGATAACTCCTCTTGTGTTACTCCTCCCCATCTCCTCTAGACTATAAACGTTTGGGAGAAGGGCCTAGGTCTTTATACCACTATTGTTTTTCTGTAACTCAATCTGGGAAAAGCCTGCTAGGCAGGTAAAACGAGTTGAGTGTGTCCCGATTATTATATTTTTTTAACTGCTATTGGGGTGCCCTCAAATCCCCTTTTTTTCTGGTTTGCTGTGTTGGAAAAAATCTTCTGTATGTAGCATGTGGCTGCTGGGGTTTTCTCTCTAGTAGCGTGTGTGTTAGCATACACATGCATTGTCTGGATGTCTTTTGAGTCTTGCACTTCAGCCCAGTAGTGATGAGCCGAACACTCCCGTGTTCGGTTTGCATTCGAACTCGAACAATTTCAAAAGTTCGAGTTCGAACTCGAACACGATTCGAACTCAATGCAAGTCAATGGGACTCGAACGTTCGATTTTTAGAGTGCCCTCCAAGAGGGCATATATGCAAGATATTTGCCATAAAAGGTGTATGGGGGTCCGGGTAGTGCCCTGGGGGACAGGAAACAAGGACAAAAGTAAAAAAAAAAACATTTTTAAAGGAACAGTGAGTGAAATAAAGGCTGAGAATAAAAACGAAAAATTCCTTCAAATATGGTGCCTAGGAGGTCCCCATAACCTGCCCGTGAAGTGGCGGATTTGTAGGATGTATAGAAACATTTAAAAACAAAGAAATTACATTTCAAATGACGGTAAATGGTTTTCCTTTAATCTATTCATAAACAACTTGCAGCCTGTATGAAAAGAGGAGATGTTTTAGGACACCCAGAACAGGTTTAGTGATTTTTGTTGGCTAAATTATGGTGAAACTTATGCAGGCTTTGGATGAAAGTAACAATAGGTGCTTTAAAATTGGGCCTTTAGTGTCAGCAACAGTGCCGTCACACCGTAACCCCTCTGTAGTATTGTGGAAGAGTGCAGGTTTGGACCCAGGGGTCAAATATTAAAATCATATGAATCTGGTACAGGCGTCAGTGCACCCAAATATTGCGCCTTTGGTGGCAGCAAGTGCCTTCACACCGTAACCCCTCTGTGGTATTGTGGAAGAGTGCAGCAGTGGACCCTGCGGTCCAATATTAACCACTTGGCTGCCAAGGAAGCACTCAGCGCGTCCTGCCAAGTGTACCTCCTGTGCTATGGATGTGCTGGGTGCGTCCTAGCACAGGAGGCAGCAATCAGCCAGGATTCCGGCTGATTGCTTGCCCCCCAGTGCGGGCTGACATCTTCCGGGGGGGAAGATAGATGTCATTGCGGCGGCGCAATGACATCTATTTCAGGCACCCCCCCCCTGCGAGTGCGGTGGAGGTGCCTGAAAGGGAGGGGGCGAAGGTCTCTCTCCCTCCCGATCGCCGGGGGCCAGCGGCTGAATGCAGGCATGGTTTGGAAGGGCACAGCCTGCCCTTCCAAACCGTGCCTGCCTTTAACCCCTTGGGTGCCGGATCACGATTCGGCGCCAAATTGTGATCCTCTCCTGGAGCTGACCGACATCTTGGATGTTGGCCAAGCTTCCATGAATGCCCCCTGATGACTGGCGTCATCGTGCATAGCACGATGACGCCAGTCCTGGAGGTAACCCCTAACTGCCACCAATGGTGAAGATAGGGGGTTACAATGAACCCCCTATCTCCCGATCCGTGGCAGCTAGGGGTTAATGTTGGATCGGCCAGAGCATGGCCTTTCCAACGATACCAAACATGACCATGTAAAAATTAAAGAAAAAAAATAAAAATGAAAATAAAAATAAACAAATATTAAAAAAAATAATAATAAAAAAATGTTTTTAAATATTTTTTTGTTTGATTTGTTAGCGCAGCAATATTGTTCCCATTTCAATTATAATTAGAACAATGATGCTGCACTAAAAAATTTTGTACGCGTTGCGTTTGTTAAAAATAGTGAGATTTTCCCCCCAAAAAAATGTAGTGAGGCCCCATTTCTAATTTTTTTAACAAGCGCACACCATAGAAAACATAACCGCAAATGCTCGCATGTTAAAATGTGAAAACAGAACACTTTACACATTGTAAATTATTGAAAATTCAAATACTATTGCATTTTTTGTAATAATATACAGACAGGACATTATGTATACATATAATAATGACATATTATGAATCTGCTGAGTCTGCCGGAAAGAACAATATATTATATGTCTGGGTCATATATTAAAATAAGGCTTCACAATGCAGTTAAACATGATGAGCGAAACCGGTAAAAATGAGCTCAGCACAGAGGCGTGAAATGGCTCAGCAGCGAAAGGGTTAAAATTATATGAATCTGGTATAGGCGTCAGTGGCAATGCACCCAAATATTGTGCCTATGGTGGCAGCAAGTGCCTTCACACTGTAACCCCTCTGTGGTATTGTGGAAGAGTGCAGCGGTGGACCCTGTGGTCCAATATTAAAATGATATGAATCTGGTATAGGCGTCAGTGGCAGTGCACCCAAATATTGTGCCTTTGGTGGCAGCAAGTGCCTTCACACCGTCACCCCTCTGAGATATTGTGGAAGAGTGCAGTGGTGGAGGTTTTGGTAATGCAGAAGAGATCCCCGATCTATTCAGTTACATCAGCAGCTATAACAAAACCGGGTCAGCAATGTTTAGGCACTTGTTCTGCGCTGAGAGAGAGGGGGGTGAAGCGCCCACTGGAAATCAGTGTCTATCCCACTCGCTGAATGTTGTGTGTGGGGGTTTCTCTAAAGACCCGAATAACAATTAGACAGAAAAAATACAACACAGCGTTTAAAGACCTGAGTCCACAAGAAAGTGGGGTAGAGACATTATATGTCCATAAACAGTAGTCCTTATCTTCAGGAGTAAGTCTTCTTAAAAATACAGATGGGGTATACACTGCAGGAGAAAACACAGAGAGGACCAAAATTGCGCAGTATAACAGCACCCAAGATTAGAGTAACTTGTATTTGTATTTAACTCACATTCTGGGGAGCCTACGACCGGCTCTCAGGAATATAGAGGACAGGGACTTATATCAGGTGCCCATAGACCCTTCGATCCACTTCTCTGGGGTTTGCCGAAAGAGAAAATACTGCAGAAAAATTGACAAAGACCAAAAAAGCACCTCTTGGTGCGGTAAATCACAAATAATTGTGTGGTTTAGAAAAGAGAGCCAAATTCAAACTCACAAACGGTTGAGCCTCTATTGGCTCCTTCACAATGTGCACAGGGAATCATATAGGTGTTCCCCAGACCTTCTTTGCAGGGTCATAAAGGCAGACAGCAATTGAATTAAAATAAAAACATTTATTTATTTAAAATAGACAAATCATATCTAGCAGGACGCGTTTCGCCATTAATGGCTTCCTCAGCTGGAGATTACACTGTTGTTCTTGCTGCTGCCTTTTTATACAATGAGTTCCTTAAAAGTGGTTAAACAATTAAACCCTTAAGATCCAATTAAAATAAAATTACCATCAGGTGCATAAATTATGGCACCTGCCCTCTCACACATACCCATTCCTTTTGGCTTCCACCCCAAACCGCAGAATTTAATAATCCCTTCATTGAATAAATGTGTGTATCGCGCCCACCATTTTGCGCGTGCGCACTAACCCCGCGTTTCACCCTGAAGCGCCGAGTTGACAATATTGCGCCTGCCATTTTGGGCATGCGCACTAACCCCGCATTCCACCTTGGAACGCGGAATTCTTATTCTTCAAACATACAGCGGCAATGCAAAGGGAGGGGAAGGAGGGCAGCACCAGCAATCCCCACAAAACTTCTAGTGGGTACACATTAAGCCCTTCCCTAATCTAAATGGACGTATCGCCCAACTCCACCCAACACAAGGGGGAGGAAGGGGAGCCCATGCCGCACACATAGACCATCACCTCCCATCATAAATGGATAAGTGCGCCGTGCCATGTGACTAATCAGCCCATAAATATAGCAATTGCACATTTCCCAATACAATGGAGCAATCAGATACCAAACTAACAACTGAATAATGTATACCCTATACATAATTATCGGCGGATGTGCCCACCGTAAATGTTCAGTACAGAATAAGTATAAAATAAATTCATAATCAAAGTGATCGTCACTCTTCCTAACTTATCACCACATTAAGATAGATTATTATCTATTTACCCAGATGTATATAAATTAAAGTGCTAATTCTTCCAATTACAACATGTACATACAATTTAAAGTGCACTAAATTCCCTACATATTCAAGTGCTAGTGTGCATACATACATCTCTTGTTCATTCTATAGTTGTGCAAATATTCAATAACCATCTCAATATACTTTAAAGAGGATGGAAATATATAGTTTTTAAGACCAGTAACCAATTACTATATAAAATGAGTGTGAACACATATATAGTGCGATAGTTGTACAATAATGTAAACTAACTTATCAATCAATCATTAAATATGTGCAAAAGTGCAATATACCAATTATTTGTAAATAGCTTTGCTGATTATATCTGGAATTTATGCTATAGAACAATGTGAATAAACCCTAAAATTTGGGTGTGCTAAAAAAAGAATCTAGAGGACCGATATATTATAGAGAGTGGGTGTGTACTTACATATATTAAAGTGCAATATGTAGACAATGTGGACTAACTATCATCAGTCATTAAATATGTGCAAATAGTACAGTATATTGAACATATATAAATAACCATTCTAGTGCTACTAGAAACATAGTAAAGTGCAATGAATGTGCATATTAACATGAGTAATAATACTATAATAATATTAATCAAGAACCTCTAAGGGCTGATTTTGTGTATAACCAGAGATGTGCTGGATAATGTGCAATGAAGGAAATGGATAATGTGCAAACTTGCATAGATGATAGTGCATAACCTATCATTTGGTTATTAATGGGCGACCAGAATGTTCACATAAATCTTTAAAATGCTAATAACGTCAAGATACATGTCTCTTAACGCCCATAGGAGCTACTGGGAATCCCTATATATTAGGGATGTGCGTTTCGGGATTTCGGAATTTTCACGAAATTTCCCGATTTGTGTTCTCGGATGCGGCCGATTTTCCGAAAATTTTTAGATCTGAAAATGGCAGATCCGAAAAGTTTTCTGAGCCGAAACGAAAAATTTTTGGAATTTTCTAATGGACTTGAAATGTGTCAAATCGAAATTTATTTTCGCTCTATTCATGATTTCGGTTCCATTCGTGATTTCGGTTCCATTTCGGTAATTCTGGACATCGTATATTTAACTATTATCGGTTATATCGCTGATTCTGTAAATTTTGTATTTGTAAATGCGTATCACTTGTTTCTTGTGGCATTCGGGTCAGTTTAGCGTTTTTTAAATCGTTTTGTTCATTTTTTTTGTTCCTTGGCTTTCATACCATTTTAATATGATTAAATAAAGTTGTGAAATGTATATTCAATTATTCATAAGAAAAAAAGGATCTTTATTCAATCAAAAAAAACACGATAGAATCGCCAGAATTATCGTAGACACTTTGAAACGAGGAGAACAGATGTTCCGAAAAAACGAAAATTTCCGAAATTTCCGAAAAGTCGATACAAAAAACGAGCAAAGTGACACGAAAATAGGAAAAATGGTCGATATTCCGAAAAAAAAAATGTACACGAAAAACGATCCGAACCGAACCGAATCGAAACAGAAATCGGTCGAAACAGAAATCGGTCGAAACGAGCCGAATTGAAAAGTTTAAACATCCGAACAAATCGAACCGAAAAAAAAATCGGTGCACAAGCCTACTATATATCATCACTCATTAAATATGTGCAAAAAATATATTATATTAATCATATAGGGATAGCCATTATAGTGCTAAGAGAAACATAATAAAGTGCAGTGAATGCGCACGTTAACATGAGTAGTAATACTGTAATAATATTAATTAAGAACCTCTAAGGGCTAATAATGTGTTAGATAATGTGCAATAGAAGGCAATAGGTAATGTGCAAGCTAGCATAGATAATAGTGCATAACATATTATTTGGTTATTAATGTGCGACCAAAATTGTTCACAAACATCTTTGAAATACTGATAATGTCAAGGTACACATCAGGGCTAATAGAAAGATTAGTGAAGGGCTTAATGTGTACCCACTAGAAGTTTTGTGGGGATTGCTGGTGCCGCCCTCCTTCCCCTCCCTTTGCATTGCCGCTGTATGTTTGAAGAATAAGAATTCCACGTTCCAAGGTGGAGCGCGGGGTTAGTGTGCATGCCCAAAATAGCGGGCGCAATATTGTCAACTCGGCGCCTCAGGGTGAAACGCGGGGTTAGTGCGTACGCGCAAAATGGCGGGCGCGATACACACATTTATTCAATGAAGGGATTATTAAATTCTGCAGTTTGGGGTGGAAGCCAAAAGGAATGGGTATGTGTGAAAGGGCAGGTGCCATAATTTATACACCTGATGGTAATTTTATTTTAATTGGATCTTAAGGGTTTAATTGTTTAACCACTTTTAAGGAACTCATTGTATAAAAAGGCAGCAGAAAGAACAACAGTGTAATCTCCAGCTGAGGAAGCCATTAATGGCGAAACGCGTCCTGGTAGATATGATCTGTCTATTTTAAATAAATAAATGTTTTTATTTTAATTCAATTGCTGTCTGCCTTTATGACCCTGCAAAGAAGGTCTGGGGAACACCTATATGATTCCCTGTGCACATTGTGACGGAGCCAATAGAGGCTCATCCGTTTGTGAGTTTGAATTTGGCTCTCTTTTCTAAACCACGAAATTATTTGTGATTTACCGCACCAAGAGGTGCTTTTTTGGTCTTTGTCAATTTTTCTGCAGTATTTTCTCTTTCGGCAAACCCCGGAGAAGTGGATCGAAGGGTCTATGAGCACCTGATATAAGTCCATGTCCGCTATATTCCTGAGAGCCGGTCGTAGGCTCCCCAGAATGTGAGTTAAATACAAATACAAGTTACTCTCATCTTGGGTGCTGTTATACTGCGCAAATTTGGTCCTCTCTGTGTTTTCTCCTGCAGTGTATACCCCATCTGTATTTTTAAGAAGACTTACTCCTGAAGATAAGGACTACTGTTTATGGACATATAATGTGTCTACCCCACTTTCTTGTGGACTCAGGTCTTTAAGCGCTGTGTTTTATTTTTTTTGTCTACTTGTTCTGCGCTACTGTATATGGTGAGAATTGGCGCACACCAGTAGCAACAGGAAGCAAACAGAACAGGCAGGGAATACACAGAGAGAATAGTCAAATGGCAGGCAAAGTCGGCAACAGATCGGGTCCTCAGAACTAGCAGGGTCAGTAAGAAGTATACAAACTGATTCGGTAAGCTAGCGATGCGGGAATAAAGGCTGAGACACACTGAGCGTGTAGCGATGCATAGCGATGCATTCACTCCGCTCAGCCTTGCAGCGTGTCTACACTGCATTACGTTTGCTTCTCACCGCACTGGACAGGAATCCACGAACTAAATTAAAATGTACACACAAAACCATTTTATTTTCACAAAGCACATGTTATATATGCAAAAAAACGTTTATACTGGATAAAATACATCAAAAAGTACTGTTAATTTAATAGGAATAGTATAAAAATATAAAAAAGGTAACCCCTGATCATATATATTATAGGGACACGGAGCGCTGTGCATAGAGTAGGGATGCATTGATACCACACACAAACATATACGTATATACCAACACGCAGACCTATATATACGTATATATCAACACGCGGATATATATATACACCCACACACAGACCTCAGACCATATATACAAATATGTACATGGGGTGGCATGTGGACAATCTCAACTAAATGCGCCCCCCCCCATTTGGCTGATCCCTTCAGAAGAACTGCTGAACCCGACAGAGGAGAGAATATATATATTATTCTCTGCTCTATCGGGTTCAACATTTCTTCTGCAGGGATCAGCCAAATGGGGGGGGGGGAATTAGTTATCAAAATGTGTGTGTAATACAAGTCTGGATATATATATTTATAAGAATATAGATATATCTTATCTATATATATATATATCATACCTGCCCTTACCTTCCCCTATAAATTTGCTAAAAATATTAGGGATGTGCGTTTCGGGTTTCAGAATTTCGGAATTTTCACCAAATTTCCCGATTCGTGCATTCGGATTCGGACGATTATCCGAAAATTTTCAGATCCGAAAACAGCAGATCCGAACAAAAACGAAAACTTTTCGGAATTTTCGAATGGATTAGAAATGTGTAAAATCGAAGTTCATTTTTGTTCCATTTGTGATTTCGGCTCCTTTCCTGATTTCGGTTTCATTTCAGTAATTTCGGACATCGTATTTTTCGGTTATATCACTGATTCTGTAATTTTGTATCATTCCCATCTCAATGTATCCTTCCTGGAAAACCAGAGAAATCTCAATGTATCCTTCCCGGGAAACCAGAGAAATCTCAATATATCCTTCTTGTAAAACCAGAGAAATCTCAATGTATCCTTCTTGTAAAACATGAGAAATCTCAATGTATCCTTCTTGTAAAACCAGAGAAATCTCAATGTATCCTTCCCGGGAAACCAGAGAAATCTCAATGTATAATTCTTGTAAAACATGAGAAATCTCATTGTATCCTTCCTGGGAAATCAGAGAAATCTCAATGCATCCTTCTTGTAAAACATGAGAAATCTCAATGTATCCTTCTTGTAAAACCAGAGAAATCTCAATGTATCCTTCCTGGGAAACCAGATAAATCTCAATGTTTCCATCCTGGGAAACCAGAGAAATCTCAGTGTATCCTTCTTGTAAAACATGAGAAATCTCAATGTATCCTTCCCAGGAAACCATATAAATCTCAATGCATCCTTCTTGTAAAACAAGAGAAATCTCAATGTATCCTTCTTGTAAAACATGAGAAATCTCAATGTATCCTTCCCGGGAAACCAGAGAAATCTCAATGTATCCTTCTTGTAAAACATGAGAAATCTCATTGTATCCTTCCTGGGAATCCAGAGAAATCTCAATGTATCCTTCTTGTAAAACATGAGAAATCTCAATGTATCCTTCTTGTAAAACCAGAGAAATCTCAATGTATCCTTCTTGTGAAACCAGAGAAATCTCAGTGTATCCTTCCCAGGAAACCAGAGAAATCTCAATGTATCCTTCTTGTAAAACATGAGAAATCTCAATGTATCCTTCCCGGGAAACCAGAGAAATCTCAATGTATCCTTCTTGTAAAACATGAAAAATCTCAATGTATCCTTCTTGTAAAACATAAGAAATATCATTGTATCCTTCTTGTAAAACATGAGAAATCTCAATGTATCCTTCTTGTAAAACATGAGAAATCTCAATGTATCCTTCTTGTAAAACATGAGAAATCGGAATGTATCCTTCTTGTAAAACATGAGAAATCTCATTGTATCCTTCTTGTAAAACATGAGAAATCTCAATGTATCCTTCTTGTAAAACATGAGAAATCTTAATGTGTCCTTCTTGTTAAACATGAGAAATCTCAATGTATCCTTCTTGTAAAACCAGAGAAATCTCAATGTATCCTTCCTGGGAAACCAGAGAAATCTCAATGTTTCCGACCCGAGAAACCAGAGAAATCTCAGTGTATCCTTCTTGTAAAACATGAGAAATCTCAATGTATCCTTCTTGTAAAACATGAGAAATCTCAATGTATCCTTCCCGGGAAACCAGATAAATCTCAATGCATCCTTCTTGTAAAACATGAAAATTCTCAATGTATCCTTCTTGTAAAACATGAGAAATCTCAATGTATCCTTCCCGGGAAACCAGAGAAATCTCAATGTATCCTTCTTGTAAAACATGAGAAATCTCATTGTATCCTTCCTGGGAAACCAGAGAAATCTCAATGTATCCTTCTTGTAAAACATGAGAAATCTCAATGTATCCTTCTTGTAAAACATGAGAAATCACAATGCATCCTTCTTGTAAAACCAGAGAAATCTCAATGTATCCTTCCTGGAAAACCAGAGAAATCTCAGTGTATCCTTCTTGTAAAACATGAGAAATCTCAATGTATCCTTCCCGGGAAACCAGAGAAATCTCAATGTATCCTTCTTGTAAAACATGAGAAATCTCAATGCATCCTTCTTGTAAAACATGGGAAATCACAATGCATCCTTCTTGTAAAACCAGAGAAATCTCAATGTATCCTTCCTGGAAAACCAGAGAAATCTCAGTGTATCCTTCTTGTAAAACATGAGAAATCTCAATGTATCCTTCCCGGGAAACCAGAGAAATCTCAATGTATCCTTCTTGTAAAACATGAGAAATCTCAATGCATCCTTCTTGTAAAACATGGGAAATCTCATTGTATCCTTCTTGTAAAACATGAGAAATCTCAATGGCAGAATTATCGTATCAGCAGAATTATCGTATCGACAGAAATATCGGATCCGAAAAACCATTAGTTTACGTCAAAACGAATAGACACTTTGAAACGAGGAGAACAGATGTTTCGAAAAACCCGAAAATTTCCGAAATCACGAAAAAAAGTTGATACGAAAAACGAACTGAACCGAACCGAAACGGAAATCGGCCGAAACGAGCCGAAACAAAAATTTTCAAAATCCGAACGAACCGAACTGACCGAAAATATAATCGGTGCACAAGTCCAAAAAATATACACACAAAAAAAAAAAACACTGCCTGAGACCCTGTGCAGCCCACATGCCACCCCCCTCTACCTGGATGAATGTATCTAATATATGTAATTAAATACATTCAGCAAGGTAGAGAAAGAAAGAAAAAAGTTTTATTTTATGTTCCCGGGGACATTTAAAAATGTCTTCGGATTTTATTTTTTTTAGAAATGTGCCGCCTTACCTTAGCCTGGTGGTCAGTGGGGGCTCCCTGGATCCTGGTTGTGGGGGGTCTGCCGTGGCCGCAGGTGCAGTGGCTCCCTCCCTGTGCCACCTGTCTCTGCCACATGCACCCGGGCGGCTAGCCCGCACAGTCGCAGCTCTGTCATCCGGCGGCCGCATGCTCCTCAAGGGGATCCTTGGAAGGCCCCAGCAGGCTGCCCTCTACAGTGCCTGATTAGAGGGCAGTGTCTGCCTGATGTTTTAGCAACAAGAATGTTTTATCCAATATGCTTCAATGTTAAAAATATTCCTGTTTAAATTCAATATCTAATAAACCGTTGCTTATGATATTCTGCAGTAAAGAGTCTCTTTATTTCTAGATTTTTTAGTATTTTTTAAGCATTTTTTATACTTTTTTCAAAAACCCAAAAAAATTCGAACTTTTGGTGAACGTTCCAAAAAGTTTGAAGTTCGCGAACCTTCGAACAGCCAATGTTCGATCAGATCCGAACTGAACGCTCATCCCTAGTGCCCAGTATTTGGTCAGAAGGTCTCTTTATTGAATGCTGTTTTTTGTGCCAAAAATGATACATCTAGTGGCAGCATATTGATAAGCGGTTGCATGGTGTGAATCTAAAAATATTATGTGCTCCGCAAAATACTCTGGTATGTATCCTTCTCTGACCATTATTATTGCATGCTGATTCTATGTAACGAGATGAGTTTTATCTTTTAAAAATATTTTGCCATTCACCTTTATTTCATCAAACTCTTGCTACTGCAATTACTTTTTTCCAATTCAATCGGTTTCAACTACATGTTTTTTAATAGTCTGTTTATTCATGCTATTTTTTTGATGCGCTTTCAATAAATTGTGTTTATATAGTTGGGGACCCTCATCCCTTTTTTAGCACCCCATGCACTTTATTTTGCTGGTTTGTTATATGTGTTATCATTACTGGAAGGCTAATCTGATCAACAGATAGTAACAGATTGTTTAAGGAATTAACATTCTTTAATGAGCAAACAATTCTTTGATTGCACACTGTTCTTTGCTCTCTGGATCTATAAACACTTCCAGCTCTGATGTCAATTCCTACAGTAAAGCATTATAAAACATATTGCCAGCAGCATTCAATACATCCTTTCATTTAAAGAAAACAACAGTAACGAACATGTCAAAGAAAACCAACATAAAATAGCCAAGAATTTATTAACCCCTTCGCTGCGGCGGACGCGCTCAGCGCGTCCAACCGCATGTCACGTTCCATGCGGTGGACGCGCTGAGCGCGTCCTGCCTTTGGGGTCAGCGTTCGGCCAGGTTCCGGCCGATCGCTGGCCCCCCCGGTGCGGGCTGACATCCTCGATGTCAGCCCAGCATCCGGAACCGCCGCCGGAGTAATTAGGTGTCATCGCGGCGGTGCGATGACACCTAATTCAGGCGCCCCCCCGCATGTGCGGAGGAGGCGCCTGAAAGGGAGGGGGGAGGTCCTTCAGACCTCTCTCCCTCCCGATCGGCGGCATTGCGGGGGTTAACCCAGGCACCGTTTGGAAGGGCACAGCCTGCCCTTCCAAATGGTACCAGGCATTAACCCCTGGGGAGCCGGATCACAAATCGGCGCTGAAAAGCGCCGGTTCGTGATCCTTTCCTGGAGCTGGCCGACATCTTGGATGTCGACCAAGCCTAGGGGAACTCCCCCTGAGGACTGGCGTCATCGTGCATAGCACGATAACGCCAGTCCTGGAGTTAACCCCTAGCTGCCACCAATGGTGGAGATAGGGGGTTCCAATGAACCCCCTATCTCCCGATCCGTGGCAGCTAGTGGTTAAAGTTTGGTATTGTTGGATCGGCCAGAGCATGGCCGTTCCAACGATACCAAACACAAATGTGAAAAAGTTGGGGAAAAAAAAAATTAAAATAAAAAAATATTTTAAAAACAAATCATAAAAAAAAATAAACAAGTTTTTTTTCTTTTTTTTGGTTTTTTAATGCAGCAATATTGTTCCCATTTCAATTATAATGTGAGCAATGATGCTGCACAAAAGATTTTTGTATGCGGTGCGTTTGTTAAAAATCGTGTAATTTTCCCCAAAAAAAATTTAACGAGACCCCATCTCTAATTTTTTTAACAAGCGCACCCCATACAAAATATAACCGCAATTGCTCGCATGTTAAAATGTGTAAAAAAACACTTTACACATTGTAAATTATTGAAAAATCATATTTTATTGCATTTTTTGTTATAATATACAGACAGGTCATGACGTATACATATAATAATGACATATTATGAATCTGCCGAGTCTGACGGAAAGAACGATATCTAATATGTCTGGGTCATATACTAAAATAAGCCTTCTAAACACGTTTAAACATGATGAGCAAAACCGGTAAAAATGACCTCAGCACAGGGGCGGGAAAAGCCTCAGCAGCGAAAGGGTTAAAATAAATAAAATCCACTTGCAACCTACAAACAGCAATCTAAAATATCATATGGAAATACTGTATATACATGTGATACAGAGTTTGGGATTATTTAAGGAATTAACATTCTTTAATGAGTCTTTAATGCTGGTTTGTTATATGTGTTATCATTACTGGAAGGCTAATCTGATCAACAGATAGTAACAGATTGTTTAAGGAATTAACATTCTTTAATGAGTCTTTCTGGCTTTGTAAATGCTCTGCTACTACATACATAGTTACATAGGCTGAAAAAAGACATGTGTCCATCGGGTTCAGCCTCTCACACATCACCTACTGCTGTTGATTAGGGATGAGCTGTTTGGTTCGGACGGTTCGGAGTTCGCACTGAACATAGCCTGTTCGTTTGTTCGCGAACTCCGAACATTTCCAGGTGTTCGCCGTGTGTTCGCCCACAATGCACCACAATGGACCACAATGCACTTTCCCACTGGCCTGAAGCTCGTAATTGGCTACAGCCTTGCACCTGACCACAGGTCTGGTGCAAGACAGGTTCAACACTATGCCAATCACGGCTCAGAGTCCTGATTGGGCAAATTTTGCCCAATCATGGGCTCACAGATCTAAGTCCCGCAGCACACTATATAAGGTTTCCACGCAGCGCTTCTGCACACATTTGAGAGGAGATTTCAGAGGAGATAGTTGTTCTGTGTTCTTACTGCCGGTCTGCCACGCTACTGGGGGGGTGTGGGGGGTCTCATTTCTACCAAATATCTGGGAATTGAGGTGATCTGTCTCTTGTCACTGCCAGCAAGTCTTTTTGGGATCACAAATTTCTAAAAAATATTTGGGAATTGAGGTGATCTGTGTCTTGTGACTCACTGCCAGTACCACGCAGTATTTTGGGGGTCACAAATTTTTACTAAATATCTGGGAATTGATCTGTCTCTTGTCACTGCCAGCAAGTATTTTGGGGGTCACTAATTTCTACAAAACATTTGGGAATTGAGGTGATCTGTCTCTTGTCACACAGCCAGTGCCACGCAGTATTTTGGGGGTCACAAATTTCTACAAAATATTTGGGAATTGAGGTGATCAGTGTCTTGTCACTGCCAGAAAGTATTTTGGGGGTCACAAATTTCTACAAAACATTTAGGAATTGAGGTGATCTGTCTCTTGTCACACAGCCAGTACCACGCAGTATTTTGGGGGGTCACTAATTTTTACAAAATATCTGGGAATTGAGGTGATCTGTCTCTTGTCACTGCCAGCAAGTATTTTGTGGGTCACAAATTTCTACAAAATATTTGGGAATTGTTATAATCCGTGTGTTCTCACTGGCTGGCACCCATCAGGGGGTCTCACTGATTTATAGGAGGTTTCTGAGACTTGTAATCTGTGGCTTCTCACTGCCACCCATCAGGGGGTCCCACATACTTCTAGCAGATTTATGCGAATTGTAATTTGTGTCTTCTCACTGCCACCCATCAGGGGGTCCCACATACTTCTATCAGATTTATGCGAATTGTAATCTGTGGCTTCTCACTGCCACCCATCAGGGAGTCTCACTGATTTATAGGAGGTTTCTGAGATTTGTAATCTGTGGCTTCTCACTGCCACCCATCAGGGGGTCACACTGATTTATAGGAGGGAATTGTAATCTGTGTATTGTCACTGGCTGCCAGCTATCAGGGTGTCTCACTGAGTTATACCAGAGTTCTGTAAATCTTTAATCTTTATACCAGAGTTGAATCAGAGTTCTGTATATATTTAATCTATATATCACTCACCATGTCTGAAAGAACAAAAAGGACAGGCAGACGCTCCCAGACACAAATAAGAGGGCAAGCAGCCCCTGTGTCGGGAGGCTGTGCCTCTGGTCATGGTGGACGTGGTGCATCCTCTGCAGGGGCACGCTTGTCCTTTCTAACTGGTGCTGGCCGTCTTCTTAAGCAGCAGCAACATACAGAGGATTTGGTGGAATGGCTAACCAGGCCATCCTCATCCTCCGAGTCCTCTGCCAGCCAGGCTTGTAGTGCTTTACAGTCCACCTCAGCTGCCAAAGCATCTAATGCAGCCTCCATGTCCACAGCTACTCCTGCCGTAGCCTCGCTATCACACACGGAGGAGTCAGCTGAATTGTTTGACTACAATGACAGGGAAATGCTGCTTGAGGATGCGCAGCAAGTACAGTGCTCTGATTCAATCTCTGAAGTTGAGGAAGGGAGTATAATCAACCTAGAGGAAGGGGGTGCCAGTGATGACACACAAATAACTGGCACTCATGTTTCCCCAGCAGCTGCAGCATACTGCCAAGTTTGCTCCAGTGACGAGGAGATAGGGGGTGAAGATGACATTGATGATGAGGTCACTGACTCCACCTGGGTGCAAGATCGAACAGAGGAATCAAGTGAGGAGGAGGAGGGGGAGGAGGAGGAGGCACAGCAAACACGAGGCACAACATCCTCTATGACCAACTGTAGCACTAGCCAGTCCAAGGCATCAGATGTCAGAGCTGCTCCGGTGCAGAGCGCTGTTGTCTCAAAGCACACACGCAGGAACTCTGCTGTCTGCTGGGAGTTCTTTAAGAAATATGCAGCAGACCCCACCGTTGCTATTTGTAATCTATGTCAGATGAGGTTTAAGCTTGGGAAAGACACCGGACACTTGGGTACCACGTGCTTGAGGTGACATATGACCTCCTGCCACACATCCCATTGGCGCAAAACTTTGCGTAGGTCCTCCTCATCTGTCTCTACCCCACTGTATGTCCTGCCTTGTCATTGCCTACAACTTCCACTGACAGGGATGATGCTACAGTAATGGATGTACCAGGTCCTTCCCCACAATGTGACAGCATCCCATCAGCTGAAGATTTACGCAGTCAGATTATGTTGCCGCAGCTGCTGCAGCGTAAGAAAAAATATAATCCCAACCATCCCCAAGCACAGCGTCTAAATGCCAGTTTAGCAAAATTACTCGCATTGCAGCTGCTGCCTTTCCAGATGGTGGACTCTGCTCCCTTTCGCGAATTTGCTGAATGTGCTGTACCACAGTGGCAGGTTCCAAAACGCCATTACTTTTCACGCAAGGCCATTCCAGCACTATACCAGCATGTGGAAGACAATGTTATCGAGTCATTGGGAAAGGCAGTCAGCAGCAAGGTGCATGTGACTTTAGACACGTGGTCCAGCAAGCATGAACAGGGTCGTTACATTTCCTTCACGGCACACTGGGTAACTCTGATTGCAGCTGGGAGGGATCCAAGACGGGGCTCTGTGCTGGAGCTTGTTCATCCACCACGCTTCCAGAAAGCTGCTTGTATGAGGTTGTCTGCTCCACCACCACCACCTCTCCCTCTTCCTCCTCCTCCTTCTGTGTCTCTGGCGAAGTGGCAGTTAAACCGACGCCTGACAGGGTCTACGCAATGGCTCAAGCAAAAAGAAGCCATACTGTGCTTGAGCTGGTTTGTTTAGGGGACAGGAGCCACACCGGGCCAGAAATTCTGTCAGCTCTGCAGGGCCAGGTGCAGAGATGGTTAACACCACGCCAGCTTCAGCTGGGAATGATCATCTGTGATAATGGCAGCAACCTTCTCTCTGCCCTACGCAAGGGTAAATTGATGCATGTACCATGCCTAGCACACGTCCTTAATCTAGTGATACAGCGTTTACTAACCAAGTACCCAGGGCTGGCAGAGCTTCTCAGCCAGACCAGAAAAGTCTGCAGCCACTTCAGACGGTCATTCCCAGCAAGCGTTCACCTGGCAGAAATTCAAAGAGAATTCCACCTACCCACAAACTGTCTGCTCTGTGACATGCCCACCAGGTGGAACTTGACATTAGCAATGCTGCAGCATCTGCACAAGCAGCAGAGGGCCATCAACGAGTACCTGTGTGAGTATGGCACAAGGACAGGTTCAGGTCAACTTGGGTTTTTTTCCCCCCGCAGTGGCTGATGATCAAGGATGCATGCACTGTATTGTCACCATTTGAGGAGGCAACGAGGATGGTGAGCAGGGACAGTGCATGCATCAGTGAAACAATTTCTTTAGTGTTCCTGCTGGAACACACTCTGCGGGGAATTATAGATGTGGCTCTAGAGGCAGAGCAGCGGGAGGAAGAGGAGGCCTTCCCTAGCTCTCAAGGCCCCAGTCTTTCCGCAGACAGCATTCCAGCGGGTCCTACTCAGATCAGACAGGAGGAGGATGAGGAGGAGGAATATTTAAGTAGTGGGGGCATTGAAGGTGGGGATTCCTCAAGGGAGGGTTTCGTGTCCCCAGAAACACAAGGGCTAGTGCGTGGCCGGGAGGAGGAAGTGCACGATGGGGTCATCCTCATTGACCAGGAAGACTCAGTAGCTAATGCCACCTCCAACCTATGCTACATGGGCTTCCTTATAATGCAAAGCCTGCTAAAGGACCCCAGGATTTGTGCTATCAAGGAGAAGGATCATTACTGGTTGGCAACCATTCTTGATCCACGATACAAGGGTAAAGTTGCAGAGCTCATCCTGCCCACACAGAGGGAGCACAGGATGAAAAAACTTGAGGACGCTCTAAAGCGACACTTGTGTAGCACATTTCCAAGCACTGGTAGGTTACCAATTGATGACACACGTGCTTCTGAGGCTGCGGATGATCAGAGGAATAGTGATGAAGGCCAGGGCCGCTTGACTGATGCATTTTTAAAAATTTTTAGTCCACGACGCCCAGGGACATCAAATGTAGGCACCCATTGCCAGCGTCTTCACCATATGGTGCAGGACTACCTCGGGGCAAGGGCAGACCTGGATACGTTTCCAGCAGATGATCCACTGGCTTACTGGGTGTTGAGATTGGATCACTGGCCAGAACCTAGCCAATATTCTATGCAGCTACTAGGTTGCCCTTCATCAAGCATGCTTTCTGAAAGGACGTTCAGTGCCGCAGGAGGTTTTGTCACAGACAAAAGAGTGCGTCTGTCCACCGACTCTGTAGACCATCTGACATTTATAAAAATGAATCAGTCCTGGATCAGCAGCTATCAATCCCCTGATGCTGAAGTAACGGAATAGATCGGGGATGTCTTCTGCATTCACAAAACCTCCAGCACTGCACTCTTCCACAATACCACAAAAGGATTACGGTGTGAAGGCACTTGCTACCATGAAAGGCGCAATATTTGGCTGCACTGACGCCTGTGCCACATTTATATCATTTTAATTTTTTGAACCGCAGGGTCCACCCCTGCATACTTCCACAATACTACAGAGGGGTTACTGTATGATAGTACTTGCTGGCCTGGCACCAAAAGTGCAATATCTGGGTGCACTGACGCCTTACCAGATGCATATCTTTTTAATATAGGACCGCAAGGTCCACCCCTGCATTCTTCCACAATACTACAGAGAGGTTACTGTATGATAGTACTTGCTGGCCTGGCAGTCTGGCACCAAAAGCACAATATCTGGGTGCACTGACGCCCATAACCAGATTCATATCTTTTTAATATAGGACCACATGGTCCACCCCTGCATTCTTCCACAATACTACAGAGGGGTTACTGTATGATAGTACTTGCAGGCCTGGCACCAAAAGCACAATACTTGGGTGCACTGCCACTGACGCCTGTATCAGATTCATATCCTCAGAGGGGTTACAGTGTGACGGCACTGTTGCCGACGCTAAAGGCCCAATTTTAAAGCACCTATTGTTACTTTCATCCAAAGCCTGCATAAGTTTCACAATAATTTAGCCAAAAAATCACTAAACTTTTTCTTCATGTCCGAAAATGTCTCCTCTTTTCATACAGACTGCCGCCCCAAGCAGTTGTTTATGGATAGATTAAAGGAAAAGCATTTACCGTCTTTTGAAACGTAATTTTTTTGTTTTCAAGTGTTTCTATACATCCTAGAAATCTGCCACTTCATGGGCAGGTTATGGGGACCTTCTAGGCACGATATTTGAAGGAATTTTTCGTTTTTATTTTTAAACCTTATTTCATGGAAAACTCACTGTCCCTTTAAAAACGTTTTTTTAAAACTTTTTGTCCTTGTTTCCTGTCCCCCAGGGCACTACTCGGACCCCCATACACCTTTTATGGCAAATATCTAGCATATATGCCCTCTTGGAGGGCACTCTAAAAATCGTATTTTCAGCCCCATTGATTTGTATTGAGTTCGAGTTCGAGTTCGGATTCGAACATTTGGAAAGTTCAGGTTCGAAACGAACCGAACTCCGGGGTGTTCGGCTCAACCCTACTGCTGATCCAAAAGAAGGCAAAAAAAACCCAGTCTGAAGCGCTCGCCAATAAACAACACACTGGGAAAAAATTCCTTCTTGACCCCAGAATGGTGTCAGATTTTTCCTTGGATCAAGAAGCTTACCCACATATTAAATATTATAACCCTTAATATTCTGTGTCTGCAGCAAGTCATCCAGTCATTTTTTTAAAAAGTATGTACAGTCTCTGACCCAACCACCTTAACAGGCAGAGAATTCCACAGTTTTATTGTTCTCACTTTAAAATAACCCTTCCTATGCTTTAGGCTGAATTTCCTTTCGTCCAGTCTAAATGGGTGACCTCATGTCCTGCATATAGTCCTGTTAATAAATAGGTTTCCAGAAAATGTTTTTTAATGCCCCTGTATATATTTATATAAGGTTATCAGATCCCTCTAAGGCGCCGTTTCTCTAAACTAAACATGTTTAAGCTTGTTAGTCTTTCCTAATAACTTAAACCTTCCATTCCCCTTGTTAATTTAGTCCCCCGTCTCTGCACTTTTTCTAGCACTATAATATCCTTTCTTAAGACAGGTGCCCAAAATTGCACAGCATATTCAAGGTGCAGTCTTACCATTGATTTATACAGAGGCAAAATTATGTATTCATCCCGAGAGTGAATTCCCCTTTTAATGCATGCCAATAACTTGCTGGCCTTGGCGGCTGCTGTTTGGCATTGTACATTGTTACTTAGTTTGAAGTCTATGATTATTCCCAAATCCTTCTCCTGCTTGGATTTCCCTATCTCCGTACCATTTAGGGTATAAGTTGCTTGTGTGTTCTTCACTCCAAAGTGCATACTAGATGTAGATTTGTGACAGTTTGATGCACCTGGTAATAACTTTTCTGTGTAATTCATGTCATCATGAATATTCCATTTGTCAGCTTTGTCCACTACAGATTCAGGAAATGATAATACTTCATAGCCTATCTTCCTCCTGCTCAGGTTGTGTAAGTGCAGACTCCTCCTCGCTGGCGGGTCGGGTGTCAGGAGTACAAGCTGGCCGATCGGCGTCTGAAGGGGTGGGGCTTGGTGTGAGGACACAGAGTCGCTGGCCTTAAGTACAGGGCGCGAGACTATGCTCATTGCCCTGACGTGGAGTTATTTTCCTGCATCGCCAGCTGACTCTTGAGTTTGTATCAGTGTTACCTTTGTGTTGTTGCCGACTTTCTGCTAGTACGAGGACCTTGCTTATGTTGATTTATCCGGACTGCCGACTGATGATTCTTACGATTAACCCTTGTGTGTGTACTTGTTGTATGCTGTGATAACAGAGTGTGTATGCATATTTTGTACTGCATGTTTTCGGTTGGAAGGTCTGCCCTTCAAGTTGCTAATTCTATCAACCGATCGATCTGTCTGCCGAATACCAGGCCTGGGTACCGGTCATACCACATGATCTCAGTTTATGGGTCTTCCCTCCAGGTGGCTAATCCTATCAACCGCTCCATCTGTCTACCGAATACCTGGTCTAGGTACAGAGCATACCGAATGATCACAGTCTGTGGGTCTGTCCTTCAGGTTGCAAAATCAATCAACAATTCACGCTGCTTTTCAAGTGCATGGTTTAATTACAAAGCATATTGCATGGTTTCTGTGAGTGGGTCTGCCCTGCATGTTGCTAAATCTACCAACCTCTCAAGTTACCGGCTTGACACCAAGTCTATGTACAAAACGCAACACATTATCTCAGATTGTAGACCTGCCCTGCAGGTTGTGGAATACCTTGAGCATTTACTATTTGTTATTGAGAACAAGTACAGTCAGGTCCAGAAATATTGAGACATCAACACAATTCTAACATCTTTGGCTCTATACACCACCACAATGGAGTTGGAATGAAACAAACACAATGTGCTTTAACTGCAGACTGTCAGCTTTAATTTGAGGGTATGTCTATCCAATTAAGGTGAACGGTTTAGGACTTACAGCAGTTTGCAGATATGCCTCCCACTTGTTAAGGGACCAAAGGTAATGAGACAATTGGCTTCTCAGCTGTTCCATGGCCAGGTGTGTGGTATTCCCTCATTGCCCCAATTACAATGTGCAGATAAAAGGTCCAGAGTTAATTTCAAGTGTGCTATTTGCATTTGGAATCTGTTGCTGTCAACTCTCAAGATGAGATCCAAAGAGCTGTCACTATCAGTGAAGCAAGCCATCATTAGGCTGAAGAAACAAAACAAACCCATCAGAGAGATAGCAAGAACATTAGGCATGGCCAAAACAACTGTTTGGAACATTCTCAAAAAGAAGGAACACACCGGTGAGCTCAGCAACACCAAAAGACCCGGGAGACCACGGAAAACAACTGTGGTGGATGACTGAAGAATTCTTTCCCTGGTGAAGAAAACACCCTTCACAACAGTTGGCCAGATCAAGAACACTCTCCAGGAGGTAGGTGTATGTGTGTCAAAGTCAACAATCAAGAGAAGACTTCACCAGAGTGAATACCGAGGGTTCACCACAAGATGTAAACCATTGGTGAACCTCAAAAACAGGAAGGCCAGATTAGAGTTTTCCAAACAACACCTAACAAAGCCTTCACAGTTCTGGAACAAGATCCTTTGGACAGATGAGACCAAGATCAACTTGTACCAGAGTGACGGGAAGAGAAGAGTGTGGAGAAGGAAAGGAACTGCTCATGATCCTAAGCATACCACCACATCAGTGAAGTGGTAGTGTCATGGCGTGGGCATGTTTTGCTGCCAATGGAACTGGTTCTCTTGTATTTATTGACTAGTTGTAAAGCCTGCCCAGAGGGCAGTCTATTGTGGATATACTGCCCCTGCTCCTGTATACTGCCCCAGCTCGTGGATACTGCCCCAGCTCGTGGATATTGCCCCAGCACGTGGATACTGCCCCAGCACGTGGATATTGCCCCAGCACGTGGATATTGCCCCAGCTCGTGGATATTGCCCCAGCACGTGGATACTGCCCCAGCACGTGGATACTGCCCCAGAACGTGGATACTGCCCCAGCACGTGGATACTGCCCCAGCACGTGGATATTGCCCCAGCACGTGGATATTGCCCCAGCACGTGGATATTGCCGCAGCACGTGGATACTGCCCCAGCTCGTGGATACTGCCCCAGCACGTGGATATTGCCCCAGCACGTGGATATTGCCCCAGCTCGTGGATACTGCCCCAGCTCGTGGATACTGCCCTATCACGTGGATATTGCCCCAGCACGTGGATGGATACTGCCCCAGCACGTGGATACTGCCCCAGCTCGTGGATACTGCCCCAGCTCCTGGATATTGCCCCAGCACGTGGATACTGCCCCAGCACGTGGATATTGACCCAGCACGTGGATATTGCCCCAGCATGTGGATATTGCCCCAGCACGTGGATACTGCCCCAGCACGTGGATACTGCCCCAGCACGTGGATACTGCCCCAGCACGTGGATATTGCCCCAGCTCGTGGATACTGCCCCAGCACGTGGATACTGCCCAGCACATGGATATTGCCCCAGCACGTGGATTGATACTGCCCCAGCACGTGGATACTGCCCCAGCACGTGGATACTGCCCCAGCTCGTGGATACTGCCCCAGCACGTGGATATTGCCCCAGCACGTGGATACTGCCCCAGCACGTGGATACTGCCCCAGCACGTGGATACTGCCCCAGCACGTGGATATTGCCCCAGCTCGTGGATATTTCCCCAGCACGTGGATACTGCCCCAGCACGTGGATATTGCCCCAGCACGTGGATGGATACTGCCCCAGCACGTGGATATTGCCCCAGCTTGTGGATACTGCCCCAGCTCCTGGATATTGCCCCAGCACGTGGATACTGCCCCAGCACGTGGATATGCCCCAGCACGTGGATATTGCCCCAGCACGTGGATACTGCCCCAGCACGTGGATACTGCCCCAGCACGTGGATATTGCCCCAGCTCGTGGATACTGCCCCAGCACGTGGATACTGCCCAGCACATGGATATTGCCCCAGCACGTGGATTGATACTGCCCCAGCACGTGGATACTGCCCCAGCACGTGGATGGATACTGCCCCAGCACGTGGATACTGCCCCAGCTCGTGGATACTGCCCAAGCACGTGGATACTGCCCCAGCACGTGGATATTGACCCAGCACGTGGATATTGCCCCAGCACGTGGATACTGCCCCAGCACGTGGATACTGCCCCAGCACGTGGATACTGCCCCAGCACGTGGATATTGCCCCAGCTCGTGGATACTGCCCCAGCACGTGGATACTGCCCAGCACATGGATATTGCCCCAGCACGTGGATTGATACTGCCCCAGCACGTGGATACTGCCCCAGCACGTGGATACTGCCCCAGCACGTGGATATTGCCCCAGCTCGTGGATACTGCCCCAGCACGTGGATACTGCCCCAGCACGTGGATTGATACTGCCCCAGCACGTGGATACTGCCCAGCACGTGGATACTGCCCCAGCACGTGGATACTGCCCCAGCACGTGGATTGATACTGCCCCAGCACGTGGATACTGCCCCAGCACGTGGATACTGCCCCAGCACGTGGATGGATACTGCCCCAGCACGTGGATACTGCCCCAGCACGTGGATACTGCCCCAGCACGTGGATGGATACTGCCCCAGCATGTGGATACTGCCCCAGCTCGTGGACACTGCCCCAGCTCGTGGATACTGCCCAAGCACGTGGATATCGCCCCCCCCCGCTCGTGGATATGGCCCCCCCGCTCGTGGATATGGCCCCCCCGCTCGTGGATATGGCCCCCCCGCTCGTGGATATACTCACCTACATCGGCCCTCCAGCGATGGCGGTCCCGCGTCCCGCTTCCAGCGTCCTCTCTCGCTCCGTTGGTCGCCGGGATGACGTCACGAAAGCCTTTGACCCCCGGGGTCAAAGGCTTTCGTGACGTCATTCCGGCGAACAACGGAGCGAGAGAGGACGCTGGAAGCGGACCGCCATCGCTGGAGGAGCTAAGGGCCGATGTAGGTGAGTATGTGTAGGCAACATCCCCCTACATTGGCCCGGAGCCTCAGCGGTGGCTGTCGTAGGCTGCTCGGCCGGCCTCCAGGCTTAGGCGAGCCCCCGGCTCGGCTGGGCCTGTAGGCCCAAGTCAAGCCGGGGGCTCGCCTGAGCCTGGAGGCCGGCCGAGCAGCCTGCGACAGCCGGAGGACAGTCACCGCTGGAGCTCAGGGCTAATGTAGGTGAGTATGTGCTCTCCACACCCACCCTGCTTACTCGGCCGGTATCCAAGCTTAGGCGAGCCCCCGGCTTGGGCCTAGAGGCCCAGCAGAGCCGGGGACTCGCCTGAGCATGGAGGCCGGTCGAGTTGCATGCTCGGCCGTCCTCCAGGCTCAGGTGAGTCCCTGGCTCGGCTGGGCCTCTAGGCCCAAGCCAAGCCGTGGGCTCGCCTGAGCCTGGATGCCGACCAAGCTTAGGCGAGCCCCCGGCTTGGCGTGGGCCTAGAGGCCGAGCCGGGGACTCGCCTGAGCCTGGAGGACGCCCGAGCATGCAACTCGACCGGCCTCCATGCTCAGGCGAGTCCCCGGCTCGGCAGGGCCTCTAGGCCCAAGCCAAGCCGGGGGCTCGCCTAAGCTTGGATACCGGCCGAGCAAGCAGGGTGTGTGTGTGTGTGTGTAGAGCACATACTCACCTACATCGGCCTCGAGTCCTCCACCGGTTCCACACATACTCACCGACATCGGCCCTTAGCTCCTCCAGCGATGGCGGTCCCGCTTGCAGCATCCTCTCTCTCTCCGTTGCTCGCCAGGATGACGTCACGAAAGCCTTTGACCCCCCGGGGTCAAAGGCTTTCGTGACGTCATTCCGGCGAGCAATGGAGAGAGGATGCTGCAAGCGGGACCGCCATCGCTGGAGGAGCTAAGGGCCGATGTCGGTGAGTATGTGTTAGGCAACATCGGCCCTGAGCTCCAGCGGTGACCTCCTCCGGCCGAGCAGGCTGCTCGGCCGGCCTCTACGCTTAGGCGAGTCCCCGGCTCGGCTGGGCCTGTAGGCCCAAGCCAAGCCGGGGGCTCGCCTAAGCCTAGAGGCCCGCCGAGCAGCCAGCGGCAGCTGGAGGAGGTCTCCGCTGGAGCTCAGGGCCGATTTTGGGGTGTATTTGTTTGGGAACATCGGCCCCGATCCTCCAGCGGTGACCTTCTCCGGCTGCCGCTGGCTGCTCGGCGGGCCTCTAGGCTTAGGCGAGTCCCCGGCTCGGCTGGGCCTGTAGGCCCAAACCGAGCCGGGGGCTCGCCTAAGCCTAGAGGCCCGCCGAGCAGCCAGCGGCAGCCGGAGGAGGTCTCCGCTGGAGCTCAGGGCCGATTTTGGGGTGTATTTGTTTGGGAACTTCGGCCCCGATCCTCCAGCGGTGACCTTCTCCGGCTGCCGCTGGCTGCTCGGCGGGCCTCTAGGCTTAGGCGAGTCCCCGGCTCGGCTGGGCCTGTAGGCCCAAACCGAGCCGGGGGCTCGCCTAAGCCTAGAGGGCCGCCGAGCAGCCAGCGGCAGCCGGAGGAGGTCTCCGCTGGAGCTCAGGGCCGATTTTGGGGTGTGTTTGTTTGGGAACTTCGGCCCCGATCCTCCAGCGGTGACCTTCTCCGGCTGCTGCTGGCTGCTCGGCGGGCCTCTAGGCTTAGGCGAGTCCCCGGCTCGGCTGGGCCTGTAGGCCCAAACCGAGCCGGGGGCTCGCCTGAGCCTGGAGGCCCGCCGGCAGCCGGAGGACGGTCACCGCTGGAGGATCGGGGCATCTGGCCGTGTAAACACACGGGTAGCTGCGCGCGGCTCGTGCCGTTTTTTTTTTTTTCACGCGGCCGGCACGCGCAGCTACCTGTGTGTTCTAACGGCCGCTTTCAAATGTCCGTCGCGCATGCGCAGTAGGGTTTTGGCGACGGACAGTTTTTAGCTTATCCTTTTATAGTATAGATGATGTGACTGCTGACAAAAGCAGCAGGATGAATTCTGAAGTGTTTCGGGCAATATTATCTGCTCACATTAAGCCAAATGCTGCAGAACTCATTAGACGGCGCTTCACAGTACAGATGGACAATGACCCAAAGCATACTGCAAAAGCAACCAAAGAGTTTTTGAAGGGACAGAAGTGGAATGTTATGCAATGGCCTAGTCAATCACCTGACCTGAATCCCATTGAGCATGCATTTCACTTGCTAAAGACAAAACTGAAGGGAAAATGCCTCAAGAACAAGCAGGAACTGAAGACAGTTGCAGTAGAGGCCTGGAAGAGCATCACCAGGGACAAAAAAACAGCGCCTGGTGATGTCTATGCGTTCCAGACTTCAGGCTGTGATTGACTGCAAAGGATTTGCAACCAAGTATTAAGAAGGGAAAGTTTGATTTATGATTATTATTCTGTCCCATTACCTTTGGTCCCTTAACAAGTGGGAGGCACATCTGCAAACTGCTGTAAGTCCTACACCGTTCACCTGAGTTGGATGTACATACCCTCAAATTAAAGCTGACAGTCTGCAATTAAAGCACATTGTGTTTGTTTCATTCCAACTACATTGTGGTGGTGTATAGAGCCAAAGATGTTAGAATTGTGTCGATGTCCCAATATTTCTGGACCTGACTGTATATAGTTAATGTGCTTTCACTCTGCAACTACTTGGTCACGAAACCATTTTGTGTTGAGTGGTACTTAGATTTCTGTATTACCTCCCTGGCTTGGTATACTAGCTATTACAGTTCTCTTTGCTTTAAAATTACGCATTATAGAAATCTGTCCATAAAGATCCAAACAACGCTGATCACCATTGCGAACGTGACAGTTTCACTCCCCAGCACGAAGGATACTCCACACACATCCGGTCTTAGTCCCTGCTCTGTGCCAAGCTGGGTCTTCAGTCAGAGCAGGCTGACAACTTGGCAGCCCTCTCTATCAGCCTGCCCTGGCTCTGGCAGTTATCTCACATGCACATGAAGACATAACAAACGAAGATTCCATCTGCCCTTCAAGGAAAACCCACTACAGCAGATGCAGAGGTTCTCTAGATCTGTAAATCAGTCTAATTTTTCCAATGATACCAAACATGTCCTTGTAATATGTACAAACAAAATTAAAATTAAATTCTAAAAATATATCGTATTCTGTTTGCTCTAAAAGCAGTGGCATTGCTTTTTTTTCCTTCTTATAAAGCTAACAATTTCACTACACTAACTTACCTTCTCATTTTCCATGTTAGGTGCAAGTTTGGAGGTGAAAGCACAATACCTTATTACGCATTGTTTCATTTAAAATACTACTGCGAGGAGAGGTGGGAGGCCTCTGGACCTCTGTATCTCCATTCTATACAACCCACAATAAAAAGAAAAGTTTTAAGAAAAATTGGAGCTTTCACTCACCGGGAGAATATTCAAATGTAGATAAATAAGTCCTAAATTCCAATCCAGGTGCCTCCCTTCATTTGCTTTAGATGCTAGATCTTCACTTTTTTATTACATTGGACATGGCACTTTAATCCGAACAATGAAACTGTTAAAACTGTTCTCCAGATGAAATAAAATCCTAATGGATATTTCAATTTTATAAATATACATTATATTAGATTAGTAAAAACATAGATTCTAAAAAATTTTTAAGTTACAAGCATATATTGGCAAATTTTCTTGACTAATAATATGAAACAATGCTTTAGTCTTTTGAATCATACACATTTTACGGTCTCGAAAAGAGATGTTTAACCTCATAGTGACAAGGGCGGTTTTACAAAAATCCGTCCTTTAGTGCCGGCTGCCGTTTTAACGTTTCTGCGCTGTTTGAGTTTAGGTCAAATTTTCCTCTTACTTGATTATACAACCCACATATATTATATACAGTTTTCCCCGCCAATAAATGGAATTTCTAAAAATACCATTATTTCCATCATATTTTATAATTTACTATTAAAAAAATATGAAATATAATGAAAACAATTTAAAAAACACACTTTTTTAAAATTTAATCCCTAAAATCTACAACCGCTAAAAAAGACCCTGTGTCACGGTGGGTCAGGGGATGGGGCGCCTGGCAGCAGCTTCCTCGCTGCTCGCTGGCCAGGCGCCGAATGTAAACGCTTCCGGGTGCGCTCACGTGGGACGCCGAGGGGCGGGGCCTGGCGTTATGACGCGGACCCGCCGGGTTTAAAACCCAGTCTCACCATTATACCGGTGCCCTGACGTGGTATTCACCTCCCGCAGAGCTCTTGTGAATATTTGGCTATTACCTGTGTATGACCCTTGGCATTGGCAAACGAATCCTCCTGTGTATGACTCTTGGCATTGGCAAACGAACCCTCCTGTGTATAACCCTTGGCATTGGCAAACGAACCCTCCTGTGTATAACCCTTGGCATTGGCAAACGAACCCTCCTGTGTATGACCCTTGGCATTGGCAAACGAACCCTCCTGTGTATGACTCTTGGCATTGGCAAACGAACCCTCCTGTGTATAACCCTTGGCATTGGCAAACGAACCCTCCTGTGTATGACCCTTGGCATTGGCAAACGAACTCTCCTGTGTATAACCCTTGGCATTGGCAAACGAACCCTCCTGTGTATGACCCTTGGCATTGGCAAACAAACTCTCCTGTGTATGACCCCTGGCATTGGCATTTACTCTGCTCTTGGTTCTGCCCTTAACGTTGGTACCGAGGTCAGTCTATGTGGCACCCTAAGCACACATCAGATTACCTCTGCTAATACTAAAGTCCTAGGGAGGACTTGTACTCTGTTCTGTACCTCTGTCTGGTGTTTCCCTTTCTTTATCTGTTACCTGCTTGATTGTCTATATAGCTTTGCCGACCATTCAAGGATCGGAAGAGTAGAAAGTGAGCTACATAAAGAGATCAATATCTTGGTAGTCAGAAGGATTCGTGACAATACTCTATTCCATACCTCTGTCTGGTGTTACCCCTTGTTTATCTATTGTCTGGTTAATTGTCTTTCTAGTTTTGCCGACCATTCAAGGATCGGAAGGGTAGAGAGCGGTCTGCGTAAAGGGACCACTATTCTGGTAATCAGAGGGATCCGTGACACCCTGGCTAAGGCTAATGTCAGATGAACGCAGTCAGAACACACTCTGCTTGTGTGCACAATGGATGGACGTACTGACGGAAGATACTGTAGACACCACACGGTGCGTGTTTTTTTGACAGACATAGAAAAAAAAAAGGAACTATGGGAAATTAAAAAATTGAAAATTATATGAAAACCCATTTTGTGCATCTAGGTGCTGGATGTCGCAAATGCGCTGCATCTGACATCTCCTCACTCACACAGAATGCTACGCGGACGTGGCACACTCTGCGCGTCCGTGGTAGCGGTTTTACGTTCTTGCCTAACTTGCGTCCGTTTGCCATGTGCGTTGTGCATGCACAGTTCGATGCACACGTACTTTGTGTGTGGGTCTTTATTGATCACGATTCTATGCTACGACGGACGTTAAACTGTGTGGCGACACGGACGTGATCACTGCGTTCGTCTGACATTAGCCTATATAGTTTCAAAATTTTGTTCAGAGATTAGAAATACCCAATTTTTACATGTTTTTGCTTTCTAACGAATCCACTGCTGAGCCAGTTCACCTCTGTGCGCTCAGCTCATTCTGACAGTTTTATGTTCATAATTTAGATGCCAGTTTATTTAATATAACCCCTAGACAATTTTTTTTTAAAAAACAACAATTTATTTTTTATTTTCCATTTAATTATTATTATTTTTTATTTTTTTAAACCTGGTCATGTGATGGTCAGGCCTTTCCAATGATATCAAACATGTTCCTCTAGCTGCCACGGATCGGGAGATACGATGAACCAAAGGATCCCACTATCTCCACTTGGCAGCTTATAATGGTATCCTAACCTACCTTATATAATATTTTATATTTCTAGCCTAGTTGTGATTCCAGTAATCATCTCTTTAGCTTCTTGCACATTTCGCGTATTGATAGAGAATGTCTACTTTTTATACGTTGTAGATATATATGATACTTTCAAACATTTCTGATTAAAGAAGTAAAGAAACAAGATATTCTTCACCCCACTGAAAATGCAGTAAGTCAAAAATATTACCTATTTTTCTAAACATAACAAATATTAATGCAAAAAGTTACATAATCATAAACATAAAACATTTAATAATAAAATAAAAACCAAAGTGTGAGAACAGCGCTCCTTTTCAATAGGTGTTTTTTAGGCCCTCTGCAGCACCACCAAAGTGTATAAAGGGACAACAAGTATCTTACGTTCCTGGATGTATCTAGGAAAGGGATGGGACCCGGAATATTTGATTTAGATGGAGTTGTAGAATCACACGAACCAATATATACCTCAATTGGACAAACAAAAGGGAAATATAATAGTGCAGATCAATTGATAACACATAAAGAGTAAAATATAGCCAGAGTTCAGTAGGATAATGAACTCACACTTTCAGAGAGCTCCCTAGCTCTATTCAATTCGTCTTACGGACTATTGCAGGCTAGTCCGTCGGCCAAATTTCTTTTGTTGGTCCCCTCCTTCTTCAGTGGTTACGTCCCTTTGGATCTCAAAATCTCAACAAGAAAATACCACTACTCCCACGGTATTAGAAGTAGAGATGTTGAATTTAATATTAAATTTATTAATTAATATATTAAATTCAACATCTCTACTTCTAATACCGTGGGAGTCCTGGTATTTTCTTGTTGAAGGTGGCTTTTTCAAATTGTGCCTTGAACAATTTGCAGGCTTTGGAACCCTAGAGCTCGGTGTAGCCCCTAAAAGGGTGAGTAACATTCTTCCCTTGGGTTTTTCTGGTCATTCACTCAAGTTGAGATACTACACCATGAGAATTTTCCCCTTGTATATTTTGAGATCCAAAGGGACGTAACCACTGAAGAAGGAGGGGACCAACAAAAGAAATTTGGCCGACGGACTAGCCTGCAATAGTCCGTAAGACGAATTGAATAGAGCTAGGGAGCTCTTTGAAAGTGTGAGTTCATTATCCTACTGAACTCTGGCTATATTTTACTCTTTATGTGTTATCAATTGATCTGCACTATTATATTTCACTTTTGTTTGTCCAATTGAGGTATATATTGGTTCGTGTGATCCTACAGCTCCATCTAAATCAAATATTCCGGGTCCCATCTCTTTCCTAGATACATCCAGGAACGTAAGATACATGTTGTCCCTTTATACAATTTGGTGGTGCTGCGGAGGGCCTAAAAAACACCTATTGAAAAGGAGCGCTATTCTCACACTTTGGTTTTTATTTTATTGTTTAATTCTTGAGGTGAAGGGAACACCACTTTTGTGAGAACGTGTAGCGATCCGTGATACCATCTAAGTGCCACTTATACATCCAGATTTGTTTTTTCCTGATAAAACATTTAATATTGAGCAATATGTTTGTGAAAGTGGGGGTATAGCTCAGTGGTAGAGCATTCGACTGCAGATCGAGAAGTCCTTGGTTCAAATCTGGGTGCCCTCTTTCATTTGCGGTAAACTACATATTAACCCTTTAATGTTATGCAGGAGATGACAATTTAAATACTTTCATAAAATTTGCCATTACTATTCTCCAGAACAAATAGCATACTAGTGAAAATTATATTTTTATTTCTACTCATCACTTTAAATAACAAAATATATAGCTTATAATGGTATCCTAACCTAACTTATATAATATTTTATATTTGTAGCTAAGTGGTGTTTCCAGCAATCATCTCTTTAGCTTCTAGCGCGTTTCATGTATTGATAGAGAACATCTCCTTTTTAAACATTGTAGATACACATGATTCTCTCAAACATTTCTGATTAAAGACTAAAATAAACAAGATATTTTTTACCCCTCTGAAAATGCAGTAAGTCAAAAATATTACCTATTTTTCTATCATAAACATAACAAATATTAATGCAAAAAGTTATATAATCATAATCATAAAAAATTTAATATTGAGAAATATGTTTGTGAAAGTGGGGGTATAGCTCAGTGGTAGAGCATTCGACTGCAGATCGAGAGGTCCTTGGTTTAAATCCGGGTACCCCCTTTCATTTGCGGTAGACAACATATTAACCCTTTAATGTTATGCAGGAGATGACAATTTAAATACTTTCATAAAAAATTGCCATTAATATTCTCCAGAACAAATAGCATACTAGTGAATATGAAAACTTTACTTGTACAGGTCACTTTAAATAACAAAATATATAGCTTATAAAGGTATCCTAACCTAACATATATAATATTTTATATTTGTAGCCAAGTTGTGATTCCAGTAATCATCTCTTTAGCTTCTAGCGCATTTCACATATTGCTAGAGAACGTCTCCTTTTTATACGGTGTAGATGCACATGATTCTCTTAAACATTTCTAAATAAAGAATTAAAGATACAAGTTATTCTTTACCCCCTCTGTAATTGCATCAAAAATATTAAGTATTTTGCTATAATAAACATAAAAAATGTTACTGCAAAGAGTTACGTAATCATAAACGAAAAATATTATATTGAGCAAAATATCAGTAATTGTGGGGGTATAGCTCAGTGGTAGAGCATTCAACTGCAGATCAAGAGGTCCTTGGTTCAAATCCCAGTGCCCCCCTTCATTCGTGGTAGACAACATATTAGCCCTTTAATGTTATGCAGGAGATGACAATTTAAATACTTTCATCAAAAGTGCCGTTTCTATTCTCCAGAACAAATAGCATACTAGTGAAAATGATAATTTTATTTCTACTGCTCACTTTAAATAACAAAATATATAGCTTATAATGGTATCCTAACCTAACATATATAATATTTTATATTTGTAGCCAAGTTGTGATTCCAGCAATCATCTCTTTAGCTTCTAGCGCGTTTTGCGTATTGATAGAGGACGTCTCCTTTTTATACATTGTAGATACACATGAATCTCTCAAACATTTCTGATTAAAGAATTAAAGAAACAAGATATTCTTTACCCCTCTGAAAATGCAGTAAGTCAAAAATATTACCTATTTTTCTATCATAAACATAACAAATATTATTGCAAAGAGTTACGTTATTATAAACATAAAAAAATTAATATTGAGCAGCATATCTGTAACGTGGGGGTATAGCTCAGTGGTAGAGCATTCGATTGCAGCTTGAGAGGTCCTTGGTTCAGATCCGGGTGCCCCCTTCCATATGCGGTAGACAACATATTAACCCTCTAATTTTATGCAGGAGATGACAATTTAAATACTTTCATAAAAATTGTCATTACTGTTCTCCAGAACAAATAGCATACTAGTAAAAATTATTATTTTATTTCTACTGATCACTTTAAATAACAAAATATATAGCTTATAATGGTATCCTAACCTAACTTATATAATATTCACTATTTGTAGCCAAGTTGTGATTCCAGTAATCATCTCTTTACCTTCTAGCACGTTTCACGTATTGATAGAGAACCTCCTCTTTTTATATGTTCTAGATACACATGATTCTCTCAAACATTTCTGATTAAAGAAGTAAAGAGACAAGATATTCTTTACCCCTCTGAAAATGCAGTAAGTCAAAAATATTACCTATTTTTCTGTCATAATCATAACAAATATTAATGCAAAAAGTTACGTAATCATAAACATAAAACATTTAATATTGAGCAATATGTTTGTGAAAGTGGGGGTATAGCTCAGTGGTAAAGCATTCGCCTGCAGATCTCGAGGTCCTTTGATCAAATCCTGGTGCCCCCTTTCATTTGCGGTAGACAACATAAATTTTCCCATTAATGTTATTCAGGAGATGACAATTTAAATACTTTCATAAAAAATTGCTGTTACTATTCTCCAGAACAAATAGCATACTAGTGAAAATTATAATTTTATTTCTATTGATCACTTTAAATAACAAATATATAGCTTATAATGGTATAATGGTGCCAATGGGGGGGGAGTTCGGTGTTTCTTTTGCCAGTTGGCTGTTGACAGTTGGTCGTCCATTTTGTCTGCCAGTTGAGACTGACTAGTGATGCTGCCAGTTGCTGTTATAGGAAACCTGTATGCTTAGTTGTTTTTTTTTTTTTTTCTTTTAAAACTTTATTTTTGAATTGACAAACTCAGTACAAATACACTACATACATTCACATTCCCACTTCGTAAAACATCCCTCCCAACCCATGGTCAACAATAGGCATCACGATGAATTTACATCCTAAGCCGACGGTACTACACAAAAAATTTTGAAAGCTCTACGAGAGTCGTAGCATTCGGTCGTAGGGGTGGTGACGATAGAGATCTAGTCAGATACCAATTGGTATATTCAAAGTCCCTTTTTAGTTTTTCAATGACAGTTTCCGGCTGGCATAACATAAAATGCTCCCATTTTTCAAAAAACTGTTGAGCTTTATCATCTTTATGCAGAGCAGTCTCCACCCAATCACATTGGAAAATGGCATGAAAGTGGGAATAAAACATAGAAAACATGGGGGGGGGGAGACAATCCAATTCCCCAAAATGGCCTTTTTAGCTACTGCGGATAGCACTCCTAGTAGGGCCCTCTGATTCCTGTCTAGTCCTCTGCTTTCGCAGTCGGAGAGGAGACCAAACAACGCCCAGTCTGGGGTGGTAGGTACTTTTATATGTAAGATCCGAACACCGAATCTCCGTATGGAGTTCCAAAAGGTAGACACTACTGGGCAGGACCATAAGCAGTGAAAAAGGTCCGCGTTAGCATGCATACATTTGAGGCAGTGGCCAGAGCTGAGGGGTGTTAGATGGACCAATCTATCCGGTGCTATATAGGCCCCGTGTAATAATTTCATAAACATTTCGTCATATTGAGCCGAGGGGATTTGTTTCCGTAAACGATTAGTGGCCGAGATTAAGGTAAAGGGTGATTGTTTGGGAAGCTGTACACACCATGCTGCTAAGCCCGTGGTCGCTACCGACCAATCAAATTGAGGTCGAAGCAGAGCGCGCAATGCTGCTGTAGACGGGCCCAGAGACGCCTGAGTATCCAGGGGATTGGAGAAGTCCTGTGGGTTTAAGGTATTTAACTGTGTTGATATAAATGCTGATAGCTGCATATAATATACTGAGTGGAGGGGGGTAGGGGCCACTAAAACACACAGATCTCTATAGGAGATAAGGGAGTGAGCTGGTCCCGACACCAGATGACCTATTTGAGTTAGACCTTTGGTCGCCAAAACCTTAAATGCGGAGGCCGCCGAGCCCGATTTTAAAGCCGGGTTACATAGCAATGGTTGGAAAATCAAGGATGTCCAGGACAAGCCCCTCATTTTACGTGCTCGGTACCACGCCTCCCGTCCTGTAAAGAGCAAGGGATTAAATCTCTGGGTAGGAGGAATCCTAGACAGGGGGGTGTGAAGGACAGCCAATGGGGACATTGGGAAAGACATGGCTCGGTCCAAGGCACAATCCGTGTACCTTGATGAGTCCGAGATCCAATCTGCCACTATACGGTATAATGCTGCAATATTATAGGAATATATATCCGGTAAATTCAATCCTCCCATAGTATAGGGAAGCTGAAGTTTACGTAGTGCTATGCGTGGTGTTCTCCCGTTCCAAATGAATCTAGTAAACAAAGCATGGATGTGTGCTATATCCTTTCGTTTAAGAAGTAGAGGAAGCATTTGTATCGGGTATAGGAGCCGCGGGAATGCGACCATTTTAATAAGATTGCACCTCCCCAAGTAAGACAGCGGAAGTTTTGCCCAGGAGGCTAACTGATTTTTAAGTTGTGACAGGAGCGGGGGTACGTTAACCTCGTACAATCGTGCTATATTTGTCGGTATTAACACCCCAAAATATTTAAACCTCCCAGTTTGACACCAGGTAAAAGGACTGTGCTGTCTTATCGAGTTCTTGCAGTTCGCACCCAACGGTATCGCTAACGTTTTATTATAGTTAATCTTAAATCCCGATGCTAGGTGAAATTCTTCCAAGTATGTCATAAGGGTTGGGAGTGCCTTGTTGGGATGGGATAGGAAGAGGAGCAAATCATCTGCGAAAGCTACTACACGAACCTCCTGGGAACCTACGTGTATCCCGCTAAGATCCGGGCACGTTTGAAAAATCCGTATTAAAGGTTCTAAAGCTAAATTAAATAATAGGGGGGAGAGTGGGCAACCCTGCCGAGTACCTCGTTCCAATATGAAAGGGGAGGAATTAAGGCCATTAGTCGTGATCATAGCAGAAGGATTATCATACAGAGCATTAAACAAATTAAGTATTGGGACACCAAAGGAGTGGTATTTCAGGAAACGCCGAAGATAGGACCATGATATGCGATCAAAAGCCTTATCGGCATCGCAGCTAAGGAGTAAATCCGACGAGTGAGTGCGGCTATTTGACGACCAGATCGCAGCTAGGGCTTTCCTCACATTTTGCGTGGAATGACGGCCTGTCAAGAACCCTGTTTGAGCGGGAGAGATAAACTGGGTTAGTGGGGTCTGTAGTCGCCTAGCCATTATGGCCGATAATAGTTTCAGATCAGTATTTAATAGGGAAATTGGGCGGTAGGACGTTATTAGTAAAGGATCTTTATCAGGTTTAGGGATCATTATCATCCGGGACACATTGAAGGAAGGTGGCGGGGCTTTTCCCTCAAGTATATTATTAAACAAGGACATGAGGTGGGGGACTAGGTGGCCCTCGAGTAATTTATAATATTCTGCAGAAAGGCCATCTGGGCCGGGGGTTTTATTGGAACGGAGGTGGGAAATTGCTGTAGTAATGTCACTGGCGCTAATCGGGGCATTTAGATTCTCTCTCAGCTCAGGATCTAGTTCCGGCATACCGGCAGTTACAAAAAATTTAGCCTGGACTTTCCACTCATCAAGTTCAGCTTTATAAAATGTTTCAAAATAGTCGTGGAAAAGCTTATTGATGTCTGATGGGTCGGTTACCATTTCACCCGTGGGTGCCCTGATTCTAGTTATCGCCGGGGCTGCCGGGCATTGTAATTTCAGTAGATTAGCCAGGAGCTTTCCTGGTTTGTTGCCCCAACGGAAGAAACGATTTTTCTGGTGCAGCCAGGAATATTGGGCCTTTAAGTCGGCTATTCTAGCATAGCTTTGCTTATCCGCCTTATACCGTTCTGAGGTGGTAGAGGTAGGTTGTGCGACATGAGTTCGATAAGAATTAACTAGGGAGGAGTGCGCTTCTAACAGTCTTTTGTTGACATCTTTACGTTTACGGGACATATATTCAATTATGCAACCCCTCATGACCGGTTTAGCCGCTTCCCAAAATAAATTAACATCATTGACATGTTCCAAATTATCGTCCAGGTAGTTATTCCAACTAAGTTCTAGATGAGCTTTAAAATCACTGGAGTGAAGGAGAGACGTGGGAAAGCGCCAATTACGGGAGCGTGGGAGTGGCATTTTTAACTGTAAATCTAACGTGACAGGCGCATGGTCAGAAATGTGTATCATTCCTATCGTTGCGTCAACTACGGAGTGGTAGCAAGACGAGGAAAGTAGAAACATGTCTATACGGGAAAAGGAATCATGGGGATGTGAGTAAAATGAGTAGTCTCTACCTTCCGGGTTGATGTAACGCCAAGCGTCGAACAAAGCTAGATGGTCTTTTAAGAACAGGGGGCCAACTGAAGCCCGTAAGGACGCCGAGCTCGTGCCTACACGGGAGCGGTCTAGGACAGGGTCCAAAACCGCATTAAAATCTCCACCTATAATACAATGTGTAAAAGTGTATTGAAGGAGAGTTGCGTAAAGATCGGAAAAAAATTGCAAGTGGGGAGGGTGGGGAGCATAGACATTCACTAGTAAATAGGTCTCTCCTAGAACCGACATCATTACAATGGTAAAACGACCCTGAGGGTCATTAGCTTCGTCAAGGACTGTAAACGGCAGGGATTTATTTAGAAGGATAGTAGTGCCCCTCTTTTTGTTCGTAAAAGGGGCGGAAGTTTGATACCCAATCCAAGGAGATCGGAGGTGGTTATCAGGGGAAGACCAGTGGGTCTCTTGTAAAAAGACCACGTCGGGTTTCAACGTGGCAAGGTGTGCAAGTATCTTTTTCCTTTTGACTGGAGAGTTTAATCCCTCCACATTCCAGGAGAGGAGTCTGAGGGAGGCTTTAAGGGTAGGTGGTTCAAGAGATGTCATGGTAGGGTTGCGGACTGATAGGGCACCATAGAGTGCCTATCGTAGGGAATATGGCAAAGCCACTCCTAATGGGGGGACCAGGGTCGTCCCAGCTACAGCCCTGGAGCCCAGTGAGGGGAACGCACAATAGACTAAATATCCTAATTCTGAGCGTCAATACGTTTTTACTTTTATATGGAACCAGAACCTGTAACGAGGGTTCAGAACTAAACCTAAACCGTAACATGGACAAAAACGAAAGGATCAACAGGACCCAAAGATCAGATGTGGCTACGAACCAACCATCATCTGACCTCCATAAGCACAATCTAAGGAGAAAGGCGAGCATTAATTGCAGCACAACAAACAAGAATTGCATCATAGTGTGAAGAAGCGAAGGTAGAATATAGTCCAGTTACGACCTCCTCATGACTTCCCTGTGCGCATTCTCGTAGATGGTGTACGTGGAGGAAGGGGCGAAGTCGACCCTCCCTGGAGTTGTCCCGGGAGGAGAGCCGCACTTGCCTCGGCCGGGGAATCAAAATAGTGGGTTGCTCCATTAAAATTCACTCTTAGGCGGGCCGGATAGAGCAACGAGAAACGAATGTCCTTTGCCACTAGTTCCGAGCACAAAGGTGAAAATGCCCTTCGCTTCAGGGACACAGAAGCCGAAAAGTCCTGAAAAAGTCTCAGAGGGGCTCCATTGTAAACCAAAGCGTTGGTCTTGTGAAAGGCTTGTAGTAACTTAGATTTGTCGACAAAGTTGAGAAGTCTCATGATGACAACGCGGGGGCGACCCGCCTGCGGATTTAGATCAGGGTCTACTCTGTGTACTCGCTCCACAGCCAAGGGAAGGTCAGGGGCGTCCAAGCCCAATTGAGTAGGTAACCAGTTGGAGGCCCAGTCTTGCAAGGCTCGTCCCCTCACCGTCTCTGGTAGGCCAACCACACGTAAATTGTTGTGACGGCTCCGGTTCTCCAGGTCGTCCAATTTTTTCGGTCAGCGATTGAATTACAGATTGTTGTGCGTCCACCTGTGCCTTCAGTGGACTGACATCATCCTCAAGGGTCGAGACACGTTCTTCGACTTCAGTGAGTCTTTGTGCCTGCGATGTCAACTGTGATAAGACGGATTCGATCGTCGAGGAGAGTCGTCCGAGTTTTTCATCCAGCAAAGGAGACAACACCGCTGAGATGTCTGCCATGCAGACTCGAAGGTCTTGTCGACTGTCGTCAGAAGGAGGAGAGGCTGATTGCGCTGCCTGTGATAGATCCAGTTGGGTGTCAAAAGGAGTAGTAGACGTGAGAGTGGCAGAGTCAATCTTTGAGATAGCTTCGAGATCCCTTTCGATGATGATTTATCTGAGGTTTTCTTGTTGGTTTTGCTAGAAGATACAAATTTCTCCATGGTGAAGAAGAGGTGGAGCGTTCAAGGCTGAAGTCTGAGGCTAGAATTAGGAACAGTGGTAGGGTAAATCCGCAGCTAGCCCACGACGACCAACAGGGGTATGGACGTCCCCAATCCGAGGAGATGTAGTACAAAAGTAGATGTGGAAAAGTAAATTGGCCGGGGGCCTCGATATCACGAACAGTATAGGTATAAGATAGGGCGCCCCCTAACTAAAGGGGACTCAAAAAAATTATTAGTTTTTTTTTTTTTATTTGTTATTTTTTTTCCTTTTCTCCTTTAATTTCCTTCATGCAGAGCCTGAAGCCCAATGAGGCAGGGCAGTGAATGTCGAGCAGGTCACCCCAGGAGACCTGGCAAGAAAAATTCAGTCCAAGCAGGATACCTCTTAGTTAAAGGAGACAGAAAAATTTGAGAGTAGAGCCCTAGGGGGCTCCCTAGGACTTCGAAAAATTATTGTTTATGGTGCCCCAGGGGAACCCCAGGGCAGAAAAATTGGGCAGACAAAACAGGTAGCCGTGTTCCTCACAGCGATTGGAGCGAAGATGTACGACACACTCAGAGATCTCCTGTATCCAGAGAAACCTGCAAGAAAGCTGTTAGCTGTGTTAGTTGCTTTCCTGCGGGCCCACTATCAGCCACAGCCAACTGAAATTGCTGAAAGATGGAAGTTTAATAAAAGACATCAGAAACCTGGAGAAAGCGTCTCCTCCTTTGTCTCTGCTCTCAGGAAGTTGGCAAGTACCTGTCAGTTTGGGGAGTATTTAGTCACAGCCCTCAGAGACCAGTTTGTGATGGGGTTACAGTGTGAAGCTATGATTAAGAGACTTCTTACCGAGAAAGAGCTGACCTTACACAAAGCTATGGATATCAATTCACAAGTCACCAAAGAAGCTGATGTTTTGCATAGGAAGCAAAAGACTGAGCAAGAGGTGGAAATATTCCATACAGATACCAGGGAGCGGTACAAGCGGAATAAACAGTACAATTCCTTACGTTAAAGGATGGTGCATGGAGAGCATCCACAGTACAATTCCTTACGTCAAAGGACGGTGCATGGAGAGCCCCAAAATGGATGTTATCGATGTGGGGTGACTTCACATGAATCTCACTCATGTCGTTTCCGGAATGCCATCTGTCACTCCTGTGGTAATAAAGGGCATATTAAAAGGGTCTGTAAGAAAGGGACGGTGCATGAAGGGAAGCTGCATAAATTGCTTCAGAAGAGAGCATATCAAATCCAGCTCCAAGACTCCTCAGATGACTCAGATGGCCACATTCCCATTCAAACAGTAAAACTTTATAAGATGGATTCAGCTTATTCAGCCATTTCTGTTCCAGTGAAGATTGAAGGGAAATATTTGACCATGGACCTGGACATGGGGGCGGCTGTTTCTGTGATTACTGAGAAAGACTGGCGGAGATTAAAAGTAAATGCTCCAGTGATTAAGACAGTTGTTCGTCTACAGACTTATTCAAAGGAAGTATTAACCCCTCTGGGCAGTGTACATGTGATAGTGCAGTTAAATGGACGCTCGTACAAGCTGACATTATATATTATGAAGTCTGGGGGTCCTCCACTATTTGGAAGAGAATGGATTCATAAATTGGGAATGCCAGACATAAAGTATAATGCTTGCAACGCCTTACAGACATTATCTGCGGTTTCAGCTTGGATACAGGACTTGCAGAGGAAGTTTGCCCCGGTTTTTGATGATACTTTGGGGACTGTTAAGGGACGGCAAATGTCCCTAAATATGAGGGAAAATGCGGTTCCAAATTTTTTTAAGGCACGGACTGTACCTTTTGCACTTAAAGCTGGTGTTGAAGAGGAATTGTTGCCTCTAGAGAACCTTGGGATCATTTCCAGAGTGCGCTGCAGTGAATGGGCCTCCCCGATTGTGCCTGTGTGTAAAAAGAATGGAGACATTCGGATATGTGGGGATTTCCATATGGCCGTTAATTCTCAACTTGTTGTGGATAAATAATATCCACTTCCAAAGATTGAGGACATTTTTGCAACTTTAGCCGGGGGACAGCAGTTCACCAAGCTGGATCTCAAACATGCATACCTGCAGTTACCAGTGCATCCAGAATCCAGGCCTTACCTCACCATCAATACTCAGAAGGGGCTGTTCCAGTATAACAGAATGGTATTTAGGATAGCACCAGCACCAGCAATTTGGCAGCGTACAATGGATGAATTGCTTGCTGGAGTGCCGGGGACACAATGTCTGCTGGATGACATGCTGATCACTGGCCGAACGGAGAGGGAGCACCGGAATGTACAAGACGTGCTCCAGATACTAATGGATAATGGACTCAAAGTTAATATAAACAAATGTGAGTTCTTGAAACCTGGAATTTTGTGGTCACATTATTTATAAAACTGGACTTCACACCTCTGATGAGAAAGTGAAAGCATTGATAGAGGCACCCATACCAAGGAATGTAACGCAGCTGCGCTCATATTTAGGGCTGTTGAACTATTACAATAAATTTTTGCCTAATTTAGCCCATACCTTGTTTCCGCTGCATAGGCTTTTGGAAAAACAACAAAAATGAAAATGGACAGAGTCCTGCTCGGCTGCTTTTAAAGCTTCAAAGGAACTAATACGCAGCTCCCGAGTCTTGGTTCACTATGATTTGTCTAAACCATTGAGTATTGCCTGTGATGCTTCTCCTTATGGGCTGGGGGCTGTGCTGTCCCATTCCATGCCTGATGGTACAGATCGACCTGTAGCTTTTGCTTCTCGCTCCCTCACCCCAGCTGAGCACAATTATTCACAAATTGACAAGGAGGCTTTAGCGATAATCTGGGCACTGAAGAATCTTCACTTTTATATTTATGGCCGTTCTTTTACTCTGTTGACCGATCACAAGCTGCTATTGGCAATATTCAATCCTACAAAGAGTATTTCTCAGACCACCGCCGCTTGTCTCCAAAGGTATGCCTTACTGCTGGGGGCTTATCAGTATGAAATCCGATACAGGCCTCATGATAAACATACAAATGCAGATGCGTTTTCACGCCTTCCTCTTGCACTCTCCACCAATTATGTTCGGGATTCACCACCTTCTATTTACTTTAGCAAAACACTTACTGCTGTTGCAATAGCCCAAGAGACCAGTAAGGATGCTGAACTTCAAGAATTCTTGTCTTATGTACAACATGTATAACAAGAAAATGTGAGGAACAGACACTAGAGCAAAAGTGGAAAATATAACCCCGTTGCCCAAGGCACCAAAAGTGCGGTCCCAACCCGCACTAACCAACAGGAAAAAAGAAAAATCGGTGATCGGCGTGTCCGCGTACGCGGTCTAGGGGAAATATCTAATAATACAATGAGATATCAATTAATATCAATTAATACAAAAAGGTACCATACAATATTGATGACTGTATAGGCTGATTGAAAGTTCATGAAAAAGTTCCTAGAACAAAGGAAAAATATAATAGTGAAGTCCAGTCATAACAACGAAATAGGGGAATGAAGGGGGGGAGATGGATCCACTCACACTCTCCAGAGCCTCGTTAGGCTCGATCGCTTCGCCTGTGGGTGTTTACGTGGCTCACCCGATAGCCCTCAAGGATAGACTCGTCTTACGGCCTTGATATCCTTTCAGGATCCTGGATCGTCCTTAGGTTCTCCAATATTTGGATGCCAGTAATCTTCAATAACTGACTTCTCTCGGGTCTTGATATTCCTTTAGGGTCCTGGATATTTAACAGGTCATATCCTATAATAACTTGTAGGAATCTTTACTATTTACAGGTTTCTCTAGCGGTTTCGTTTCTCTCTTTTCGGGAGGGCCTCTCTTTTTCCTTCTTCGTCTGTCTCTTCTAGGGTTCGTTTTCTTGTTGGTGTCAGAATCTCGATCTCGGGCTAATATTGATGACTGTATAGGCTGATTGAAAGTTCATGAAAAAGTTCACTCTCCAGAGCCTCGTTAGGCTCGATCGCTTCGCCTGTGGGTGTTTACGTGGCTCACCCGATAGCCCTCAAGGATAGACTCGTCTTACGGCCTTGATATCCTTTCAGGATCCTGGATCGTCCTTAGGTTCTCCAATATTTGGATGCCAGTAATCTTCAATAACTGACTTCTCTCGGGTCTTGATATTCCTTTAGGGTCCTTTTTCCAGGTTTGAGGCTCAGCTTCTCACACACACCATCTCCTGCAGCAACACCTTTTTGTATTAATTGATATTAATTGATATCTCATTGTATTATTAGATATTTCCCCTAGACCGCGTACGCGGACACGCCGATCACCGATTTTTCTTTTTATGTACAACATGGTTGGCCATTTCAAACCTCTCCATGTCTCCGACCTTTTCACTCCAGGAATCTTGAGCTGTCAGTCAGAGAGGGATGCTTGCTATGGGGAGAGTGGGTAATTGTTCCTCCAGCCTTGCAGGATCCCACGTTACAAATTTTGCATGAAGGGCATCCAGGAATAGTCCGGATGAAACAAAAAGCCAGGGGTCATGTATGGTGGCCAACTTTGGATGAGGATATAGGCAACTACGTTGCAGCCTGTTCAGGATGTGCCCAGGCTCAGAGATGCTATCCTAGAGGTGCAGTTCAGTCCTGGCTTTGGCCTCTAAACCCTTGGGAGAGAATTCATATTGACTTTGCAGGACCAGTGAATGGACAGATGTTCTTAGAGGTGGTGGATGCACATTCCAAATGGCCTGAAGTAATATTACTGCCTCAGACTACAGCTGATGCCATCATTGATGCCCTGGAGAAGCTGTTTGCCACATTCGGATTGCCTAAGATACTAGTATCTGATAATGGGCCACAGTAATTAGCTCAGAAATTTCAAAGTTTCATTAAGGATCATGGTATTCAACATCTCCGTACAGCTCCATATCATCTGGCTACCAATGGTCTAGCTGAAAGATTTGTCCAGACTCTGAAAGGATTTTTAAGGAGTACTGTGACAGATCGCAAAAGCTTACCTCAACAACTCCAGCAATTCTTGTTGCAGTACAGGAACACAACTCACCCAACCATTGGCCAGCTACGAGCAGTTCTGATGTTTGGCAGACCACTCAGGAAAAAAGTTAGACTTATTGCAACCGGACAATAAGGGTCAAATGGACATCTCACAGGAACAACGCAATGTAGAGAAACAGCAGGAAAAGATGAAGCATGGAAAGAGTTCACGCACATACAATATAGGGGATCCAGTCTGGATGCGGATGTATAGAGGGCCAAACCGTTGGTCTCTGGCAGTTATTTCCAAGGTTTTGGGATTTCTCACCTATGAGGTTAGCAGGTCCAATGGTCTGCACACTAAGAGACATTCAGCCCAGTTACGGCCCAGATCTGTTACTGACAAACAACTGAATGACCAGGCTGAAGAATCGACAGACACGGATATATGGATGGGGTTTGGCATGATAATGGAGATGTTTTTTCACAAGAAGAAGAGGATTGTGCCCTTTCTCAGTGAAGCAGATTCCTCTTCACATTATCAGGCTGGAAATGTCAGTTTAGCTCAGAATCAAAGAGTCCGGTATCCTCCAGAACGCTGGCAAGCTCCAGACCCATTGAGGGATTTCCATCGGAGGAGTAAAAGCTTGCGGAACCACAGATACTATGTGAACCCGAAAGCACAGATTACAGGATGGAAGTCAGGAGGGTCTGGAAGATACATAGACTTGTACTGGACATTTTTGCTTTGTTTTTTGTGTTTTTTGTTTTTTTTCTTTTAAGAAAAGGGAGAAGGTGTGGTGTAGTTGCGCTGGCTGCCAATGGGGGGGTTGGGTGTTTCTTTTGGCAGATAGCTGTTGACAGTTGGTCATCCATTTTGTCTGCCAGTTGAGACTGACTAGTGACGCAGCCAGTTGCTGTTAAAGGAAACCTGTATGCTTAGTTGTTAATAAACCTATTAATGAAAACCCAAGACGTCTCGTATTATCGAGAACACTACACCTTTCATTTGCGGTAGACAACATATTAACCCTTTAATGTTATGCAGGAGATGACAATTTAATACTTTCATAAAAACTGCCGTTACTATTCTCCAGAACAAAAAGCATACTAGTGAAAATTATAATTTTATTTCTACTGATCACTTTAAATAACAAAATATATAGCTTATAATGGTATCCTAACCTAATATATATAATATTTTATATTTGTAGTCAAGTTGTGATTCCAGGAATCATCTCTTTAGCTTCTAGTGCGTTTCACGTATTGATGGAGAACGTCTCCTTTTTATACGTTGTAGATACACATGATTCTCTCAAACATTTCTGATTAAAGAATTAAAGAAACAAGATATTCTTTACCCCTCTGAAAATGCAGTAAGTCAAAAATATTACCTATTTTTCTATCATAAACATAACAAATATTAATGCAAAAAGTTACGTAATCATAAACATAAAAAATTTAATATTGAGCAATATGTTTGTGAAAGTGGGGTTATAACTCAGTGGTAGAGCATAAGACTGCTGATCGAGAGGTCCTAGGTTCAAATCCAGGTGCCCCCTTTCATTTGCAGTAGACAACATATTAACCCTTTAATGTTATGCAGGAGATGACAATTTAAAAACGTTCATCAAAATTCCTGTTACTATTCTACAGAATAAATAACATACTAGTAAAAATCAAAATTTTATGACTTCTGATCACTTTAGATAACAAAATATATAGCTTATAATGGTATCCTAACCTAACTTATATAATATTTTAAATTTGTAGCCAAGTTGTGATTCCAGTAATCATCTCTTTAGCTTCTAGCGCGTTTCACGTATTGATAGAGAACGTCTCCTTTTTATACGTTGTACATACACATGATTCTCTCAAACATTTCTGATTAAAGAATTAAAGAACCAAGATATTATTTACCCCACTGAAAATGCAGTAAGTCAAAAATATTACCTATTTTCTATCATAATCATAACAAATATTAATGAAAAATGTTGCGTTATCATAAACATAAAAAACACAATACTGAGGAACGTTTTTTGTTAATGTGGGGGTATAGCTCAGTGGTAGAGCATTCGACTGCAGATCGAGAGGTCCTTGGTTCAAATCCGGGTAACCTTTTTCGTTTGCAGTATATAACATATTAACGCTTTAATGTTATGCAGGAGATGACAATTTAAAAACTTTCATAAAAAATTCCATTACTATTCACCAGAACAAATAGCATACTAGTGAATATGAAAATTTTACTTGTACAGGTCACTTTAAATAACAAAATATATAGCTTATAATGGTATCCTAAATTAACTTTATAATATATTATATTTGTAGCCAAGTTGTGATTCCAGTAATCATCTCTTTAGCTTCTAGCGCGTTTCACGTATTGATAGAGAACGTCTCCTTTTTATACGTTGTACATACACATTATTCTCTCAAACATTTCTGATTAAAGAATTAAAGAACCAAGATATTATTTACCCCACTGAAAATGCAGTAAGTCAAAAATATTACCTATTTTCTATCATAATCATAACAAATATTAATGAAAAATGTTGCGTTATCATAAACATAAAAAACACAATACTGAGGAACGTTTTTTGTTAATGTGGGGGTATAGCTCAGTGGTAGAGCATTCGACTGCAGATCGAGAGGTCCATGGTTCAAATCCGGGTACTCCATTTCGTTTGCAGTATATAACATATTAACGCTTTAATGTTATGCAGGAGATGACAATTTAAAAACTTTCATAAAAAATGCCATTACTATTCACCAGAACAAATAGCATACTAGTGAATATGAAAATTTTACTTGTACAGGTCACTTTAAATAACAAAATATATAGCTTATAACGGTATCCTAAATTAACTTTATAATATATTATATTTGTAGCCAAGTTGTGATTCCAGTAATCATCTCTTTAGCTTCTAGCGCGTTTCACGTATTGATAGAGAACGTCTCCTTTTTATACGTTGTACATACACATTATTCTCTCAAACATTTCTGATTAAAGAATTAAAGAACCAAGATATTATTTACCCCACTGAAAATGCAGTAAGTCAAAAATATTACCTATTTTCTATCATAATCATAACAAATATTAATGAAAAATGTTGCGTTATCATAAACATAAAAAACATATTCACCAGAACAAATAGCATACTAGTGAATATGAAAACTTTACTTGTACAGGTCACTTTAAATAACAAAATATATAGCTTATAACGGTATCCTAACCTAACTTTATAATATTTTATATTTGTAGCCAAGTTGTCATTCCAGTAATCATCTCTTTAGCTTCTAGCGCGTTTCACGTATTGATAGAGAACGTCTCCTTTTTATACGTTGTACATACACATGATTCTCTCAAACATTTCTGATTAAAGAATTAAAGAACCAACATATTATTTACCCCACTGAAAATGCAGTAAGTCAAAAATATTACCTATTTTCTATCATAATCATAACAAATATTAATGAAAAATGTTGCGTTATCATAAACATAAAAAACATAATACTGAGGAACTTGTTTGTGAATGTGGGGGTATAGCTCAGTGGTAGAGCATTCGACTGCAGATCGAGAGGTCCTTGGTTCAAATCCGGGTACCCCCTTTCATTTGCAGTATATTACATATTAACCCTTTAATGTTATGCAGGAGATGACAATTTAAATACTTTCATAAAAAATGACATTACTATTCACCAGAACAAATAGCATACTAGTGAATATGAAAACTTTACTTGTACAGGTCACTTTAAATAACAAAATATATAGCTTATAACGGTATCCTAACCTAACTTTATAATATATTATATTTGTAGCCAAATTGTGATTCCAGTAATCATCTCTTTAGCTTCTAGCGCGTTTCACGTATTGATAGAGAACGTCTCCTTTTTATACGTTGTACATACACATGATTCTCTCAAACATTTTTGATTAAAGAATTAAAGAACCAAGATATTATTTACTGGAGATGACAATTTAAATACTTTCATAAAAAATGCCATTACTATTCACCAGAACAAATAGCATACTAGTGAATATGAAAATTTTACTTGTACAGGTCACTTTAAATAACAAAATATATAGCTTATAATGGTATCCTAACCTAACTTTATAATATATTATATTTGTAGCCAAGTTGTGATTCCAGTAATCATCTCTTTAGCTACTAGCGTGTTTCACGTATTGATAGAGAACGTCTCCTTTTTATACGTTGTACATACACATGATTCTCTCAAACATTTTTGATTAAAGAATTAAAGAACCAAGATATTATTATGTACCCCACTGAAAATGCAGTAAGTCAAAAAAATTACCTATTTTCTATCATAATCATAACAAATATTAATGAAAAATGTTGCGTTATCATAAACATAAAAAACATAATACTGAGGAACAAGTTTGTGAATGTGGGGGTATAGCTCAGTGGTAGAGCATTCAACTGCAGATCGAGAGGTCTTTGATTCAAATCCGGGTACCCCCTTTCATTTGCAGTATATTACATATTAACCCTTTAATGTTATGCAGGAGATGACAATTTAAATACTTTCATAAAAAATGCCATTACTATTCACCAGAACAAATAGCATACTAGTGAATATGAAAACTTTACTTGTACAGGTCACTTTAAATAACAAAATATATAGCTTATAACGGTATCCTAACCTAACTTTATAATATTTTATGTTTGTAGCCAAGTTGTGATTTCAGTAATCATCTCTTTAGCTTCTAGCGCGTTTCACGTATTGATAGAGAACGTCTCCTTTTTATACGTTGTACATACACATGATTCTCTCAAACATTTCTGATTAAAGAATTAAAGAACCAAGATATTATTTACCCCACTGAAAATACAGTAAGTCAAAAATATTACCTATTTTCTATCATAATCATAACAAATATTAATGAAAAATGTTGCGTTATTATAAACATAAAAAACATAATACTGAGGAACGTGTTTGTGAATGTGGGGGTATAGCTCAGTGGTAGAGCATTCGACTGCAGATCGAGAGGTCTTTGGTTCAAATCCGGGTACCCCCTTTCATTTGCAGTATATAACATACCCTTTAATGTTATGCAGGAGATGACAATTTAAATACTTTCATAAAAAATGCCATTACTATTCACCAGAACGAATAGCATACTAGTGAATATGAAAACTTTACTTGTACTGGTCACTTTAAAAAAAACAAAATATATAGCTTATAACGCGGTTATCCTAACCTAACTTATTAATATTTTATTATATTTGTAGCCAAGTTGTCATTCCAGTAATCATCTCTTTAGCTTCTAGCGCGTTTCACGTACTGATAGAGAACGTCTCCTTTTAATACGTTGTACATACACATGTTCTCTCAAACATTTCTGATTAAAGAATTAAAGAACCAAGATATTATTTACCCCACTGAAAATGCAGTAAGTCAAAAATATTACCTATTTTCTATCATAATTCATAACAAATATTAATGAAAAATGTTGCGTTATCATAAACATAAAAAACATAATACTGAGGAAACTTGTTTGTGAATGTGGGGGTATAGCTCAGTGGATAGAGCCATTCGACTGCAGATCGAGAGGTCCTTGGTTCAAATCCGGGTACCCCATTTCATTTGCCAGAATATATTACATATTAACCCTTTAATGTTATGCAGGAGATGACAATTTAAAAACTTTCATAAAAAATGCCATTACTATTCACCAGAACAAATAGCATACTAGTGAATATGAAAATTTACTTGTACAGGTCACTTTTTACAAAATAACAAATACTTATAGCTTATAACGGTATCCTACCTAACTTTACAATATTTTATATTTGTAGCCAAGTTGTGATTCAAGTAATCATCTTCTTTTAGCTTCTTAGCGCGTTTCACGTAATTGATAGAGAACGTCTCCTTTTTATACGTTGTACATACACATTATTCTCTCAAACATACTGACTTACAAGAATTAAAGAAGCACCAAGATATTATTTACCCCACTGAAAATGCAGTAAGTCAAAAATATTACCTATTTTCTATCATAATCATAACAAATATTAATGAAAAATGTTGCCGTAACATCATAACATTGCGTTATCATAAACATAAAAAACATAATACTGAGGAACATGTTTGTGAAGCTGTGGGGTGCCTCAATTGGAAACTCAAGCCTTCGCTACCTAGAGCATTCGACTGCAGATCCATGTCCTTGTTCAACTCCGGGTAACCTCGGATAACCCCCTTCCGTTTGCAGAATATATAACATATAACCCTCTTTAATGTTATGCAGGAGATGACAATTTATAAATACTTTCATAAAAAAAATGCGCATTACTATT
>CM019071.1:71138878-71143878 GCA_009667805.1 Leptobrachium leishanense | reverse complement strand
CAGGTCACTTTAAATAACAAAATATATAGCTTATAGCGGTATCCTAACCTAACTTTATATAATATTTTATATTTGTAGCCAAGTTGTCATTCCAGTAATCATCTCTTTAGCTTCTAGCACGTTTCACGTTTGATAGAGGAACGTCTCCTTTTAATACGTTGTACATACACATGATTCTCACAAACATTTCTGATTAAAGAATTAAAGACCAAGATATTATTTCCCCACTGAAAATGCAGTAAGTCAAAAATATTAACCTATTTTCTATCATAATCATAACAAATATTAATGAAAATGGTTGCGTTATCATAAACATAAAAAACATAATCTGAGAACTTGTTTGTGAATGTGGGGGTATAGCTCAGTGGTAGAGCATTCGACTGCAGATTGAGAGGTCCTTGGTTCAAATCCGGGTACCCCATTTCATTTGCAGTATATTACATATAACCCTTTAATGTTATGCAGGAGATGACAATTTAAATACTTTCATAAAAAATGCCATTACTATTCACCAGAACAAATAGCATACTAGTGAATATGAAAAACTACTTGTACAGGTCACGTTAAATAACAAAATATATAGCTTATAACGGTATCCAACCTAACTTTATAATATATTATATTTGTAGCCAAGTTGTGATTCCAGTAATCATCTCTTTAGCTACTAGCGCGTTTCACGTATTGATAGAGAACGTCTCCTTTTTATACGTTGTACATACACATGATTCTCTCAAACATTTCTGATTAAAGAATTAAAGAACCAAGATATTATTTACCCCACTGAAAATGCAGTATGTCAAAAATATTACCTATTTTCTATCATAATCATTATGATTTCATTAATATTTGTTATGATTATGATAGAAAATAGGTAATAATATTTTGACTTACTGCATTTTCAGTGGGGTAAATAATATCGTTCTTTAATTCTTAATCAGAAATGTTTGAGAGAATCATGTGTATGTACAACGTATAAAAAGGAGACGTTCTCTATCAATACGTGAAACGCGCTAGAAGCTAAAGAGATGATTACTGGAATCACAACTTGGCTACAAATATAATATATTATAAAGTTAGGTTAGGATACCGTTATAAGCTATATATTTTGTTATTTAAAGTGACCTGTACAAGTAAAGTTTTCATATTCACTAGTATGCTATTTGTTCTGGTGAATAGTAATGGCATTTTTTATGAAAGTATTTAAATTGTCATCTCCTGCATAACATTAAAGGGTTAATATGATATATTCTGCAAATGAAAGGGGGTACCCGGATTTGAACCAAGTACCTCTCGATCTGCAGTCAAATGCTCTACCACTGAGATATACCCCCACATTCACAAACATGTTCCTCAGTATTATGTTTTTTATGTTTATGATAACGCAACATTTTTCATAAATATTTGTTATGATTATGATAGAAAATAGGTAATATTTTTGACTTACTGCATTTTCAGTGGGGTAAATAATATCTTGGTTCTTTAATTCTTTAATCAGAAATGTTTGAGAGAATCATGTGTATGTACAACGTATAAAAAGGAGACGTTCTCTATCAATACGTGAAACGCGCTAGCAGCTTAAGAGATGATTACTGGAATCACAACTTGGCTACAAATATAAAATATTATAAAGTTAGGTTAGGATACCGTTATAAGCTATATATTTTGTTATTTAAAGTGACCTGTACAAGTAAAATTTTCATATTCACTAGTATGCTATTTGTTCTGGTGAATAGTAATGGCATTTTTTATGAAAGTATTTAAATTGTCATCTCCTGCATATCATTAAAGGGTTAATATGATATATACTGCAAATGAAAAGGGGTACCCGGATTTGAACCAAGGACCTCTCGATCTGCAGTCGAATGCTCTACCACTGAGCTATACCCCCACATTTTTTATGTTTATGATAACGCAACATTTTTCATTAATATTTGTTATGATTATGATAGAAAATAGGTAATATTTTTGACTTACTGCATTTTCAGTGGGGTAAATAATATGTTGGTTCTTTAATTCTTTAATCAGAAATGTTTGAGAGAATCATGTGTATGTACAACGTATAAAAAGGAGACGTTCTCTATCAATACGTGAAACGCGCTAGAAGCTAAAGAGATGATTACTGGAATCACAACTTGGCTACAAACATAAAATATTATAAAGTTAGGTTAGGATACCGTTATAAGCTATATATTTTGTTATTTAAAGTGACCTGTACAAGTAAAATTTTCATATTCACTAGTATGCTATTTGTTCTGGTGAATAGTAATGGCATTTTTTATGAAAGTATTTAAATTGTCATCTCCTGCATAACATTAAAGGGTTAATATGATATATACTGCAAATGAAAGGGGTACCCGGATTTGAACCAAGGACCTCTCGATCTGCAGTCGAATGCTCTACCACTGAGCTATACCCCCACATTCACAAACATTTTCCTCAGTATTATGTTTTTTATGTTTATGATAACGCAACATTTTTCATTAATATTTGTTATGATTATGATAGAAAATAGGTAATACTTTTGACTTACTGCATTTTCAGTGGGGTAAATAATATCTTGGTTCTTTAATTCTTTAATCAGAAATGTTTGAGAGAATCCGTGTACCCCCTTTCTTTTGCAGTATATAACATATTAACCCTTTAATGTTATGCAGGAGATGACAATTTAAATACTTTCATAAAAAATGCCATTACTATTCACCAGAACAAATAGCATATTAGTGAATATGAAAATTTTACTTGTACAGGTCACTTTAAATAACAAAATATATAGCTTATAACGGTATCCTAACCTAACTTTATAATATTTTATATTTGTAGCCAAGTTGTGATTCCAGTAATAATCTCTTTAGCTTCTAGCGCGTTTCACGTATTGATAGAGAACGTCTCCTTTTTATACGTTGTACATACACATGATTCTCTCAAACATTTCTGATTAAAGAATTAAAGAACCAAGATATTATTTACCCCACTGAAAATGCAGTATGTCAAAAATATTACCTATTTTCTATCATAATCATAACAAATATTAATGAAAAATGTTGCGTTATCATAAACATAAAAAACGTAATACTGAGGAACATGTTTGTGAATGTGGGGGTATAGCTCAGTGGTAGAACATTCGACTGCAGATCAAGAGGTCCTTGGTTCAAATCCGGGTACCCTCTTTCATTTGCAGTACGTAACATATTAACCCATTAATGTTATGCAGGAGATGACAATTTAACCCTTTCGCTGCTGAGGCTTTTCCCGCCCCTGTGCTGAGGTCATTTTTTACCTGTTTTGCGCATCATGTTTAAACGTGTTTTAAAGGCTTATTTTAGTATATGACACCAACATATTATATATCGTTCTTTCCGTCAGACTCGGTAGATTCATAATATGTCATTATTATATGTATACGTTATGTCATGTTTGTATATTATAACAAAAAATGCAATAAAATATGTATTTTCAATAATTTACAAGGTGTAAAGTGTTTTTTTCCACATTTTAACATGCGAGCAATTGCGGTTATATTTTGTATGGGGTGCGCTTGTTAAAAAAATTAGAGATGGGGTCTCGTTACATTTTTTTTTGGGGAAAATGACACCATTTTTAACAAACGCACTGCATACAAAAATCGTTAATGCAGCATCATTGTTCACATTATAATTGAAATGGGAACAATATTTCTGCATTAACAAACCAAAAAAAATAAAAAAAAAGTGTTTATTTTTTTTTTTTATTTTTTTTTAATTTGTTTTATTTTTATTTTTCTTTTTTTTTTTTTTACAAATTGTTTTACTTTCATGTTTGGTATCGTTGGAACGGCCATGCTCTGGCCGATCCAACCATATCAAAATTTAACCCCTAACTGCCACGGATCGGGAGATAGGGAGTTCATTGGAACTCCCTATCTCCACAGTTCGTGGCAGTTAGGGGTAACTGTAGGACTGGCGTCATCGTGCTACGCACGATGACGCCAGTCCTCTGGGGAGTCCCCGGAAGCTTGGCCGACATCCAAGATGTCGGCCAGCTCCCGGAAGGATCGCGAATCGGCGCTTTTCAGCGCCGATTTGCGATCCAGCTCCCCAGGGGTTAATGTCAGGCATCATTTGGAAGGGCAGGCTGTGCCCTTCCAAATGATGCCTGGGTTAAGCCCCTGTGTGCCGCCGATCGGGAGGGAGAGAGGTCCGAAGGACCTCCCCCCTCCCTTTCAGGCGCCTCCTCCGCACATGCGGGGGGGCGCCTGAATTAGGTGTCATCGCGGGGGCGCGATGACACCTAATAATGGCGGCCACTGCCGGATGCCGGGCTGACATCCAGGATGTCAGCCCGCACCGGAGGGCCAGCTATCGGCCGGAACCCGGCCGAACGCTGACCCCAATGCGGAGGACGCGCTCAGCGCATCCTCCGCTTACCAGCGGTAATGCTGAGGACACGCTGAGCGCGTCCTTAGCATTGAACTGGTTAAATACTTTCATAAAAAATGCCATTACTATTCACCAGAACAAATAGCATACTAGTGAATATGAAAATTTTACTTGTACAGGTCACTTTAAATCACAAAATATATAGCTTATAACGGTATCCTAACCTAACTTTATAATATTTTATGTTTGTAGCCAAGTTGTGATTCCAGTAATCATCTCTTAAGCTGCTAGTGCGTTTCACGTATTGATAGAGAACGTCTCCATTTTATACGTTGTACATACACATGATTCTCTCAAACATTTCTGATTAAAGAATTAAAGAACCAAGATATTATTTACCCCACTGAAAATGCAGTAAGTCAAAAGTATTACCTATTTTCTATCATAATCATAACAAATATTAATGAAAAATGTTGCGTTATCATAAACATAAAAAACATAATACTGAGGAAAATGTTTGTGAATGTGGGGGTATAGCTCAGTGGTAGAGCATTCGACTGCAGATCGAGAGGTCCTTGGTTCAAATCCGGGTACCCCCTTTAATTTGCAGTATATATCATATTAACCCTTTAATGTTATGCAGGA
>CM019071.1:70933791-71136278 GCA_009667805.1 Leptobrachium leishanense | reverse complement strand
ACATCCAGGATGTCAGCCGCACCGGAGGGGCCAGCGATCGGCCGGTACCGGCCGAACGCTGACCCCAATGCGAGGACGCGCTCAGCGCGTCCTCCGCATACCAGGGCATGCTGAGGACGCGCTGAGCGCGTCCTTAGCATTGAAGTGGTTAATGAAAAATGTTGCGTTATCATAAACATAAAAAACATAATACTGAGAAACATGTTTGTGAATGTGGGGGTATAGCTCAGTGGTAAAGCATTCGACTGCTGATCGAGAGGTCCTTGGTTCAAATCCGGGTACCCCCTTTCATTTGCAGTATATTACATATTACCCCTTTAATGTTATGCAGGAGATGACAATTTAAATACTTTCATAAAAAATGCCATTACTATTCACCAGAACAAATAGCATACTAGTGAATATGAAAATTTTACTTGTAGAGGTCACTTTAAATAACAAAATATATCGCTTATAACGGTATCCTAACCTAACTTTATAATATATTATATTTGTAGCCAAGTTGTGATTCCAGTAATCATCTCTTTAGCTTCTAGCGCGTTTCACGTATTGATAGAGAACGTCTCCTTTTTATACGTTGTACATACACATGATTCTCTCAAACATTTCTGATTAAAGAATTAAAGAACCAAGATATTATTTAGCCCACTGAAAATGCAGTAAGTCAAAAATATTACCTATTTTCTATCATAATCATAACAAATATTAATGAAAAATGTTGCGTTATCATAAACATAAAAAACATAATACTGAGGAACAAGTTTGTGAATTTGGGGGTATAGGCTCAGTGGTAGAGCATTCGACTGCAGATCGAGAGATCTTTGGTTCAAATCCGGGTACCCCCTTTCATTTGCAGTATATTACATATTAACCCTTTAATGTTATGCAGGAGATGACAATTTAAATACTATCATAAAAAATGCCATTACTATTCACCAGAACAAATAGCATACTAGTGAATATGAAAACTTTACTTGTACAGGTCACTTTAAATAACAAAATATATAGCTTATAACGGTATCCTAACCTAACTTTATAATATTTTATATTTGTAGCCAAGTTGTGATTCCAGTAATCATCTCTTTAGCTTCTAGCGCGTTTCACGTATTGATAGAGAACGTCTCCGTTTTATACGTTGTACATACACATGATTCTCTCAAACATTTCTGATTAAAGAATTAAAGAAACAAGATATTATTTACCCCACTGAAAATGCAGTAAGTCAAAAATATTACCTATTTTCTATCATAAACATAACAAATATTAATGAAAAAAGTTGCGTTATCAAAAACATAAAAAACATAATACTGAGAAACGTGTTTGTGAAAGTGGGGGTATAGCTCAGTGGTAGAGCATTCGACTGCAGATCTAGAGGTCCTTGGTTCAAATCCCGGTACCCCCTTTCATTTGCAGTATATAACATATTAACACTTCAATGTTATGCAGGAGATGACAATTTAAATACTTTCATAAAAAATGCCATTAATATTCTCCAGAACAAATAGCATACTAGTAAAAATTGTAAGATTATTTCTACTGATCACTTTAAGTAACAAAATATATAGCTAATAATGGTATCCTAAATTAACTTATATAATATTTTATATTTGTAGCCAAGTTGTGATTCCAGTAATCATCTCTTTAGCTTCTAGCGCGTTTCACGTATTGATAGAGAACGTCTACTATTTAAACGTTGTAGATACACATGATTCTCTCAAACATTTCTGATTAAAGAATTAAAGAACCAAGATATTATTTACCCCACTGAAAATGCAGTAAGTTAAAAATATTACCTATTTTCCTATCATAATCATAACAAATATTAATGAAAATAGTTGCGTTATCATAAACATAAAAAACATAATATTGAGATACATGTTTGTGAAAGTGGGGGTATATCTCAGTGGTAGAGCATTCAACTGCTGATCGAGAGGTCCTTGGTTCAAATCCAGGTGCCCTCTTTCACTTGCGGTAGACAACAAATCAACCCTTTAATGTTATGTAGGAGATGACAATTTAAATACTTTCATAAAAAATGCCATTAATATTCTCCAGAACAAATAGCATACTAGTAAAAATTGTAAGATTATTTCTACTGATCACTTTAAGTAACAAAATATATAGCTTATAATGGTATCCTAAATTAACTTATATAATATTTTATATTTGTAGCCAAGTTGTGATTCCAGTAATCATCTCTTTAGCTTCTAGCGCGTTTCACGTATTGATAGAGAACGTCTACTATTTAAACGTTGTAGATACACATGATTCTCTCAAACATTTCTGATTAAAGAATTAAAGAAACAAGATATTATTTACCCCACTGAAAATGCAGTAAGTCAAAAATATTACCTATTTTTCTATCATAAACATAACAAATATTAATGAAAAAAGTTGCGTTATCAAAAACATAAAAAACATAATACTGAGGAAAATGTTTGTGAAAGTGGGGGTATATCTCAGTGGTAGAGCATTCGACTGCAGATCGAGAGGTCCTTGGTTCAAATCCAGGTACCCCCTTTCATTTGCAGTATATAACATATTAACACTCTGATGTTATGCAGGAGATGACAATTTAAATACTTTCATAAAAAATGACATTACTATTCACCAGAACAAATAGCATACTAGTGAATATGGAAAATTTACTTGTACAGGTCACTTTAAATAACAAAATATATAGCTTTTAACGGTATCCCAACCTAACTTTATAATATTTTATATTTGTAGCCAACTTGTGATTCCAGTAATCATCTCTTTAGCTTCTAGCTCGTTTCACGTATTGATAGAGAACGTCTCCATTTTATACATTGTAGATACACATGATTCTCTAAAACATTTCTGATTAAAGAATTAAAGAAACAAGATATTCTTTACCCCACTGAAAATGCAGTAAGTCAAAAATATTACCTATTTTTCTATCATAAACATAACAAATATTAGTGAAAATAGTTGCGTTATCATAAACATAAAAAACATAATATTGAGGTACATGTTTGTGAAAGTGGGGGTAAAGCTCAGTGGTTTGACTGCAGATCGAGAGGTCCTTGGTTCAAATCCGGGTGCCCCCTTTCACCTGCAGTAGACAACATATTAACCCTTTAATGTTATGTAGGAGATGACATTTTAAATACTTTCATAAAAATTGCCATTAATATTCTCCAGAACAAATAGCATACTAGTGAAAATTATAAGTTTATTTCTACTGATCACTTTAAATAACAAAATATATAGCCTATAATGGTATCCTAAATTAACTTAAATAATATTTTATATTTGTAGCCAAGTTGTGATTCCAGTAATCATCTCTTTAGCTTCTAGCACGTTTCACGTATTGATAGAGAACGTCTCCTTTTTATATGTTGTAGATACACATCATTTGTCGGGTATATTAGAGACAAAGAATTTAAAATGGATGCTTGTAGCCATTTTGTTTTTAAAGACAATTTTTCTTTCAAAATTTCTCTACGTTTAGAAATGAATGAGGATTTTTTTTATAGAGTTCATTCCTGGGTGAAGTCTTTCCAGACATGGTGGAACCTAGAATGAATTTTGTGTGAGTTAGTGTTAAGACGTGTCATAAGTAAATTTATTGGTCTGTTTTAAGTTTTTAAAACAAAAGAGATTTTGTCTTTTGGGTATAGGAATAAGAGAAAATATTCTGTAATATAGAATTATATTCACAAAATATATGTTTATAATCAAGGTATATTTTATTATAATTACAGTATGAAATATATGCTCAAATAAATATTGTAGAAGGTATATAATTGGTAAATAATAGAAAAGAATAGATTCGGTGAGTTAACCAGGAAAGAATTTAGCTGATAAGGCTCTAAGCAACCAAAAGGGAGGAGTGCTATAAATCAGATGACAGAGACAGTCTAACTGAGAAGAGAAGGTCTTTGTTAAGTCAGTCTGACCTTTTTACCCAAGATAAGATATTAATAAGAAATGGTGGAATTAATTGGAATTAATAAAAGAAGTGCAATACTGCCCTCTAGAGGATAGTAAAAGTTATTAATTAACCATGACGTCAAATTGGCTATAATAAGCGGCCAGGCTCTTTGTGAGGCAGTCGGGAGATTCCAGCAGTCAGGCTCACATCGCCATGCACTCAGACATTCATTATACATGACACTCTGAGAAGTCGGGAGATTTCAGCATTCAGACTCACATCGCCATGCACTCAGACGTTCATTATACATGACACTCTGAGAAGTCGGGAGATTCCAGCAGTCAGACTCACATCAGACTCACACTACGATGCAGGCAGATCCCAAGACATGAGGCAATCAATATTCTCACCAACTCTCTAACTCACATGCAATGATTATCTGAAATTGATAATTTTCACACATTCCAAAAATTACTACATCAGGAATTCCAAGGCAGACTTATCAACATCCAAATTGGACAGGTAATGTATGAAATAAGGAATTAATGTAAAAATATATTTGTAGAGATTTTTGCAATATTAGACTGAGATTCTCAGATACCGTTAAAACCAAATTCTAAGTATCTTCTATTCTGCAGATAGAAATATGAAGAAGTGGATATAAGGATTTATTCCTAAAGAAATGTTGTAAGATTGATACCAATATATATATTAAATTTGGAAATTACTGTGATTAAAATTAATAAGCAAGGAATTATATAACTACAAAATAAAAAGCAAAAGATTAGAAGTTTAATTCTCAAGATTAGGGGAGGATTCACTAAATAAGTTTTTATTACTTATTATTAAATTAGCTCATCTTTTTTTTGATCCATGTGGCAGAGAGATATATATATCTATAAGAGCTGGCTGGTTAAACATTGTTTGCTGGGAAATGCATGTTGTATTACGCAGAAATGTTTATTAACCACTTGTGTATTAGTTACTAACTGATAAGGTAAATGATATTAATCATATATGCAGTTACTAAACGGAGATACATATATTGTGAAGCTAGTTTTTATATGCTGGATTGTGGTTTATAAATTGTTGTTTATGATATGAGATTTGAAACTTTTTTGCATACTTTATAAATATATATATATTTTTATCCGATTATTGATTATTGTATTTTTTAAAGCAAAACACAGACAATTAAAAGAATTCAGGATCATTTCTAAGAGATATAGACGATTGATATTTGTGTCTCGTATAAGTTTCTTATCAAATAATAATCCCTGATATATTGGAGGCGACTGCCGAGGTAGGTCCAGTAAGTCCAATATAGACATATTGAAGGCTTGGCTGATAAATCCAATATATATAAACGTGTTCTATTCTCGTGCAGAGATTATATCCGACAGATTCTCTCAAACATTTCTGATTAAAGAATTAAAGGAACAAGATATTTTTTACCCCTCTGAAAATGCAGTAAGCCAAAAATATTACCTAATTTCTATCATAAACATAACAAATATTAATGAAAAAAGTTGCGTTATCAAAAACATAAAAAACATAATACTGAGGAACATGTTTGTGAAAGTGGGGGTATAGCTCAGTGGTAGAGCATTCAACTGCAGATCCAGAGATCCTTGGTTAAAATCCGGGTGCCCCCCTTCACTTGCAGTAGACAACATATTAACCCTTCAATGTTATGTAGGAGATGACAATTTAAATACTTTCATAAAAAATGCCATTAATATTCTCCAGAACAAATAGCATACTAGTAAAAATTGTAAGTTTATTTCTACTGATCACTTTAAATAACAAAATATATAGCTTATAATGGTATCCTAAATTAGCTTATAAAATATTTTATATTTGTAGCCAAGTTGTGATTCCAGTAATCATCTCTTTAGCATCAAGCGGGTTTCACGTATTAATAGAGAACGTCTCCTATTTAAACGTTGTAGACACCTATGATTCTCTCAAACATTTCTGATTAAAGAATTAAAGAAACAAGATATTTTTTACCCCTCTGAAAAAGCAGTAAGTCGAAAATATTACCTATTTTTCTGTCATTAACATAACAAATTTTAATGCAAAAAGTTACGTAATCATAAACATAAAAAATTTAATATTGTGCTCTATGTTTGTGAAAGTGGGGGTATAGCTCAGTGGTAGAGCATTCGACTGCAGTTCGAGAGGTGCTTGTTTCAAATCCGGGTACCCCCTTTCATTTGCAGTATATAACATTTTAACCCTTTAATGTTATGCAGGAGATGACAATATAAATACTTTCATAAAAAATGCCATTACTATTCTCCAGAACAAATAGCATTCTAGTGAAAATTATAAGTTTATTTCTGCTGATCACTTTAAATAACGAAATATATAGCTTATATTGGTATCCTAAATTAACTTATATAATATTTTATATTTGTAGCCAAGTTGTGATTCCAGTAATCATCTCTTTAGCTTCTAGCGCGTTTCACGTATTGATAGAGAACGTCTCCTTTTTATACGTTGTACATACACATGATTCTCTCAAACATTTCTGATTAAAGAATTAAAGAACCAAGATATTATTTACCCCACTGAAAATACAGTAAGTCAAAAATATTACCTATTTTTCTATCATAATCGTAACAAATATTAATGAAAATAGTTGCGTTATCATAAACATAAAAAACATAATATTGAGGTACATATTTGTGAAAGTGGTGGTATAGCATTCGACTGCAGATCGAGAGGTCCTTGGTTCAAATCCGGGTGCCCGCTTTCATTTGCAGTATGTAACATATTAACAGTAGAATGTTATGCAGGAGATGACAATTTAAATACTTTCATAAAAAATGCCATTACTATTCATCAGAACAAATAGCATACTAGTGAATATGAAAATTTTACTTGTACAGGTCACCTTAACCACAGCCTGCCCTTCCAAATGATGCCTGGCATTAACCCCTGGGGAGCTGGATCGCGAATCGGCGCTGAAAAGTGCCGGTTCGCGATCCTTTCCCGGAGCTGGCCGACATCTTGGATGTCGGCCAAGCCTCCGGGAACTCCCCCTGAGGACTGGCGTCATCGCGCGTAGCACGATGACACCAGTCCTGGACTTAACCCTTGACTGCCACCAACGGTGGAGATAGGGAGTTCCAATGAACTCCCTATCTCCCTATCCGTGGCAGCTAGGGGTTAAATTTTGGTATGGTTGGATCGGCCAGAGCATGGCCGTTCCAACGATACCAAACATGAAAGTGAAAAATTTTGTAAAAAAAAAAAAAAAAGAAAAATAAAAATAAATAAAAATTAAAAACAAAAATTAAAAACAAAAAAATAAACACTTTTTTTTTTTTTTTGGTTTGTTAATGCAGCAATATTGTTCCCATTTCAATTATAATGTGAACAATGATGCTGCACTAACGATTTTTGTATGCGGTGCGTTTGTTAAAAATAGTGTCATTTTCCCCAAAAAAAAATGTAACGAGACCCCATCTCTAATACAAAATATAACCGCAATTGCTCGCATGTTAAAATGTGGAAAAAAACACTTTACACATTGTAAATTATTGAAAATACATATTTTATTGCATTTCTTGTTATAATATACAGTCATGACATAACGTATACATATAATAATGACATATTATGAATCTACCGAGTCTGACGGAAAGAACGATATATAATATGTCTGGGTCATATACTAAAATAAGCCTTCAAAATACGTTTAAACATGATGCGCAAAACAGGTAAAAATGACCTCAGCACAGGGGCGGGAAAAGCCTCAGCAGCGAAAGGGTTAAATAACAAAATATATAGCTTATAACGGTATCCTAACCTAACTTTATAATATTTTATATTTGTAACCAAGTTGTGATTCCAGTAATCATCTCTTTAGCTTCTAGCGCGTTTGACGTATTGAAAATACGTGCGGTAGACAACATATTAACCCTTTAATGTTATGTAGTAGATGACAATTTAAATCCTTTCATAAAAATTGCCTTTAATATTCTCCAGAACAAATAGCATACTAGTGAAAATTATAAGTTTATTTCTACTGATCACTTTAAATAACAAAATATATAGCCTATAATGGTATCCTAAATTAACTTAAATAATATTTTATATTTGTAGCCAAGTTGTGATTCCAGTAATCATCTCTTTAGCTTCTAGCGCGTTTCACGTATTGATAGAGAACGTCTCCTTTTTATATGTTGTAGATACACATGATTCTCTCAAACATTTCTGATTAAAGAATTAATGGAACAAGATATTTTTTACCCCTCTGAAAATGCAGTAGGCCAAAAATATTACCTATTTTCTATCATAAACATAACAAATATTAATGAAAAAAGTTGCGTTATCAAAAACATAAAAAACATAATAGTGAGGAACATGTTTGTGAAAGTGGGGGTATAGCTCAGTGGTAGAGCATTCGACTGCAGATCGAGAGGTCCTTGGTTCAAATCCGGGTGCCCCCCCTCATTTGCGGTAGACAACAAATTAACTCTTTAATGTTATGCAGGATTTGACAATTTAAATACTTTCATAAAAATTCCCATTAATATTCTCCTGAACAAATAGCATACTAGTGAAAATTATAAGTTTATTTCTGCTGATCACTTTAAATAACGAAATATATAGCTTATATTGGTATCCTAAATTAACTTATGTTAATTAACTTTGTATCATAAACATAACAAACATTACTGCAAAGAGTTACGTTATCATAAACATAAATAATATAATATTGAGCATTTGTTTGTGAAATTGGGGGTATAGCTCAGTGGTAGAGTATTCGACTGCAGATTGAGAGGTCCTTGGTTCAAATCCGGGTGCCCCCTTTCATTTGTGGTAGACAAAATATTAACTTTTTAACGTTATGCAGGAGATTACTATTTAAATACTTTCATAAAAATTGCCATTACTATTCTCCAGAAGAAATAGCATACTAGTGAAGATTGTAATTTTATGACTATTGATCAAAACAAAATATATAGCTTATAATGGTATCCTAACCTAACTTATATATTATTTTATATTTGTAGCCAAGTGGTTTTTCCAGCAATTTTGTCTTTAGATTCTAGAGCGTTTCGCGTATTGATAGAGGAGGTCTCCTCTTTATACGTTGTAGGTACACATGATTCTCTCAAACATTTCGAAATAATGAATTAAAGATACAAGTTATTATTTACCACTTTGAAATTGCATCAAAATTTTACATGTTTTGCTATAATAAACATAACAAATGTTACTGCAAAAAGTTACGTAATCATAAAAAATATAATATTGTTCACTATATCTGTGAATGTGAGGGTATAGCTCAAAGGTAGAGCATTCATCTGCAGATCAAGAGGTCTTTAGTTCAAATCCGGGTGCCCCCTTTTGTTTGTGTTAGATAAAATATTAAGTCATTGATCCTATGTAGGAGATGATAATTTAATCAAAATTGCCTTTACTGTTCTCCAGAGTAAATAGCATTGTAGTGAAAATATTAATTTTATGACTATTGATCACTTTAGATAATATAATGTATAGTTTATAATGGTATCCTAACCTACCTTGTATAATACTAGCTTTTGCTCCCGGCTTCGGTCGTGTCGATTTTAGGATTTGTTAAAATTGTTTTTAAAAGACACTTGAGGTTTTTTGGTAGAACCCCCCACTTGGGATTTTTGGAAAATTGTAAAACACGTGTTTTTTTATTTTTCAAGAAGAATGTAAGTGACAAATTTCATACCTGTAACATCTTTGGTTTTAGAAATATAGGTATACTGATAAAAGTATTCACATCCCTTTCCCACACCCCCCTTAACTGGATTTTCCGAAAATGGTAAAACATGTTTTTTTTTTGGACGAAGATTGTAAATATCGAATTTCACACCTGTAACATCATTGGTTTTTGGAAAATGGTAAAATATGTGTTGTTTTATTTTCCAGACGAATCTAAATACCAAGTTTCACGTCTGTAACATCTTCTGTTTTTGAGATATAGGTATCCTGTTGAAAAGTTTTCACCCCCCTTTTTTCACCCACCACGTGGGATTTTTGGAAAATGGTAAAACATGTGTTTTACTATTTTTCACGAAGAATGTAAGTGCCAGATTTCACACCTGTAACATCTTTGGTTTTTGGAAATATAGGTATACTGATAAAAGTATTCAACCCCCCTTTTTCCCCCTCCCACTGGATTTTTGGAAAATGGTAAAATAGGTGTTTTTTTGTTTCTCAAGACAAATCCAAATACCAATCTTCACTTCTATAACATCTTCTGTTTTTGAGATTTAGGTATCCTGTTTAAAAGTATTCACCCCCTTTTTTTTACCCCCCCACTTGTTTTTTTGGAAATTGGTAAAACACGCGTTTCTTTATTTTCAAAAGATTGTAATTACCAAACTTCACACCTGTGACATCTTGGTTTTTGAACTATGATATACTGATAAAAGTATTCAGACCCCTTTCCCTCGACCCCCCCTTTATTTGGATTTGCGGAAAATGGCAAAACACATGTTTGTTTTTTTCACGAAGATTGTAAATACCAAATTTCACACCTGTAACATCTTTGGTTTTTGAAATATAGGTATACTGATAAAAGTATTCAACCCTCCTTTTTGCCCCCCCACTGAATTTTTGGAAAATGGTAGAATAGGTGTTTTTTTGTTTCTCAAGACGAATCTAAATACCAATTTTCACGTATGTAACATCTTCTGTTTTTGAGATATACTTATCCTGATTGAAAGTATTCAGCCCCCCTACTTGGGATTTTTGGAAAATGGTAAAACACCTGTTTTTATTTTTCAAGAAGATTGTAAATACCAAATTTCACGTCTGTAACATCTTTGGTTTTTGAAATATAGGTATAATGATAAAAATATTCAGGCCCCTTTCCCAGACCCCCCCCCCCAATTGGATTTGTGGAAAATGGATTTGGTTTTGGTTTTTTTCACGAAGATTGTAAATTCCAAATTTCACACCCGTAACATATAGGTATACTGATAAAAGTATTCAACCCCCCTTTTTGCCCCCCCAAAGGAATTTTCAGAACATGGTAAAATACGTGTTGTTTTATTTTTCAAGACTAATCTAAATACCAATTTTCAGGACTGTAGCATCGTCTGTTTTGGAGATACAGGTATCCTGTTTAAAATATTTAAAATATTCAACCCCTTTTTTCGCCCCCCAACTTGGATTTTTGAAAAACGGTAAAATACGTGTTTTTTTATTTGTCAAGATGAATCTAAATACCGATTTTCACGCCTGTACCATCTTCTGTTTTTAATATATAGGTATCCTGTTTTAAATATTTAAAATATTCAATCCCCTTTTTTGCCTCCCCAGTTGAATTTTTGAAAAACGGTAAAATACGTGTTTTTTTTATTTTTAAAGACGAATCTAAATACCGATTTTCACATCTGTAGCATCTTCTTTTTTTGAGCTATAGGTATCCTGTTTAAAATATTCATCCCTTTTTTCACCCCCTTAGGGACAGAGTTTCCAAAAATCCTTCCTTAGTGGGTGCCTACATCATAAATACAGTGTACCTTCAAAATTTCATGTTCCTAGGTTAAACGGTTTCAGCTGGGCGTTGATGAGTCAGTCAGTCAGTCAGGACTTTCACGTTTATATATATAGATTTTATATTTGTAGCCAAGTGGTGTTTCCAGTATTTATTTCTATAGCCTCTAGCGCATTTCCCATAGTAATAGAGAACGTCTCCTTTTTATACGTTGTAGATACACATGATTCTCTCAAACATTTCTGATTAAAGAATTAAAGAAACAAGATATTCTTAACCCCTCTGAAGATGCAGTAAGTCAAAAATATTACCTATTTTGCTATTATAAACATAACAAATATTAATGAAAAAGTTAAATTATCATAAACATAAAAGATATAATATTGAGGAAGCTATCTGTAAATGTTGGGGTATAGCTCAGTGGTAGAGCATTCAACTGCAGAAAGGTTCTTAGTTCAAATCCGGGTGCCCCTTTTCATTTGTGGTAAACAACATATTAACCCTTTAATTTTATGCAGGAGATGACAATTTAATTACCTTCCTTAAAATTGCCATCACTGTTCTCCAGAACAAATAGCATACTAGTGAAAAACGTCATTTTATAACTATCTTTCACTATAGATAGCAAAATATATTGCTTATAATGGTATCTTAACCTACCTTTTATAATATTTTATATTTGTAGCCAAGTGGTTTTTCCAGTAATTATCTCTTTAGCCTTTTTAAATAAAGAACTAAAGATACAAGTTATTCTTTACCCCCTCTAAAATTGCTTTAAAAAAATTACGTATTTTGCTATCATAACGATAACAAATGTTAATGCAAAGAGTTACGTAATCATAAACATAAAAAATATATTACTGTTTAAAGTATCTGTAAATGTGGAGCTCAGTGGTAGAGCAATCGACTGCAGTTTAAGAAGTCATTGGTTCAAATCTGGGTGTCCCTTCTCATTTGCGGTAGACAACATATTAACCCTTTAACCACTTGGCTGCTATGGACGCGCTCAGCGCGTCCAGCCAAGTGGTTCTCCTGTGCTACGGACGACGCTCGGATTCCGGCGGATTGCTGCGCCCCCCGGTGCGGGCTGACATCTTGGATGTCAGCGCAGCACTCGGGAGCCGGCGGGGACATTAGATGTCATCGCGGCGACGCGATGACATCTAATTCAGGCGCCCCCCGCATGTGCGGAGGAGGCGCCTGAAAGGGAGGGGGGGAGGTCCTTCGGACCTCTCTCCCTCCCGATCGCCGGGGAGCAGGGGGTTAATACAGGCACCGCTTTGAAGGGCACAGCCTGCCCTTCCAAACAGTGGCTCTCATTGACCCCTGGGGAGCCAGATCACGAATCGGCGCTGAAAAGCGCCGGTTCGTGATCCTTTCCCGGAGCTGGCCGACATCTTGGATGTCGGCCAAGCCTCCGGGAACTCCCCCTGAGGACTGGCGTCATCATGCATAGCACGATGACGCCAGTCCTGGAGTTAACACCTAGCTGCCACCAACGGTGGAGATAGGGGGTTCCAATGAACCCCCTATCTCCCGATCCGTGGCAGCTAGGGGTTAAAGTTTGGTACTGTTGGATCGGCCAGAGCATGGCCGTTCCAACGATACCAAACACGACTGTGAAAAAAGTTTTTTAAAAAGAAAAAAATTAAAAATAAAAATAAAAAATATTTTAAAAAAATTATAAAAAAAAAAAATAAACAAGTTTTTTTTTTTGGTTTGTTAATGCAGCAATATTGTTCCCATTTCAATTATAATGTGAACAATGATGCTGCACTAACGATTTTTTTATGCGGTGCGTTTGTTAAAAATCGCGTAATTTTCCCCAAAAAAAATGTAACGAGACCCCATCTCTAATTTTTTTAACAAGCGCACCCCATACAAAATATAACCGCAATTGCTCGCATGTTAAAATGTGAAAAAAAACACTTTACACGTTGTAAATTATTGAAAATTCATATTTTATTGCATTTTTGTTATAATATACAGACAGGTCATGACGTATACATATAATAATGACATATTATGAATCTGCCGAGTCTGACGGAAAGAACGATATATAATATGTCTGGGTCATATACTAAAATAAGCCTTCAAAACGCATTTAAACATGATGAGCAAAACCGGTAAAAATGACCTCAGCACAGAGGCGGGAAAAGCCTCAGCAGCGAAAGGGTTAATGTAATGCAGGAGATGACAATTTAACCCCTTAGGGACCGGGAGGTTTTACACAAATCCGTCCATTGTGACCGCTGCTGTTTTTACGTTTCTGCGCTGCCCGTGTTTAGATCACATTTTCCTCTTACTAGTTTATGCAACCCACACATATTATACACCGTTTTTCCCGCCATTAAATGGACTTTCTAAAAATACCATTATTTCTATCATATCGTATAATTTACTATCAGGGTAATTCAAAGAGAATCGAAAAGTCACGGCACATTCGGTGACTTTTTGTTCTCTTCAATTCGGTTCGTTTTGCCGATCCCATTTCGGCGAACCTGCGGTGTATTCAGCAAGCACCACAGGGTCCCCGAATTGCAGGGAAAGGCTGCCACAATCCCGATGAAAACTAACCGCAAAACCCGGCGAATGCACGACAAAAAATCCGCAAAAACATCTGGATTAACCAGCCAAAAACACCAGAAAAACCCGAGCAGATCACATACAGCGAGGACGCCGGAAAAAGCCGACACCGCAGACGAAGGCAGTGAATAAATTAGCAAAACAGTTTGCTTGAATGTTTGAAAAGTGAAAAGCAGTTTGCAAAGAAACTACTGAGTGAAAATGTCTGAAATTTACATATGAGGTCCAATGAATGATAATAAAAAGGTCTGTTACCGAAAAAATAAGTAAACTTAAAAACAAAATAAAAAACAAACAAACCTGAAAAATGCTTAAAATATCCTAAAAAATCTATAAATAAAGAGACTCTTTACTGCAGATTTTTTAATGAACAGTTTATTAGATATTGAATTAAAATGGGAATATTTTTAATATTGAAGCCTATGGGATTCGCCTGAAAAACCTGCCGAATAAAAACCACCGAATGGCAGGGCATTTTGGGAACCTTTCACTTTTGGTTTGTGCTCTCTGAATAGCCAAAGCAGTGCTTTTTTATGGGGATTTCACTGCCCTCGAACAGGCACCGAACAGGCACCGTATGTGTGCGCAATTCGCTAGGATTTGGCGAATTGCCTGCTCTCTGGATAGCCAAATGGCCAAGAAATGTAACCGAACGCTGATTTTCAGCATTCAGTTACCTTTTTCCAGCTATTCGGATCTCTTTGAATTACCCTGTATAAAAAAAATGAAATATGATGAAAAAAATGGTAAAAACACACTTTTTCATAATGTAATCCCCAAAATATAGAAGCACCAAAAAAGTAAATAGTTTCAAAATTTTGTCCCGAGAATAGAAATACCCAATTTTTACATGTTTTTGCTTCTTAACCCCTTAACTGCTGAGCCAGGTCGACCCTCCAGGTTTGAATCACGATTTGTCGTCTATTTGTTCCGAATTGCGATCCGGCAGCGAAAATGTTAATGCTATACACTGCTGAAAAGGGGATACTCTCCCCTTTCCATCGGTTTAAAAAGCATTACTGTAAGTTAAATGGTTGGGGAGATAGAGGGCTCCAAAGGAGCCCACCCTCCCCTTCCTGAATTTTCCTTACCGGCGCCTGCCCATGATGTCATCACGCAACGTGATGACGTCATCGGATCTGCTGGCCCCCAGAAAACAGCGAGGCAAGCTTCCAGATTGCCATAGACGCTGTGGGAGCCAGCGAGGGAGGTGAGTATCGGCGGGAGGGAGGTTAGAATAAAAGATACTAATTATCCTCTTCCCCCTCTGAAATTACAGTAAGTCAAATATGTTATGTATTTTGCTATCAGAGACATAAAAAGTTAATGCACAGAGTTACATAATCATAAACATAAAACAATATAATATTATGCCCAATTTCTGTAAATGTGGGGGTATAACTCAGTGGTAAGAGCATATGACTACAGATCGAGATGTCCTTGGATCGGGAAGGGATAACTTTTTGAAATGCGCTTTTCTGTATTATTTTGTTGTTATTCTGTCTTTCACTGTCTGAATAAACTTTCCATTAAAATTATAGACTGATCATGTCTTTGTCAGTGAGCAAATGTACAAAATCAGCTGTGGATCAAATATTTCTTTCCTCAGTATATATATATGTTGGCGATCAATTCCCAGCACCGGAGCATATATAACTGAAAAGACAGAGTGCGAGGAACGTGGATGATTTTATATATATATTTATATATATATATATAAAAAATCATCTACGTTCCTCGCACTCTGTCTCTTCAGTTATATATGCTCCGGTGCTGGGAATTGATCGCCAACATATAGATCTCCACGATAACCCGCCACACAGAGACTTGTTGTATAAAAAGTATATTTATTTGCTCATAATATTCAACGTTTTAGTCCTCATAGGGACTTTCATCAGGATAAGGCTTAAAATTTCACAACGGGCTTTTATACACACCTCATAGCAATGGATTACAATTTAACCCTTTCGCTGCTGAGGCATTCACGCCTGTGTGCTGAGCTCATTTTTACCTGTTTCGCTCATCATGTTTAACCGCGTTTTGAAGCCTTATTTTATTATATGACCCTGACATATTATATATCGTTCTTTCCGGAAGACTAGGAAGATTCATAATATGTCATTATTATATGTATACGTCATGTCCTGTCTGTATATTATAACAAAAAATGCAATAAAATTTGAATTTTCAATAATTTACAATGTTTTTTTCATATTTTAACATGCAAGCATTTGCGTTTATATTTTCTATGGGTTGCACTTGTTAAAAAAAATTGAAATGGGGTCTCGTTACATTTTTTGGGGGGAAAATTACGTGATTTTTAACAAACGCATCCCATACAAAAATCGTTAGTGCAGCATCATTGTTCACATTATAATTGAAATGGGAAAAATATTGCTGCATTAAAAAAACAAAACAAAAAAACACTTTTTTAAAAAAAATTATTATTATTATTTTTTTAAATATATATATATATATTTTTTATTACTTTTTATATGGTCATGTTTGGTATAGTTGGATACCAAATATTAACCCCTAGCTGACACGGATTTGGAGATAGGGGGTTCATTGGAACCCCCTATCTCTACCATTGGTGGCAGCTAGGGGTTAACTCCAGAACTGACGTCATTGCGCTATGCCAAGATGTCGGCCAGCTCCGGGAGAGGATCACGATCTGGTGCTTTTTGGTGCCGAATCGTGATCCATCCCCCAAGGGGTTAAAGCCAGTCACCGTTTGGAAGGGCAGGCTGTGCCCTTCCAAACGGTGCCTGACTTTCACCGCTTGCCCCTGGCGATCGGGAGGGAGAGAGGTCCGAAGATCCTCCCCCCTCCCTTTCAGGCACCACCTCCACACTCGCGGGGGGGCGCCTGAAATAGATGTCATCGCGCTAGCGCAATGACATCTATTGTCCCGCCAAGATGTAAGCCTGCACTGGGGGGGGAATGCTGCCTCCTGTGCTAGGACGTGCTCAGCGCATCCATAGCACAGGAGGAGCACTTGGCAGGACGCGCTCAGCGCGTCCTTAGCAGCTAAGTGGTTAAATTGTATTTTTTTTTTAAAAAAAATATGTTTATTGTAGATTCAAGTAATGAAACAGAAAATGATGATGATGTCATGCAGTACAATGACGATATTGTCCTTTAAGCATAGTAATAGACATCCCCCAACGTGATGTTACGATAAATCAGCAGCCGTTAGACATTCAAGTAACTATCTAGTGCCCTTGAGCATGACGTTGGCAACAGAGGAGGGCCTGTGAGCGAATTTAATAGAAACCATTCAGTATATTGAAAGTCTTTTTTGATCCGGGCTAAACTATCCTCCGGTAAGTGTTCGATGAATGACCCCCAAACCCCAAAGAACCCTCCCACCCCTTCCTCTTTATGTAAACTTGCTTCTGCCCAATCATGTCTAAAGATAGAGTAGAACCTTGAATAGAACATCGAGAACGAGGGGGGGAGGGCTTCTATCCACTGGCCCAAGAATGCTTTCTTTGCGGACGCAGCAATTAAGCCTAAAAGTGTTTTTTGAGCTCTAGTTAGTGGACGTGCTTCCTTGTCAGAGAGAATGTTAAATAACGCCAAGTCTGGAGAGGTCGGCATTCCTAGCTTCAAAATGTGGGATCCGAATCTTCGAATTGTGTTCCAGAAAAGCTTAATGCGGGGGCAAGACCACAAGTAATGGTAGAGATCCGCCCTCTCCTGTGAGCATTTAAGACAACGTCCCGAACTGAGTGGATTATAAAGAGCCAGTCTGGCTGGTGCTACATAAGCCCTGTGTAGTATTTTATAAAACATTTCTCCATATTGTGCCGAAGGAATTTGTTTCCGTGATCTAGTGGTGGCTGCAATTAGCGAAAAAGGTGATTGTTGTGGGAGATGAAGGCACCAGGAGGCTATTCCTGTGGTGGCGGTTGTCCAATCATAGTGCGGACTGAGTGTTTGTCGGAATGTAGCTGTCGAGGGGCCCACCTTCATTATGCTATTTAAAGGGTTAAGGAAATCCCTAGGGCCTAAATCCCTCAGCTGCTGCGAGACAAATGTGGAGAGTTGTAAATAATACATGGGGTGCAGGTATGTAGGTGCTATTATGTCACAGAGCGCTTCATATGGGAGTAGGGTGTGGGAAGGGAGTCGTAGTATGTGACCAATTTGGGATAAGCCCTTTCGCGCTAGGTCCCAGAAGGCTGGGACAGGTGAACTGTTTTGGAAGTTCGAGTTGCGGGGCATGGGTTGATAAATCAAAGTGTTCCAGGACAAGCCCAGGTGTTTCCTGGCCTTGCACCACGCATCTCAGCCCACTTTAAGCAGAAGGTTCGCCCTTTGAGTGGGCGGCAGCGAGGCGGGGGAAAGGTGTAGGAGCGCTCCTACTGATATCGGATAAACCATTGCCTGGTCTAATTTATAATCCGTGTATCTGGAGGAGCCTGTTATCCAATCTGCGACTAAGTGGTATTGGGCTGCCAGGTTGTACGAGCCAATCTCTGGCATATTCACTCGACTATATGGCAGTTGTAATTTGTGCAGTGCTATACATGCCCTCCCACCATCCCAGATAAATTTGTTAAATAGGGAATGAACAATCGAGATGTCCCGCTTTTTAATGAGCATGGGTAACATTTGAATTGGGTATAACAGGCGGGGGAACGCAACCATTTTTATGAGGCTGATTCTTCCCATGTAAGATAAAGGGAGTTTGGTCCAAGAGGAAAGCAGGGTTTTAAGTTGATTCACCAGCGGTGGGATGGTTACCTCGTATAATCTCTGCAAATCAGTTGGGAGCAGTAGACCCAGATATTTAAATGTGCCGCCCTCGCACCAACAGAATGGTAGGCGGTTCGCTAGGAGGGCCTTGCATTTCCGACCCAGAGGAATGGCCAATATCTTATCAAAGTTTATTTTAAATCCAGAGGCTATATGGAATCGTTCCAAGTGGTCTAGTAGTGTTGGGAGTGCCCTTTCTGGGTTGGAGTATTTTTTTATTTTTATGTTTTTATAGAATTTTGATAGAGCTCAAGATTTATGAAGTTTGTATGGCTTTAACATTCCTACCATAATGAATTGGTGCGCAGTGACCTTAGGCTAGACTTCTCATTTGTCTATGGGTGGCTATGACAACATATGGGCGATGTTTAATTAATGTGGTCACATGGTTGGATGTTGATTAATCCATCGCTATGAGGTGTGTATAAAAGCCCTTTGTGAAATTGTAAGCCTCATGCTGATGAAAGTCCCTGTGAGGACTAAAACATTGAATAATATGAGCAAATAAATATACTTTTTTTATACAACAAGTCTCCGTGTGGCAGGTTATCGTGGAGATCTATATATATCTATCTATATAGATATATATAGAAGGTATCTACCTGTATATACAGTATTAGCTTTGTTATTTATACAGGCATCTACCTGGTTACACATCCATGTAGCTGAATTATTATATATGCAGTATCTGCCTAGGTTACAGTATATATGCATGTATTGGCCTGGTTATATTCACACGGATCTGCCAGATTTAAATATATAAGTGGGTAGATATGTAGATAGGTTTCAGCACCAAGGACAGCACCAACCAAACACAGCCAGACTGAAGGAAAGAAAAAAACCCTGCTGTGTTCAGCAAAGATAAAAGCCTTGTCGTTTTAAAATAATTAGGAATACATTTTACCAAAAAAATTCAATTTTTTTTAAAACAAATCTAAACAAATCAATAAATAATAAGGCTATTTGCTAGAAATGAAAATAAACGGTTGAATAAATATATGTATTTTTTTTCCCTTTTGAATTTAAAGTTTTATTTTGCATCAAGGTCAGCAATATAGCAAACAGAAAATGGCCACGCAGGGCCTGAATTAGACATCTGCATAGGCACATCAGAGAAAGACAAAAACAACAAGCAGTATGAAGTCATCAATAAAACTATGTAGAAAATAATAAAAAGATCCAGTATACCTGCGAACACACTGCATAGAAATACTGAGAAATCATCCGAGGACAACTAGGAATCAACAAAATCATCCCCAATTGGGGGGGTCTCATCAAAAAATAGAAATAGGAAAACAAAAAGGCCTCATAGGGCCAAAATATGTCATCTAGTAGGCAACTCAAAAATAAAATATAATGGGGGAGGGGAAGAAAGATAGGGGGGATAAGGGAAAAATGGCAAAGGCCATATCGGTGCCGCCCCTGGCACATACCCGACTGGCCAAAATAGGCCACGGGGGGCCACGGGGGGTAGATGGCACCAGACCCGGGCACCCGTAGCAAGGCCAGGCTCCAGGCCAAGGCTTAGCCCGTGGGACAACCCAGTAAAGCCAAAAGAAATAAAAATATGTGGGGGGGGGGGGGGTAGCAGAGGTAGGGGAGTGGAGGAAAAAAAAAGAAAAGGAAAAAGGTCATCTCAGAAGATTGCACAAAAAAATATAGTCCTCAGAAATCTAATAGCTCAGCGAGAGGGAACCTCATAACATAATGTCCAAAGCATTTCAGAATGGAGGGATAGTGAGTGGAAGCACATCAGGAAACATGGGGTCTCAAGTGCATCACAGGATATCTCACCCCGTATCTAACAAAAAGGCAGGGTGTGCCGCCTCGCCAAGTCCAGATATCTCTTGCAGGTTCCAGCAGACGGGATGTTCCTGAGCCGTCTGCTTAAACAGTAAAGATTCAGGAGCAGACAGCGCGACACTCCATCGGCCGGGGCATCCCGACACTACCCTCTCGCAGTCACAAAAAGCAATTGCAGGCCCCACCAGGATCCGGGCCACTCCGCAAACACCGGCCTCAGCAGCATATGGCAGTAGCGCTCTTGAGCTCGGCAGGCACTTCCGTGCCAGCTCAATGGCCTATCTCCTCTGGGGATCTATAGATATCAGGCCTTCAGGGTTAGTCACCGCCCGGGGTGCATAAACATAGAAACATAGAACATGTCGGCAGATAAGAACCTTTCGGCCCATCTAGTCTGCCCAATTACATGGATACTTTACCTGGATTTATCTTTTGTTTAGGATAGCCTTATGCCTATCCCATGCCTGCTTAAATTCAATTACTGTTTTGGCCTCTACCACTTCAACTGGAAGGCTGTTCCATGTATCCACCACCCTCTCAGTAAAATAATGCTTCCTGATGTTACTTTTAAACCTTTGCCCCTCTAATCTAAGACTATGTCCTCTTGTTTTGCTACTTTGTTTCCTTTTAAATATACTCCCTTCCTCTACCTTGTGGATTCCCTTTACGTTTTTAAATGTTTCTATCATATCTCCTCTCTCTCGTCTTTTTTCCAAGCTGTACATGTTAAGATCATTAAGCTTTTCCGGGTAACTTTTCTCCTTCAAGCCGTACACCATTTTAGTAGCCCTTCTCTGAAGGCGCACTCCCACCGCCAGCTCTCAATTTCAGGGGCCTGGATTCCATTCTTTCAGCCGTGTCACCTCTCCCGATGCAGCTCTCCGCAGCAGCACCATCAGGCAGTGCCACGTCTGCTGTCCGGGGTCCCTCCAACCCAGCTCCACCCAGGGCATCTTTACCTTCGTTGCCTCTCAGGACCTCTGTAAAGCACGCGCAGGTCGCCTCTGGTCAGCGGCCGCTCTTCATCCCCCTCCTCCATCAACAGGTGCTCGAGGCGCAAGAAGGCCGCCTCCAAGCCAAACAGCAGACAAAGCAATGGGGCATCTGCTTGCCGCCGCGTGCACATTCCCTCCGTCCCTTCCACCATTTCGATCGCTTCAGCTGGGAGACAGGGGCCCTCTGTCGCCACAGCCAGCCTCATCCAGGTAGGGGGTGTCAGAGTCAGTAGAGCTACCGCGGTGTGGGGCAGAGCCCCCAGTCGAGCGCTGGAGCGATTTTCCGGCCGTGGTGCACACGAGGCTCCTAGTTCGGAGCGCGGCCCAGTATTAGGCCCCAAGATGGCTGCCGGCTTCACATTTCGACCACGACAGTCTCTGGTCGGGGGGGGGGACAAAACGGGCCCCAGACATCACCCCACCGATGGCTAACTGCTTCAGGGTCCAGGGAGACAAAATATATAAAAATATGACTGCTGGGGAACCTAGAAAGAGAAAGATGGGTCGGAGCTCCACAGACACGTGTCTTCTCCCCTTTGCAGCCAACCATGCCCCCTTTGAATAAATATTTAATAAAAACTGAGATTTTTTTTTACATTGAAACCTATGGGATTCGCCTGTTTAAACCTGTCAAACAAACCACCAAAAATCTGGGCATTTCATTGACATTTCAGTCCTGTTTGGCATTCTCTGGATAGATAAACCATTACTTCTCTATGGGGAATTTCACTGCCGTCGAACTGCACCGAACAGCACCATGGCGCTGATTTCAAATATATATTTAATCTAGAGTGGCTATTCTAATAACAAGTATGTCTGACACGCAATGCTGATTGAAGACTAAAAACAGAACTTTGTCTAAATCAGTAACACAAATATTTGCTGTAACAGAAGATAGACACTTTCAATCTTCTGTGCTGAGTTGTCAATTCCAATCCAGCATCCTTTATGTTGTGAGTCAATGATAGCCATAACATAGGAACTGTCACTGACTTTTATAGGCACAATTCTTTCCTGTCCCAATGCAAGGTTAATGGGTAGTTCATAAATCTATTCTCAGAGCACTCTGACACTGCCCTGTCTGTGGCATCTTTAGGAATATAGAAACACATCCCAAATAATGACATACCCAGTGGCTTCTAATATGATTGTCATGGAGGAAGAGGAAGAGAAACCACAACAAATTAAATATCAGAGACAAATACAACAGACTTTAAATATAGAAAATGCTTAAAAGACTATACAGAGAGGAAATGTGAATTCTGTGGCGCACAATATAGAGCAAAGTCAAACAGATAAGCTAAGGGTCCCCAACACATTAGCTAAGGGTCCCCAATAGGTGACTGTGGCGGGATGGAAGTCCGCCTGCGGTCCTGCTCTATCTGACCCCCCCCCTTTGATGGCGTCTGGCTCGACTATCGAGTGGCACGGCACTCGGCGTCTCGAGCGGCCTGGAGGATGAAATGGCGTTGGTCCGGCGTCTGGAGAGATGGTGCGGTGTTGCCTTGGGGATCCCGTTCCTGGGTTGAGTGGTGATGCAGGAGACCGCTGAGTGTCTCCTGCAATAGTGATTGTAGCTCTGAAATGAAGACACCAGACGTGGCTGTATGCTTTAAAACAGTGAACTGCTTTTATGGGGTTTCAATAGGGTCATTTATACAACTTCACACACACAGATTAAAAACTCCCCCACCCACACAACCAGCACTGATTGGCTCCTTTCCCAGCCTCCTGTTCCCTAGCAGGTCCCTTTCAGGCTCCCCCATTGTCCAGGGGATTAGGCAGAGGAAGTCTTGGAAAAGCCTCAAATCAGCTGGTTTGCTGTATCCTCCATCTTGGGGCCATGAGGTCCTTTGTCCTTTGGACCCATGCTGGGCTGGGCTGGGCAAAATGGAGACTGGAGGAAATCACATAAATACAGTTTTCTACATCTGAATCTACACTCACACAATAGAGGATACATTTTAAATACACCACACTTCATAAAATCACATGAGTAATAACATACAGAGATTGTCCAGACAGTATTTAAATACAAAATCGAAAGAAAGGAAAAATGGTCTTTAAAATTGGAGCAGAGTCAGTTCCTTGTGGCTCTCTGAGGAGCGCCAGATGTCAGGTCCGTGACAGTGACCTTTCCTTTCCCCCTGTTAAATTTTGAAATAATACAAAAGACAGGGGAACAGCGATTCTTGTGCACCATATATGTATAGTGCAAAAATACAAAGATCTTACATAAACCGAATGCGAGGCGGACTGGAACTGTAACCTCCGAAAACAATCAAGATTACCTCAAAGACAAAATGTCAGCAAAAAAAACATAGCATAGTACTGTATATAAGTGAAGTCAGTTTATAATATTGCAGCAAAGTACACACAAACAGTCTCAGAGATAAACAAGCTCTAATGAAATCGCATCACGGGCTGTTTTCTGGCCACTCGTCTGCCTGCAACCCTCCCAAGCTTGATGTATTCCTGAAATAATGGGAGAAAGATTTTTCATAGCACAAGAAATCGGTTTATTAGAATACACCTTTACAAGGTATTGACTACTCTCTGTTTTACTGTGATTCTCCCACATGGTTAATGTTTTTCTCACATTTTATATTCTCCTTTTTTTTGCCTTTATTATCTCACATACATGTCCGTATTTTGAGGCGGATTTCAAAGCGGAATCTATACCCAAGGGAGGAATGCACCTTTTCCACATGACGAGCAGGAGTCGACCCAAGTTCAGACCATAATGACGTCTATCACTGGCGACGGTGAAAGGAATCCGTATATCCAGGGCAGTTATGATGTCCATTGTCGACGACAATGGAGGTTCGAGCAAAGATGAGCAGAAGCCGTCTTACATCCGTCGCCGGATGACGTTGCAAAAACACGATAAAGATCCCCTCCCACGTGGACACGCCACAGGAAGCGGTTTCAATTTCATTTTGGACCAGCCCCGACCAAGGACTATTTAAACATGGGACCTTTTCAGATGGACACTAAGACTAATCCTGTTATTGGTGCAGGACCTCTTTATGTGATATAAGCTAATAAGTCAACCCTTGTTCTGGATACCATAATATGTTTATTTTAATACATTAAGTATTGATTTAATAAAGCTATTTTATTACAATATTTTGTACTAAGCTCTCATACATATTAGAGACTGTTGTCTCAGCAGCTCTTATTCTTCTTTTCATATGTTTTCCTTTTCATAAATATATAGTGGGTTAAATCCCAGATTTAGAGTTCACCCCAGGGTTTACTGTCAGTGCACAATTAAGCTTTTTTGTTTTTTTCTAGGATGGACACTATTGTGCCCCTATTTATCACTGAGGAAGCGCCACAGTGGTGCGAAATGCGTCTGGCCCCTGCCTTTATTCACTTACTGCTATTTCTATTATTTTATTGGTATTTTTATAACATAATAATAAATCAGATAATAGGACAAAAGTGTGTGAAGGCAGCGCTTCTATGTTGAGTAAATTGTTAGGGTCAGTGCTGCCGTAACGGAAAAGAAAGTGTCCACACGCTTCCAAGGACACAATAATGTAAGAAGGAATATGAAATGAATTCCTGGTGCACCTTTGTGTGAAACAAAAATTATTGAAATACAATGTGTGTGACACCAGTGTACATTCTACATTAAAACAAATATGAGCACAGCTGAATTTTTCAGACGTGTGTATATATGTGTTTTTTTTATCTGACGCTAAAGAAAACACTCCAGAAATTAAATTCAAAATAAGAATAGAATACTTATATTTTGATGGTGATGTTGTTTCTTCTTCTTCTCCTTAGTATAGCTTAAAAGGTGTAACTTTCTTGGAAATGGAACGAGATGCTGTATGCATTCCAGGAAGGGGAAGAGGTAAACCTGATGCCTTCAAGTACTGATGAAAAAATGGTTTAAGCAATGGAACAAGATGCTAATAATGATTTTCAAAATTTATTCTGGTAAAAATAAATAAAATCAACATGAATAAACCATATGGTAAAATATATTAAAAGAATAACATCTGAATCGAGAGCCACTCAAAGCGCGCTTTCGCCTACTGGCTTCCTCAGTAAGTGTCCTCGAACAGTTTCTGATAGAAAGTATCAATAAAGTGTCTCGCATGAACGTGTGTCTTTATATGGTTTCTTTGTCCCATTGCAGCTGTGTTTGGGCGTCATTAATTATGCTGTCTTCCAGATACTTGATGTGCGGGTCACACTGAACCGCATATTAGGTGTCTTCCTGGATTTTCAACGAACGCCATTCAATTCCATTGTCCACAATGACGTATGTGTATCCTGCCGATTTCATTGGGGGTTGTCTCTCCGTCGGCGTCCGGTCTTCAATCTAAGTTTTGAAGTCTGAAATGTTGAGAAGGAATTAATAATCTAGGCAGACAAGAGAAAATCAGATATGTCCTAAATGATTCTGTCAGGGATCGTTTAGTATAGGAAGGCTCTAGGATAACAGGGGGCTCAATGTTATGGGGAAATACTAGATCTGAATATAAAAGAAGGTGGTAGAATATGTACCTGTCCTAAAGGAGGGTTTGTTCTCAATGACTAACTCCAATAGGGAAAAGGACGTGTTTAATATTAGAATATATTCTAAGAAAGGAAATTGTGTTAATCATATAACCCATAAGGGAGGATATTTTAAAGGAGAGTATATTATATGAAGTAACTCTCTATAGTGGGGATAATAATTTAAGATGGCTTTTGGAGACGGAAGCATACCTCAAAGATACTATGAATCTGTTACAACTATTGGATGATTTAGAATGGCATGATAACTATACCTTAGTTACCAGTGACATGAAGTCACTGTATAGTATCATCCCTCACACAAAAGGTTGTGAGGCAGTCAAACACTTTTTGAGAGAATCAGGCACCATCCTAAAGGAACAATCTGACTTCATTCTGTAGGGAATTAAACTTATTTTGGAAAATAATTTCTTCAACTTCAATGATACATTTTGCATTCAAAAACCATGGGTACTAAATTTGCACCTTGTTTTGCCAATCTTTATATGTCCCATTGGGAAAAAACCTGGCACGAGAAATGGAAAGAGAATATAATCTTATACAAATGATACATTGATGACCTCTTCCTGGTTTGGAGAGGAGAAGAAGATCTCTTGAAAGAATTTCTCGATAGCATCAATACCAATGATTGGAACATCGAATTAGATTCAAAGTATAGCAAAACACAAGTCAATTTCTTGGATTTAATGATTTATGTTGAAAACGGAAAAATTGAAACCAAGACTTTCTTCAAGCAAGTTGACACTAATAGTTTCATTGAAAGAAGTAGTTGCCACTTTGAAAAATGTCTTGAAGGCGTTCCAAAGAGCCAACTACTAAGGATCCGTAGAAATTGCACCCAACAGGAAACTTTTCAAGATCAATCAAATATCCTGATGAGAAATCTGGAAGATAAAGGTTATGAACGACATTCCCTAGAAGATATAAGGGAAGAAATTAACAGCAGAGAAAGAAAAGAACTAATAAAATATAAACCTAAAGATAACGGGTATTTTAAAGAAGGAGGGGTGCCTTTTATATTTACATATAACCAACAGAATTGGCAAATAAGATCTATTCTCAAGAAGCACTGGCCCCTCCTTCTAAAAGATCCTTTGCTGAAAGAAATCCTTCCTGAAAAACCCACAATTATTTGTAGAGGAGCCCAAAATCTGAAGAATAAATTAATCAAAAGTCACTATACAACAAAAAAAGAAATGTTAACATGTTTGGAATTAGTAAAGCCTTTCACCGCTGTGGCAATTGCCAGAATTGTCGTGAAACGGGAAATAAAAAAGAAGCCATTAAAACCTTTAGTGGAGACAAGACCACCTATACTATGACATGCTTCTCGAAAAAGCCATGACATCCTTCTCGAAAAACATCATACATGCCCATGCGGCTTAAAATATGTCGGCCGAACCACGCGACATCTCAACAAGAGGCTCTATGAACATATCTGGAACATTAAGATTGGATATGAAAAACATTCAGTATCGCAACATTTCAAAACTAAACACAATAGTGACCCTAGAGGCCTTATTTTCATGGGTATTAAGCAGGTGGAAAGAGATTGTAGGGGAGGTGATTTAAAAAAAAAATCAACAAAGAAGAAATTAAGTGGATCTATCTTTTGAACACCTTACAACCAAATGGCTTAAATGCGGATTTTGAAATCTGCCACTTTATTTGAATTGATAGATTTAACACTGTGGAATTTCATCCTTTATCATCCCCTCCCCACCCTACACTTTTTAAATATATACATAGTGCATCATACAGCTCTTAAATTCCTCCTTCTCTCAATCATTACTTCTTACAATGAAGCTAGCCATCTTAAATTATTATCCCCACTATAGAGAGGTACTTCATATAATATACTCTCCTTTAAAATCTCCTCCCTTATGGGTTATATGATTAACACAATTTCCTTTCTTAGAATATATTCTAATATTAAACATGTCCTTTTCCCTATTGGAGTTAGTCATTGAGAACAAACCCTCCTTTAGGACAGGTATATATTCTACCACCTTCTTTTACATTCAGATCTAGGATTTCCCCATAACATTGAGCCCCCTGTTATCCTAGAGCCTTCCTATACTAAACGATCCCTGACAGAATCATTTAGGACATATCCGATTTTCTCTTGTCTGCCTAGATTATTAATTCCTTCTCAACATTTCAGACTTCAAAACTTAGATTGAACACCGGACGCCGATGGAGAGACAACCCCCAATGAAATCGGCAGGATACACATACGTCATTGCGGACAATGGAATTGCACGGCATTCGTTGAAAATCCAGGAAGACACCTAATATGCGGTTCAGTGTGACCCGCACATCAAGAATCCAGAAGACAGCATAATTAACGACGCCCAAACACAGCTGCAACGGGACAAAGAAACCATATAAAGACACACGTCCATACGAGACACTTTATTGATACTTTCTATCAGAAACTGTTCGAGGACACTTACTGAGGAAGCCAGTAGCCGAAAGCGCGCTTTGAGTGGCTCTCGATTCAGCTGTTACTCTTTCAATATATTTTACCATATGGTTTATTCATGTTGATTTTATTTATTTTTACCAGAATAAATTTTGAAAATCATTATTAGCATCTTGCCCCGTTGCTTAAACTATTTTTTCATCAGTACGTGAAGGCATCAGGTTTACCTCTTCCCCTTCCTGGAATGCATACAGCATCTCGTTCCATTTCCAAGAAAGTTACACCTTTTAAGCTATACTAAGGAGAAGAAGAAGAAACAACATCATCATCAAAATATAAGTATTCCATTCTTATCTTGAATTTAATTTCTGGAGTGTTTTCTTTAGCGTTAGATAAAAAAACAAAACAAAAAAAAAACATATATATACATACACGTCTGAAAAATTCAACTGTGTTCATATTTGTTTTAATGTAGAATGTACACTGGTGTCACACACATTGTATTTCAATAATTTTCGTTTCACACAAAGGTGCGCCAGGAATTCATTTCAAATTCCTTCTTATAATAATAAATCAGCTTTGTAACAAAGGCTGATGGTCCCAGTCTGTATTTGAGAGGTGACAGAATCCATTGTATCCCGTCTAAGGAGGGCTTTGTAAGGATTGTGCCTGAAAAACAATCCCTTTTGCAAGGTCTATGCTCAAGGAAGTGTGAGTAACCCCTTTTGGACCCCCTTTGTGCGCATATTTTTCCCTGCAGTGTTGTGCCATTACAGACTATACTTAACCAATCTCTTGTAATGAAAATATGAAGTTAACCCCAGGGACAAAAACAAAATGTCAGTAGCCTTTAAACGGATACTGGCCAGCAAGACCTCATTCAAATAACAAAATAATAACAGTTAAGCAGCTGGTAAAACATTGGTGCTATAGGTCAGAAGAAAGAAGAAAAACATAAAGTCATTTTGGAGGGTAAAGGATAAAGAGGCATAAGGATCCACAATCTAAGGCTAGGGTCAGACAAACGCATTTTTCATGTCTACCATCAAAAAGTGCGTTGATGCGTCCGAACACATTTTTTCACGGAAGACGCGATAGCGGTCATACGATGCACAATTTCGGCTGTGATTTTTTTACGGATCCAAGCCAGGAAACTTTGGGTGTCTGGACGTTATGTTGGCCGGACATGAGCAGCGTTTGACGTCTCCTAATCATGCACACACGCCGCTATGCAGACACAGCACACTCTGTATGTCAGTACTAGCGGTTCGATGTTCTTGCAAAAATGCGTTCGTTGCTTGCGTTGCGTGGCCAAACTTTCGTGTGGCCGTACTTTGTGTGTGGGGCTGCGTTGGACGTCATTTGCTGCTACCACGGCCGTAATAAAGTGTTGCTAAACGCACGTTCACACTGCGTTCATCTGACCCCAGCCTAAAAGTGAAACTTGGATAAACAAGCAAGTCATGCCTCCCTTAGTAATTGAACTCCTCTTTCTGGGTATATCTTACTATATCCTCGTGATGAACATTTAAATAATTTAACCAAAGTTCATAATAGTTAAAACCAACTATAAACTTTAAGATTCTTTAACAAATACAATGACATAAAATTATTTATTAGCTCAAGGAAGGTTAATATGCAATTACAGATTCATGGCTACTTATTCAATGAAATATTTATATGAATTGTAATGTTAAGACGCATTTATGGTGGAGTAATTGCAAACATTATTTTATTAAAAGCATTCCAAAATGGGAAGTATGCCAACCTAATAAATTGTAATGAATTAAATATTATCTAGAAACACTAATCTGCTTTGCCAGACTTTGATTGTTTATTATAAATAACTGATCATTACTTCATGGTCAGTAGATTGTTTTGCTTGAAATGCGATGACATTATATACAATATACCATAACAAAGATAATAAATAAGCTGACTTCATAAAGTTTGTTGCCTTCATGAATGTAAATATAATACAATTTAGGAGCTTAATTAATCTTTTATCTTCCAGTGATATTAACTAATTATGTAATGCAGTGAATATTGTAAGCTCTGAGCTTCCAAGTTACTAAATGCATACTTTAGAAATATGACTTGTTATTGCTTTAAGTATATAGATATAGCCAAATCTAAGATACATTAAATCCATTATTGATGTTTACAAATGATTGGTGTTCAATGCCACACATTTTTAAACACTGATACAAGAACAGCACCACAGTGATGCACAAAGTAAACAAATGGGGGAGGAGGCACACTGTCTTTGTGCAACCCTGGGAGAAAAAGCTAAATTAGACCAATTACACCACAGCAGCTATACATGGCTCCTGAACACCTCTCTATCGCTTAGAAGCTGCACAATTTGATCTTATAAAAATAAACAAGCCAAGTGTATTTTTGCCAGAAAGTCCTCTAGTGAGACCACAAGTATTTTAATGAAGAACAAAGGTATACAACAAATGCTACATGTGAGATCTCATCTATCTCTATTGAGTCGTATGGACTCCTGGAGCTGATAACAGTGTCGGCTCAAAGTACTGCTTGTATTATCCATATGTGGCTCAAAAGTATTACCACTAGGGTTTTCCTTTTTCATCTTACTTTTAACTTCCAGGTTGTGATTTTCACCCTAGATTATAAGTGTCTGGCCCTTTTACAACTGTCATTACTGCCAAAAGATGTTTTCTTAGTAACCCAAATTCGGAACATTTTAACAAGTTTTGTATTTGAAATACACAGACACTTGAATAGCTTGGATGTAGCATGTTAAAATAAATATTATATTATATTATATACTTTATATATCTCATTAGCGAGCAACACATTTATCTACATGTATTTCCAGCAACCATAACTTATTGAAATACTGTATTAGTATGAGCATAAAAAGATTCACCTGAAAACATGCAAAAACAGTCAGTGTTATTCAGAGAATGGTGAAAAGCAGGAGAATGACTGGAGAATGGAAAATTCTAGGTCAAAATAGCCAAACCAGAAAAATTCTCCCATTTATCTCACTTTCCAAATCGGCTATTTTGACCTAGAATTTTCCATTCTCCTGTCATTCTCCTGCTTTTCACCGCTCTCTGAATAACCCTGAGTGTCTACCAGCACCATAAACCAAAAATAATACAATAGGTATCTTAGTTATCTCCCCATGTCTCCTCTTTTCGACGCCAACCAGGATTATAATGTTAAACAAAATTTGGAAACAACTACATGGGTAAATAAAACCACCAAAGAATCATAGCGCAACACAGATTATGATCATGGATAAAAGTTGGCCCCTTTTAAACCGCACTCACAAGTTTGATATATTATATGAGCACGAAGTATATGGAGGTATAATCACTCACCTGTTTTCCTTGGCTTCCTGTTGTGGTCACTCCCCGTGGAAGGAGAATCTCCAGCTTTCGAAAAGGGTATTTATTAACATCCAAAATCAAACAAATAAATACATCTGACACGTTTCGCAGAAAACACTTCCACATATCTGAAGAAGTGGAAGTGTTTTCCATGAAACGCGTCAGATGTTTTTATTTGTTTGATTTTGAATGTTAATAAATACCCTTTTAAATATCAGGTAAATATATGGTAAGAGCAAATCTAGATAAATGATAAGAATAACATGGCGTAATAACGTCACACAATTGACATATCACACTGGCCCCCTAAGGGTTGCACTCACAAAATTGTGGAAATATTCAGGCACATCAATAATGGCTGCTTTCTGTTACCCCACTCTGGTCACTTTTTGGAGTTGCTGGGCTTGGGACATAACCTCTGTGTTGCTTCCTTGGTGGGAAAGGAGAAAAACAGCTGCTGCCAATTGAAAGCGCTGGTGTAATCACCATATGAAGTCCCAAAAGTCAGCAGAAGGACATATACACTGACTCATCCGTTATTAAGATGGAACTTTATTAAAACAATAAAATTGGGTTAAAGCACCAAAGATTTGACGCGTTTCGTGTTTTAATAAAATTCAATCTTATTAACGGACGAGTCAGTGTATATGTCCTTCTGCTGAATTTTGGGACTTCATATGGTGATTACATCAGCGCTTTCAATTGGCAGCGGCTGTTTTTCTCCTTTCCCACCAAGGAAGCAACACGGAGGCTTTGTCCCAAGCCCGGCAACTCCAAAAAGCGACCAGAGTGGGGTAACAGAAACCAGCCATTATTGATGTGACTTAATATTTCCACAATTTTGTGAGTGCAACCCTTAAGGGGACAGTGTGATATGTCAAATGTGTGACGTTATTACGCCATGTTATTCTTATCGTTTATCTAGATTTGCTCTTACCATATATTTACCTGATCTTTCTTGAACGTTTAGAGGAGGAAACGTTCCTAGAGCAAAATAAGATACGTATTACTGTTTGTTAATTTAAAGGGTTGTCACATTTTTTCTGCCTTTTAAATATCACAGACCGAGTAGGAGGTTTACAGTCTCTTGGAGACAATTTGTTCCTGTAGCAGGTGGTAAGACGCACTGAGGACAGAATTATTTTCTGGTCGAAAGCTGGAGATTCTCCATCCACGTGGCACCAAGGAGAACTGTATCTACTGTGAATACTTTTCCTGATTTGCATTTTTGCATTTTTAAACTTTTGTTTTCAATAATGGTTATGTTGAGATTCCCGGCATAATCAGAACAATTTGTCAGATTATATATATTTATAAATATTCAAACAAGAAACGTGGACCTAGGAAAATTGTGTATTGAATATTGCTCCTACCCTATAAAGTGTGAGAAGGAAGAAGGGTCCTGTTGAGGAAGAGAAAAAAATAGAACAAGAAACAAAATTTATATTCAAATGTATAATCATGGCTCTTGCTGATAGTCATAAAAGCCTCACACTAAGCAATGATAACTATCACTGTGATGTTTGCACTTGCTGTGCCTGTTAGATAGTTCTAAAGATAAATGAGAAGATAATACATTTTTCCATAGTGACTTAATTCAGGCTGCAGCTGAAATACGTCTGAAGCCTTCATAGCAGTGCCCATCAAGATGTAAAATATTTTTATTATTTTTCAAGTTCACTTGAGACTTGAATTTGTACTTCTGTGGGAAGTTCCTCTGTAACCTTAAATTGCTTTTAAACTTATTATATTGTGTTCACTTGTATTTTGTACCTGTGCTGTTTGAAAGATAGTAGAATTTATGCTTGCTGCATGTTTTTTTAACCCTTTCACTACTGTGAACAAGATTTCTCGGGCTTCAAAGGCACCATCCGCTTCCCCGATATTGAGATATCTCGATCTGCTGATCAGCAGCCCAAAAGCAAATGAAATTTAATTACTGCAAACAAATTTTTATTGCTTTTTGTATGCAGAAGGTACCCCCAAAGTTTTAGCCCTGTGGGCATAATGCCCAAAGAGTTAAAACTGTGCAAAATCGTCTGTTGATGCCCTGACATTGGGCTTTCAGCAGCCAAAGCAGCAGCTGTAACGGCTGTAACTCAGTTTAGCAGTAGACGGCCATCTGTTGTCCAAATAGGTTATTTACAGTCAAAAATACAATGGGTATATGCCCAAATATTTCTTACTGTACAATTAATTAAAAATGATTTTACTAAAAAAAAAACACTGGTTTTTGAAAATGGTCTTTTTTGGCAAAATCACTTGGTAGTGAAGGGGTTAATATTGTCATGTCAATTTTGACAACAAAAAACACTTTGAAAAAAAGTGTGAATGTTAAAAAGATGGCATGTTTTTTATTTTTCATTCATTCAAATAACTAGTATTAATAAAAGTATTTTATTACTTATAAAAAATATAATTGCCAATATTTTTCATGACACAGAATCCAATATGACATGTAATTAATCATTGTCTGCAAAGTGGCATAACATCATAGCTATTTTATGTTTTACATGTGTCTAAGACTGGTAGAGATCTAGTCAAAACCATTATTACATGAGAACATTCACCGTGAAGTGAAAAAACCTTACCATCTTAACCGCTTTGCTGCTGAGCCATTTCACCCGTGTGCTGAGCTAATTTTCATAATTTTTTGCTCATCCTGTTTAAACGTGATTTGAAGTCATGTTGTATTGTAGAACCCCGACGAATTATGTATCTATTTTTTCATCAGGCTCAGGTGATTCAAAATATATAATTTCTATGTCTATATGTCATGATCTGTCAGAATGCTATAATCATTTTTTTTCCATGCCTAATTCTCGGGGACTTCAATATTCCCATTGATGATCCTTCTGCCCCTGCTGCCTCCAAACTTCTTTCACTCACGTCCTCCCTTGGACTCACACAATCCTCCCTCCTCTCTACCCACCGCGATGGTCACGCTATTGACCTTGTCTTTTCCAACCTCTGCTCCATTTCTGAGTTCAACTGTCGCCCTTTCCCCATCTCTGACCACCACCTTCTCTCTTTCAACCTATCTGGACTTCCTAAACACCCTGCTCCCCCACCCCGCACACACACTCGCAGAAATCTACATGCTGTGGACCCCCATCAATTCTCCAAACTACTTCACCACCTCCCTCATACCTCATCCTTCACCTGCCCTGATGCTGCCACTAATCACTACAACACTACTCTTATCTCTGCTCTAGACACTCTTGCTCCTCTTCGACTCTGTAAGGCCCCACGCCGCCAGCTTCAGCCCTGGCACACCCTCCAGACACGCTACCTGCAAAGATGCTCCCGCACTGCAGAGCGTGCCTGGAGGAAATCCCGCTCTGAAGCTGATTTTGTTCACTTCAAGTTTATTCTCCGGTCATACACCTCTGCCCTCCACTTGGCCAAACAATCCTTCTTCTCATCTCTTATATCTACGCTGTCCTCCAACCCTAAACGGCTCTGGTCCACCTTCAACACCCTCCTCTACCCACCTGCACCTCCCCCCACAGCTGCCTTCAGCGCTCAAGACCTGGCAGACTACTTCCTCAGTAAAACTCTAACTATCAGAAGCAACATCCCAACACAAGATAGTTATCTGCCACCTCCACTCCCAGAGGTCCCCTCTGCCACCCTCTGCCGCTTCCTCCAGCCACTGAGGAGGAAGTCAATTCCTTATTGTCCTCCTCACATCTCACCACGTGCCCGCTCGACCCCATTCCCTCACATCTAATTCCTCCCCTCTCCTCCTCCCTCACCCCTGCTCTCACACACATCTTCAACCTATCTCTCTCCACTGGCTCCTTTCCATCCGCCTTCAAACACGCGCTAGTTACCCCTTTACTTGAAACCATCCCTCGATCCCAACTCTCCATCCAACTACCGCCCTGTATCCCTGCTTCCCTTCACATCAAAGCTCTTAGAAAAACTAGTCTTCAACCGCCTCTCCCTCTTCCTGTCCTCCAATTCACTACTTGACCCCCTGCAATCTGGCTTCCGTCCCCTACACTCAACTGAAACTGCCCTCACCAAAGTCACCAACGACCTCCTAACTGCTAAAAAACACAGCCACTATTCTATTCTCATCCTGCTTGACCTCTCGGCTGCTTTTGACACTGTTGACCACCCGCTCCTTCTACAGACCCTCAACTCTCTTGGTCTCGGTGACACTGCACTCGCTTGGGTCGAATCCTATTTATCCAACAGGTCCTTCTGTGTGTCCTTTGCTGGTAACTCCTCCTCCTCATTGCCTCTATCTGTTGGTGTACCTCAAGGCTCTGTCCTTGGTCCTCTGCTCTTTTCCATCTACACCTCCTCCCTGGGCAAAATCATCAACAGCTTTGGCTTCAATTACCACCTCTACGCTGATGACACTCAGATCTACCTCTCTACCCCTGATCTCTCTCCCCCTGTCCTTTCAAAGGTCAGTGACTGTTTATCTGGCATCTCCTTCTGGATGGCCTCCCACCACCTAAAGATCAACATGTCAAAGACTGAACTCCTACTTTTTCCTCCCTCCAATGCCTCCCCACCTCCTGACTTCTCTATCACGGTGGAGGGTATCACCATTTCCCCATCAAACCAAGTTCGCTGTCTTGGAGTTACACTTGACTCTGCTCTTTCCTTCATCCCCCACATCAAGTCTCTTTCCTCCTCCTGCCGATACCAACTGCGAAATATTTACAGAATTCGGCCATTTCTTACCGCTGTCACCACAAAACAACTCATACACGCCCTGGTAATCTCCCGACTCGACTATTGCAATAATCTCTTATCTGGCCTCCCTCTGTCCCGCCTCTCCCCCCTACAATCCATCCTGAACGCCTCCGCCAGGCTAATTCACCTCACCCGCCGCTCTGTCTCTGCCACTCCCCTCTGCGAGTCCCTTCACTGGCTCCCCATCCACTGCAGAATTAAGTTCAAAATCCTTATCCTTACCTACAAAACCCTCACTAACTCAGCTCCCCACTACCTGTCCTCACTAATCACCAAATACAACCCGGCCCGCTCCCTAAGGTCAAACAGTGACCTGCGACTAGCTTCTCCCCGCATCACCTCTTCCCATGATAGACTGCAGGATTTCTCACGCGCAGCCCCCACTCTCTGGAACGCTCTCCCTCGTACTGTCAGACTTTCCCCTAACTTCTCTTCCTTCAAACGCTCCCTTAAAACGTTCCTATTTAGGGAAGCCTACCACCCAACTCACTGACGCAACCATCAATCACTCTCACCTTACAGTCCTCTCCTCCTGTTTCCAACCCCAACCCTCCCAGATTGTGAGTTCCTACGGGAATAGGGCCCTCATCTCCTCCTGTACTGTTTGTCAAATGTTGTTCAATGTATTGTAACCCTGTCTATACTGTGCTTATTGTACAGCGCTGCGGAATATGCTGGCGCTTTATAAATAAAGAATAATAATAATAATAATAAAAAGCCTTGTATTTCAATCGTTTGAAGCATATAGATTTATTTTTTCACATTACAAATCATTTAACACAATCCAAAACCCCTGCTAAAGATCCCATACTCACCTCTCATTCTGCGGCGAAAAGGGTGGCCCGACCTGCTGCTTCTTCTTTTCAAATTAATATTTATTAAAGGTTTTAAAAAAAATTCTGTTTCTGTTCACAAAAAGAAATATTCACAACAAAAGCAGTCCACTAATTAGGGATTTATTTATTTGCAAAGTATTTTATCAGGAAGGATACATTGAGATTGCTCTCGTTTTCAAGTATGTCCTGGGTTCAAGAACATTGAATTTTTATAGTCGTTACAGAAATACAAAGTAATAAATGCAAGATATTAAAAACAAAACACAAATATACAGATTAACACAGAAAATAAATATGTAAGTAATATAGTCACTATGTTACATGTTTACAGGTCCATGCCGTATTGAGGTATGTTAATAGGGAGCTCTTGAGTGACTTAAGACTGGGGAAGATTTGATGGCGTCCACTAATTAGGGATACAGAAAGGAAAAAAAAAGGGGAGGGAGGGAGGGGGAAGAATTCCATCAATCTCATAAAATGTTTACAATATAATATTCAAGCAGTAAACAATGAGCACAAATAAGTATACAGTGACATTAAACATTGTAGTTATTTCCATAGGTACACACATAACCCGGAAAGGTCAAATCAGACCTGTAAAGTGTGGCCATTAACATTACCTACAGTACTATAGTATTATCTTCCCAATATATTTCAACTTCATGGTAAACAGAGATGGTTGTCTTAATGCCAACTCATAATCCTTATTTTCAAGTATAATTTGGATGACTACATCACATGTAGGTTTTGATCTGCTGCTTTTTCTCTGCAAACAAATAGTTCCTAGTCACCATCCGCGATCACTCCGTGACCCTGCACATTCTCACGAGAGGTCATTAAGAGCTCGCAGCACGGAAGCACAAGCTTCCATCGAGTCCTACAGACTTCAGGAGCTAATAATCACAGTGGCGCGGAAGAGCTACTGCGAGTTTCAGGGAGGTCTGCGGGTTTCAGGGAGGTTAGCACTGCATTCTGAGGCGAAGCGCTGAGATAACACCTTTCCCGGAATACAATGTTAACATGGAGATGTTAAGGGAAAATCTGCAATCGCACGTTTTCCTGCTTACCATCTCAATGTTAGCATCATCTAGGGCAGGTGTGGGCAACTACGGCCCTCCAGATGATTTGAAACTACATTTCTCGTGATGCTCGGCTGCTCATTAGGTTTGCAGAGCCTCAAGGGAAATCTAGTTCTAAAACATTAGAATTTGTTTGTGATAAACATTTTATAAATATCTATCAGAAACATTTTACACCAGGATTTCTATTAATTACAAGTATCCCAGGACAGGGCAGCAAAATTACTTCTTGTAATGTTAAATATTCCTATAAATCAGGAGTCAGCAACCCTGGCCCTCCAAATGTTTTGGAACTATATTTCCCTTGAGGCTCTGCAAACCTAATGAGCAACTGAGCATCACAGGAAATGTAGTTTCAAAACATCTGGAGGGCCGTAGTTGCCCACACCTGATCTAGGGAATATAGCCCCAGATGTTTTGGAACTACATCTCCAGTGGTACTCAGGTATTTATTAGATTAGTTGGTCATCATGGGACATACATTTCCAAGCCATCTGGCGAGCCAAGGTTACTGACCCCTGATGTAGTCAAGGGGCCTCATAAATGTAAATGGCAAAATGTAAGAGAGATAAAAGTCTACATAGTGAGTCATACACATACAGCATACCCGCATTTACTCAATCATTTACTACACACCTGCCTTTTGACCACACACAAGATTAAATATGTATCCTTAAACATTTTTTAACCTCCCTGGTGGTCTAATTTTTTCAAAAGTTTGTGTCTAAAAGCGTCTCAATCTTTTTTTAAAGGAAACGTGTTTTTGTACATAGTTAGCCTGTAATAATTAGGAATCACGCACTGAAATCCGTGAAATCAAGAGTCCTTACTGGTAAAATCCTTCATAAATAAATAAATTAAATAATTTAAAAAAAATAGTAAATACACTGAGTCCGATAAAGTTTGAAACACGACATAATAATTTATTATCCCAAAAATAATTATCCAAAATAATGCAAATATATGATGTACAATAAAATTAAACAAAAAACACTGAAATCTGTCTGAGAACAAGGGTGAGACGAGGTATGGTCTATCTCTTATCCTGTACTGCCACCTAGTGGCCGTTCATAAACTTTGCCACTTGTATTCAGTGAGTATTATGAATGAAGTTTGCTGCGTCCAGCCCCCTGCATCATGTGACTCGCAGGGAGCCATCCAGGAAGCAGCTCGCCGCGATCACACTGCGGGGGACAGCGAGGGAGCCAGGAGGAGGTGAGTATGCATCCAGCCCGAGTGTGGCTTGGGGTTACCGTTCGCGGTAGCGAAATTTAACCCCTAGTCACACTCGGGAATACCGCCAGGGAGGTTAAATATAGAAAGTAGATTGAAAGAGAGTGAAATTGCTTAATATGGGCCACTGTGCTGCACTTGTTCCTCTAATTAAACAATTGCTAACCTTGCAAAATCTCTGACCTCATTGCCTTGTTGCTAGTGTGTTTGTTGTATCATATATCCTGCATTGTTCCCAGTAATCACATCCCAAATCATTTGCACTAAGCATCAGTGAAGCTATATTTGTTGTTTTTGGTAAAATGTCCCAGTCCTACTACTTTACACTAACCTTAAGGCAATGAAAACATCTGGGGCTACATTACATTCTTGGTGCTAACGTTAGTGCTCACCTGATTGAGCATTAATGTTAGCCCTGGTAGCCACAGCATATTACAATCCAAATGTTAACGGGTTACTGTACTTTTCTGCTCCCTATACTTAACATGGGGAGCGCAAAGTGTTAATTTGCGTTAGTATTAAAATATACTAGCGCAAATTAACGTCCGGCTGCGGTTAGCAAAAAGTTAATCATAGCCTGGACTTGGTGCTAAAGGATTCCGCTTTTGCAGAATCCGTCAGCATCAGCCAGAAACCCCCCAAAATGAATCAGATACTCACCTCCTATCCCACGGCGAGGACCGTGTCTCCAACCGCCTCCTCCGTCCAGCGGGAGCAGGGAGAGACTGGGGGAATAAGTCCCCCAGTCTCCCCCTGCAGATCACTACACCGACCTGCCGGAACTCGCAAGGCGAGATCCGGCAGGTCATGTGACCGGCGCTGTCTGCTTCAATGGAGTCCTATGGATTCCATCGAGTGGATGCTCGCGGTGGCGCTTAGCGCTGCCACGCATATCCCGGGGCTTAGTGCCCAGTTATAATGCAGGCAGCTTTTTAAGCGCCTGCATTGTAATATCGTGCTAAAAGGGGGGCGGAAAGGAGAAACCTGCAGGTGCAGGTTTTTCTCCTTTGCTCCCCTGTTTTAGCACGATTATTGTAATGTAGCCCCTGGAGACTTAGGGCAGTATTACAAAGTTGGTGCTAACTTAACCAGAGCTGTTGTAAACTTAAAACCTCCATAGGCTATAATGTCTCTGGTACGTTCACAACAGCTCTGGTTAAGTTAGCACCAACTATGTAATATGGCCCTATAATGGCTCTGGTAAATTTACAACAGCTTAGGTTAAGATAGCACAAGCTTTGTAATACTGCCCATAGTCTATGGAGTTGTTAAATTTACAACAGCTCTGGTTAAGTTAGCACCAACTTTGTAATACTGCCCTTAATAATCCCATAAAAATCCTTTTTTTGATCTTGGCTAAGGAGATGAAATATCTGCAAAATCAGCACCAGGAATAGTTTATTCTGTGTATCTTTTTCTTTTTTTGTATTCAAAATTTTTATTAAAAGGGTGCGTCAGTACATGTATCGAGTTGAAGTACAGACTTGTCAGAAAATGGTAGTTAAATAAAAAACAAAACTGTCAGTGATGCGATATAGGTACACAAAGAGAACATCAAATAAGCAGGTCCATACGTATGAGCTACAGTTAGACCCATAAATTGGTGCAGTCCAGCCACAAGTGATCCGCAGACAATCCAGATCCTCTTGTCGTTTATATGAGGCGTGCATAGGGTACTATAGTGGATGATCTCGTATGAAGTGTGGGACATTGTAAGCAAGGATAGAAGGAGAAGAGATAGTTCAGAGGAGAAGAGTGGGAGAGGTGTGAGAGAAGGGGGGGTACGAAAAAGAGAGAGAGGGAGAGAGAGAGAAGGGAGAGAGAAGAGAAAAAGAGAAAGAGAGAGAGAGGAGAAAAGAGAAGAAAAAAAAAAAAGGGGGGGGGGGGGGAGGGATGAGGAGTAAGGGCGGAGGGAAACACCACGATGGAGTCCAGCGTGCCACCCGCGGGACCGTTCCGTCTCCCCCCACCACCACCGGAGGGGAGGATGTACCAGCGTCCGACCCAGAGCCACCTAAGTGCGCGCTTCTCGTGTCGCCTCAACCGCCGGAGACCCATCCCCATGATAGTAAGGGCCCATAGTGGTCAGCCGACCGAGATATCAGTGTAGGCCGGAGCCATCGGGTCTCGGTGTGTCTATGGTCCCCTATCCTGTGCAGTCGTCGGTGGGAGCTCAAGCTCCAATCGTCGGCGAAGTGCGGCTGAGGAAACAAATTCCTGCCAATAGTACCAAGTTTGGTAGAACGCTTGCGTGGAATCTTCCTGTGCAGCAATCCGTTCCTCCACTCTGAACATTTCATCCACCTGGGATATCCATTCCCGGAGGGAGGGGATGGATCGGCGTTTCCAGTGCCTTGGAATCAGGTGGCGCGCCGCCAGCAGCAGACGGAAAGCCACCGATTTTTTAAAAGAGGCCGTCGGAAAGCCCGAGAGTAAGAGGAGGAAGGTCCGAGGTGTGTGTTCCAGTGTAACATCTGTCACCTCCCTGATCACTTCCCCCACCCATTTCCAGTAGGTTTGTACCAGCGAGCAGGACCACCAGATGTGGAGATAGGAACCAAGTTCCTTGCCACAGCGCCAGCATGTGGGGTCCGTAGATCCAGTGAATTGGAACACACGAAGTGGCGTGTAATACCAGCGGGTCAGAATTTTGTAAGACGTTTCGTGGTATCTCACCGCCCGCGTGCCATGGTGGGTCAGAGAGAGGATCGTAGTCCACTCCGCATCCGATATCGTTAGATTCAGTTCAGCTTCCCATATTCCCATAAAGGGAGGAGATTCCGAGTCTCTCGATTGGAGAAGAGAGTATAGGGTGGAGATGCCATGGTTCAAAGAGAGACTTAGTGAGCAAAAGCGTTCAAACGGAGTGAGCGCTCGGGTTAGTTTGTGCCCCTCCGGGAGGGTACCCAGATAGTGACGTATTTGTCCAAAGTTAAATCTGTCCAGGAAAGACAGTGGTGGGAGGTCAATGCGCGATGTGAGAGCCGCCAGTGTGGGGATGTGAGCCACATGCATGGCGAGGAGTCTATCTCCCTCCACAAGGTGGCGACGTAGAGAGGTCCTAACCCCCGGTGTGAAAAGGGGGTTCGATATTAGGGGGAGCAGCGGAGAGGGACTGGAGGAGAGCGCATGCGAGAATTTCAAGCGGTCCCACAGACGCAAAGTGGTCCCTATGAGGGGGTGAGTACGGGCCATGTTTGGCACTGCCTGGTGTGGTAGCCATGGTAACGTCCACAGCGGCACCCCTAGGTCCGTGCCCTCTAGATCCAACCACCCTCTCCTACCCGTGGCGGAAGACCAATCAACCAGCCGATTGAGTTGGGCTGCCCTATAATAGGTGAGCAGATCTGGGAGCGCCATGCCCCCTGCTTCCTTAGGTCGGCATAGTACCGCGAGTCGCAGTCTGGGCTTACGCCCCGCCCACACAAATTTAATCATTTCTGACCGGAATGATTTAAAGAAAGACCCCGGTATAGTTACTGGTACAGTTTGTAACAGGTAGAGTATGCGGGGTAACACATTCATTTTAAACACCGCCACCCTTCCCATCCACGAGAGAAAATTAGTGTTCCACATCGTCAGGTCGTCACGGATCATCCCCAGGAGGGGGAGAAAGTTGAGAGCAAAAAGGTCCTGCAGGGTCGGTGAGAGCCAAGTCCCGAGATACTTCATCTTTGCATCACACCAGTGAAAGGGAAATGCATCCCGTATGCCCACTGCCTCTCCATCCGGGACTGAGACGTTCAGGATCTCCGATTTGGCCATGTTGATTTTGAGGCCTGCTAATTTGCCGTATGTTTCGAATGCGCCCACTACCGCCGCCAGGGATTGCCGAGCGTCTGTTAGAAAAAATAGTAAGTCATCTGCGTATGCAGTGACTTTGTGAGAACGGTTAACCCCCTGTAGTCCCGGGATCGTGGGGTTGCGTCTCACCCCTTCAAGGAAGGGTTCCAAGGACAAAGCGAAGAGTAGAGGGGAAAGGGGGCACCCCTGGCGCGTGCCATTAGATATCGGGAAGCTGGCGGAGACAGCCCCATTTACTTTAATTCTGGCCGTGGGGAGGGTGTACAAGGCCTGTACCCACGTCAAGAATCCTGAGCCCAGTCCCAGGGTCCGTAATGTCTGAAAAAGAAATGGCCAGAGGACTCTGTCGAACGCCTTCTCCGCATCTGTGGAGAGCAGGAGAAGGCGTTGACCCGAGCGTCGTGCAGCCGCTACTGCATTAATCGCCCTCTGCGTTCCGTCCCTTGCTTCCCTACCTGGTATGAATCCTACTTGGTCCGGATGCACCAAGCCGGGGAGGAACTGTTTAAGTCTATCGGCCAGGATGCGTGCCAGGATCTTGATGTCACAATTAAGGAGCGAGATGGGCCGGTAGCTGGTGCATTCCGCAGGCTCTTTCCCCGGTTTGGGGAGTACTGCAATCGTTGCGCAGAGGGTTTGAGGGTGAAAAGGTGTCTCTGCCGTAACGGCGTTAAAGGTGGACACCATGTGAGGTATGAGAAGGTCACGGAACTCCCTATAGTATTCCGCCGGGAGTCCATCTGGACCCGGGCTCTTCCCATTTTTAGTGGACTTTAAGGCCGCTGCTATTTCTCCAGCCGTAATAGGTGAATCCAATTGTTCGGCTTCTCCATCCTGTAGATGAATACGAAGATTAGCTGAAAGGTAGTCTCCAATCGCCCCTGGGGAAGGAGGGTTGGGGTCAGATAGGTTATATAGAGAGGCATAATACTCCCTAAAGGTCGCCGTTATTTCCTCCGGTCGGAGTGTGATCGCCCCCCCAGGTGTGCGTATCTTCGGGACGTAGGCCATTTGTCGACGCTTACGCAATATTCGAGCGAGCAGTTTTCCCGGACGGTTTTCGTTTAAGGCGAAGAAGCATTTGGTGCGAGCCGCCGCCTGTTTGATGTCCAGGGAGAGCAGGTCATTCAACGCACGTCGCGCCTTCAGCAGTAGGTCCTGTACCTCAGCATCGAGGTCCCCGCCCCTGCGAAGTTCCAGCGTGCGAATTTCAGCCAGGAGGTCAAGTCTCTGTCCCTCTCTGGCCTTTTTCATTGCTGTACCCCTGCTCATAAAATCACCCCTTACCACAGCCTTATGGGCTTCCCACGTCAAGGGTCGTGTTACTTCCGAGGATGAATTTTCCTCAAAGTAATTGGTCAGCACTTCACGCGTACCGCTACCGCTCCCCAATCCGACAATAGGGAGACATTAAGCCGCCACGTTCGTTCCCGTGGGCGAAACAGCGGTGATGCCATACGTACCGAGACCGGAGCGTGGTCCGACCAAGTGGTGGGATGTATATGCGCCTCCATTACGAGGTCTAAGCGATATTGTTCAAAGAATATATAGTCCAGGCGCGAGAGGACATGATGTGGACCGAATAAAAGGTGTAGTCGCGCTCTCCGGGATGGAAGGCACGCCAAGTGTCCACAAGGCGCATGTCATGTAGAGAGCGCCGTAGAGTACGCAGCGTGTGTAGTGGTAGAGCCGACGTACCACCAGAGGTGTCCACCGAGGGGTGGAGTGCGACGTTCATGTCGCCCGCCAACACAAGTACCCCTTCCTGAAAACACCTCAATTTGGACATAATACGTGCGAAACACGCCGATTGCGCGACGTTGGCGACATATACCGTGGCAAATGTGTAAACGATATCGGCTATCATCCCCTTCACAAAGAGGAATCTGCCTTGGTCGTCCACACAGCTATCCTGGAGGACAAAAGGGACATCACTGGCAAACAGAATAGCAACTCCTCGGGATTTACCGCCCGTATAATTACTAAAATAGCCAACCGGGAATCGCCGGTCACTTAGTGACGGTGCCGATCCCTCACGGAAGTGGGTCTCCTGCAGCATCACAATCGAGGCGCGCATCTGAAATAGGTCCCGTAAAAGCCGGGCTCTCTTCTCCGGTGCATTGAGGCCCTTCACATTATACGTGACTAGATTGAGGTCTCGTGGTCTGAAGCAGTCAGAGGGCCGGTCCCTCCCCCCCAGCAGCTCCGGCATTTTGTCAACAAATTCGTCCCCGCCTGGCCACACACCAGTGTGGGCACGCACTCCGATGGGAGAAGGAGAGGGGTGGGAGGTAGAGGCCGGGGGAGTGGGCTAGGGAGGGAGAATGGAGGAAAAGAGAGAGAGAAAAAAAAAAAAAAAGGGGGGGGTGTAAATATAGATATAGGGGTAGAGCAAATGAAGAGAGGGGCCAAAGAGGGGAGTAGAAGAGGATAGTAAAGAAAAAAGAGAGGATTGGTAGGTCCTCAACGTCAGCTGGAGGAAGGGTCAGGCCGGGCCCGACGCGACGCCCCAGAGATGTAGACGTTCACCTATGGGGGGTGGTGCTATCAAGGAGTGAACCTTAGATAACGTTGGGCGGCAACTTCGATAGTGACAGGGAGAAGAAGAAAAAAGGGTGAGAGAAATAAAGGTAAGGTATGGAGCAGGAAAAAATGTACAACAAGAAGAGCACCCCCACCGCACAGCATAAAGGAGTATACGACAAGCGTGCGTCATATGCAGGTCCCTGCATGGGTTGCCGCGGTCACGATGATAGAGGCCTCCTGTGTGGCAGTTCACGTGGCACTTGCAACAATAACCTTGGGATCTACTGCCCCAGACCTATCTAAGAAAAAATGCGAACTTGAAGTGAAATAACCGCTGTTGCGGGATTGAGTCTACGGAACACAACGCGACAAAGAACATGAAATATGAAGCACATCCCTCCCACCCCCAAACCCCCTTCTGAAACGAGATGAAAACGAACAGTTACCCTTACAACGATAGCGGTTTCCCTTTCCCAGCGATCCGAACCCCTCCCCACCCGCCACCCCGCTGCATGTAACGAGTCCCTCCCAAACCTTTTTCCCCCAGGGATAAGAATGCACAATCACTTTTTCAATAGATGCAGGTTCCCAGATCCCAGCATGTTCCCCCCACCCCCTCGCCCTGCTCGCCTCTCATGAGTCCAGTGTCCTAGGGAGGCGCGTGGCACGCCCGCCGTATCACCCGTAAAACGGTCAGTCCAGTGGAAAGTCCACATTATGTCATCGGTCCTCCCACCCATCCTCCCAGCACCCCCCACTCAATTCCCCACCCCCTCCCCCTTTCCTCCCTCGCATCCCTCCCCCTCCCTCCCCCCTCACCCCACCCCCTCACCTCCCTCCCATCCCTCCCCAACCCCCCATCCCTCACCAAATGAGACAGGGCAATCCTGCAATATTGTTAGCCTGTCGTGTCCGCCCCAAGCAGCCAGACAGCTGAGTCTGGTGACAAGCGGGAAAAGCGTGTACCTCGTGTTGGCGTATGCAATGTTCGAGAGGTTTTAACTTAGATCTCCCCTCCCTAACTAAAGTAATGTCTGTCAAAGTTCCGTAGCTCCAAGCGGTAATAAAACGAAAAGAACAAATGAAGGGCGTAGGTCCTCACTCTGGGTCCTCTATAGGTGCAGCAAGTGGTTCTGATGGCCGCGGTCGTCGGGGAATCTCGGATCTCCCTCCCTGCCTTCTTGGGAGACCTGCCGCCGAGCGAGGTTCTGCACGCTGTCCCTCATGTAGCGTAACCCAGTCGGTAATTTGTAAGTCTGGAAGCTCCAATATTGCCAGAAAGTCCGGTATATCCGAAATAGAGCGGATGGTGGCAGACGCCCCCGCGTTGGTGGCCACCAGGGCGAATGGGAAGGACCATCTGTATGTCACAGAGCGGGCGGTTAGAAGCGTCGTGAGGGGGCGCAGGGCCCTGCGCGCCTGCAGTGTAGACTGGGCCAGATCTGGGAAAATTTCCAGGCGTTCTCCGTCGATCTCCCAGACGCGGCGGCGTCTTGCCGCTGCCATGATTGCCTGCTTCAGTCTATAATCAGCCACGCGACATATGATGTCACGCGGCGGCGCCTGATCTGCAGGCCTGGGACGTAAGGCCCGATGTGCTCTATCAAAGCTGGCGGGGTGTACTGCGCGTTCTGCCAGGATAGTATTAAAGATATGGGCCAGGTAGGGATCCAGATCAGAAATCGATTCCCGGACCCCCCGCACGCGGATGTTGTTGCGGCGGGAGCGGTTTTCGAGGTCATCTAGCCGACGCCATACCTCAGCGACCACCGAGGGGGTCTGGAGTTCCTCTGCTGGGCTCATCCGTTGGTCTGCAGCTGTAGCTCTGGTTGGGGCTGCCTCCAAGGCCGTCACCCTTGCCGCCAATGCGCCCATCTCCTCACGCATCGTGGTCAGGTCCTGTTGCAGGGACACCTGCACCGCGTCCAGCAAGGTCTGCACATATTCACGAGTGGGAGGCCGGCGATGAGCTCCGCCACGCGGTCCGCCGCCGTCGGGTCCGGGCCCTGCCTTGCTGGCTCCGTCCCCGCGATAGGCCGCAGGTCCGGCGTTGGTGAGGCCGGCGGCTGGAGATAACTGTCCAGGGGCCCTACTAACTGTTTCCTCGGCGTCCCTGACTGCCCGGGGTCCTCTGGGCTCCTTTTATTGCGACCCATGACGCAGGTGTGCTGTTGATATCGAATGAAAAGCGCGGTGGAGGTACAGAGCTGTGTACTCAGGCGTCCATCTTGGTTGCCGTCCAGGCCACGCCCCCTGTGTATCTTTTTCAATACGTTTAACTCAAAACTAAAATAATGTTGATATGGCAATAACGATGATTCCCCAATGATTTTCCCATGAGAACAGGGTATGAACCCTATGGAAAAAGAGTGTCATCTGCGCTCGTTTCTATGTGTTCCATGTACAACAAAAATGAGGTTTTTGTTTGTTTCAATGGCCATTGCAACGTAAGCCCACTCGCCACTTCAAGGCACCTCTTTAGAGTGGGTACCTAACAATTGTGACCAAAAGGCCGCTCTACTGAGCAGCTCCAAGCCCCTCCAGCTGCTTTTCAGCGAAGGAGAGGCAAAGATGGTGGCTTTTATTTATACACGCACCAAACACTTCCCATTTGGGATCAAAAACAAAAACATGGAAAGAGGAACAGCTGCAGAACGACGGACTGGTGTTACAAGCATGATATACATAAATACAGAAAAAATGGCGTCGCGCCCATACTCACTTATTTTTGGAGGGGCAGCAACTGCCAGGAGTAACAGCCCAGTCAATGCATAAAACATAACAAGGAAAAAGAGTGTCATCTGCGCTCGTTTCTATGTGTTCCATGTACAACAAAAATGAGGTTTTTGTTTGTTTCAATGGCCATTGCAACGTAAGCCATCGCCACTTCAAGGCACCTCTTTAGAGTGTGGTACCTAACAATTGTGACCAAAAGGCCGCTCTACTGAGCAGCTCCAAGGCCCTCCAGCTGCTTTTCAGCGAAGGAGAGGCCAAAGTGGCTTTTATTTATACACGCACCAAACAAACCTCATTTTTGTTGTACATGGAACACATAGAAACGAGCGCAGATGACACTCTTTTTCCTTGTTATGTTTTATGCATTGACTGGGCTGTTACTCCTGGCAGTTGCTGCCCCTCCGAAAATAAGTGAGTATGGGCGCGACGCAATTTTTTCTGTATTTATGTATATCATGCTTGTAACACCAGTCCGTCATTCTGCAGCTGTTCCTCTTTCCATGTTTTTGTTTTTGATCCCAAATGGGAAGTGTTTGGTGCGTGTATAAATAAAAGCCACCATCTTTGCCTCTCCTTCGCTGAAAAGCAGCTGGAGGGGCTTGGAGCTGCTCAGTAGAGCGGCCTTTTGGTCACAATTGTTAGGTACCCACTCTAAAGAGGTGCCTTGAAGTGGCGAGTGGGCTTACGTTGCAATGGCCATTGAAACAAACAAAAACCTCATTTTTGTTGTACATGGAACACATAGAAACGAGCGCAGATGACACTCTTTTTCCTTGTTATGTTTTATGCATTGACTGGGCTGTTACTCCTGGCAGTTGCTGCCCCTCCGAAAATAAGTGAGTATGGGCGCGACGCCATTTTTTCTGTATTTATGTATATCATGCTTGTAACACCAGTCCGTCGTTCTGCAGCTGTTCCTCTTTCCATGTTTTTGTTTTTGATCCCAAATGGGAAGTGTTTGGTGCGTGTATAAATAAAAGCCACCATCTTTGCCTCTCCTTCGCTGAAAAGCAGCTGGAGGGGCTTGGAGCTGCTCAGTAGAGCGGCCTTTTGGTCACAATTGTTAGGTACCCACTCTAAGAGGTGCCTTGAGTGGCGAGTGGGCTTACGTTGCAATGGCCATTGAAACAAACAAAAACCTCATTTTTTTTGTTGTACATGGAACACATAGAAACGAGCGCAGATGACACTCTTTTTCCTTGTTATGTTTTATGCATTGACTGGGCTGTTACTCCTGGCAGTTGCTGCCCCTCCGAAAATAAGTGAGTATGGGCGCGACGCCATTTTTTCTGTATTTATGAACCCTATGGGCCACATTACATTCTTAACAAAAAATCCTCGCACAAAGTGAAAATCTTGGCGCCAAGCATTAAAGTTTTGCGTGTGCAAATCTCCGTTGGAATTACAATCCTAGCACGTTTTTTCATCTATCAATAGCGCACGCAACCAGGACGCGCCCAAATGCTCGCGCAGTAACATCTCGCGCAAAAATCTTTGCGCGTTCTTGTTTTTCGCGATTCAGCCAATCAGAATTAAGAACCACACCTATGGTTAATGGTTAATGAATTGCATCTGCCACAGTCAATCTGAGCATATATGCTGCAGCAATGGTACATGTACACGCAACTTCATCCATTGTATTGGTTTGGTATGAGTTGAATGGGCCACTGTGCTTTGGTGCATTCCTTTTTATGGGCTTGGATATTTGGGGTTAGCCAGGTTGTTCAGATTTGCCATTAGCACCAGCTTTTAGGAGTTGAGGTAATGATTACCTCTGCCGGCGCAAACGTTTGCGTCAAGATTGTAATGTGGCCCTATGTGAGTGCAATTGACAAAAATCAGGAAATATACTGGATCTGTTTTTTTTGGATCTGAGTGGAGCATACTGAATGAGAAAATCTTGATGGCCTCCCTTTCATGACATCATTTCTCAGTGATGCCATTAATGATTGATTGGGTAAATGGACTATTTCCAGTCTATTAAATTAATTCTGAAAGCTTTCACTTTGAAAACTATGCATGTGAAAGGCGAGCCACAATTATCTATCCTATAAAAGGATAAGCTCCGGCGTGTCCATCGCCAAAAAACGGACTGCGCATGCGCGCAGCCCACAGGGTGCTGTGGCGGTTGGATGCGCGCGCGCCACCCGCCGCAGCACGCCCAAAGCGTCCTACGGAGGTTGGCTGTGCGCGCATCCAACCTCCGTAGGACGCATTGGGCGTGCTGCGGCGGGTGGCGCGCGCGCACCCAACCGCCACAGCCTGTTACGGAGATTGCCACGCGCCTCCCGCCGCAGGACCACCAATGTTGGAAGGGCGCGAAAACGGCACCGAGCCCAGAGCCCAGCACCGAGCCCAGAGCCCAGCACCGAGCCCAGCGCCCAGCACCGAGCCCAGCACCGAGCCCAGAGCCCAGCACCGAGCCCAGCACCGAGCACAGAGCCCAGCACCAAGCCCAGCACCGAGCCCAGAGCCCAGCACCAAGCCCAGAGCCCAGCACCGAGCCCAGAGCCCAGCACCGAGCCCAGCACCAAGCACCGAGCCCAGCACCGAGCACCGAGTCCAGCACCGAGCACCGAGCCCAGCACAGAGCCCAGCACCGAGCCCAGAGCCCAGCCATGAGCGCAGAGCCCAGCACCTGAGCGCAGAGCCCAGCGCCTGAGCGCAGAGCGCAGAGCCCAGCGCCTGAGCGCCGCAGAGCCCAGCGCCTGAGCGCCGCAGAGCCCAGCGCCTGAGCGCCACAGAGCCCAGCGCCTGAGCGCCACAGAGCCCAATAGACGGCGCAGAGCAGAGAGCCCAATAGACGGCGCAGAGCAGAGAGCCCAATAGACGACGCAGAGCAGAGAGCCCAATAGACGGCGCAGAGCACAGAGCCCAATAGACGGCGCAGAGCACAGAGCCCAATAGACGGCGCAGAGCACAGAGCCCAATAGACGGCGCAGAGCCCAGAGTCCAATAGACGGCGCAGAGCCCAATAGACGGCGCAGAGCACAGAGCCCAATAGACGGCGCAGAGCACAGAGCCCAATAGACGGCGCAGAGCAGAGCACAGAACCAAGCACAGAGCCCAATAGATGGCGCAGAGCAGAGCACAGAACCAAGCACAGAACACAATAGATGGCGCAGAGCAGAGCACAGAACCAAGCACAGAACACAATAGATGGCGCAGAGCACAGAACCAAGCACAGAACACAATAGACGGCGCAGAGCAGAGCACAGAACCAAGCACAGAACACAATAGACGGCGCAGAGCAGAGCACAGAGCCAATGCGCAGAGCCCAGCACAGAGCCGAGCAAAATATACGGAGCCGAGCGCAGAGCCAAGCACAGAGTAGAGCACAACAGAATAAACGCCACAGAGCCGAGCACAATATACGGAGCCGAGCGCAGAGCCAAGCACAGAGTAGAGCACAACAGAATAAACGCCACAGAGCCGAGCACAATATACGGAGCCGGGCGCAGAGCCAAGCACAGAGTAGAGCACAACAGAATAAACGCCACAGAGCCGAGCACAATATACAGAGCCGAGTGCAGAGCCAAGCACAGAGTAGAGCACAACAGAATAAACGCCACAGAGCCGAGCACAATATACGGAGCCGAGCGCAGAGCCAAGCACAGAGTAGAGCACAACAGAATAAACGCCTCAGAGCCGAGCACAATATACAGAGCCGAGCGCAGAGCCAAGCACAGAGTAGAGCACAACAGAATAAACGCCACAGAGCCGAGCACAATATACAGAGCCGAGCGCAGAGTCAAGCACAGAGTAGAGCACAACAGAATAGACGCCACAGAGCCGAGCACAATATACGGAGCCGGGCGCAGAGCAAAGCACAGAGTAGAGCACAACAGAATAAACGCCACAGAGCCGAGCACAATATACAGAGCCGAGCGCAGAGCCAAGCACAGAGTAGAGCACAACAGAATAAACGCCACAGAGCCGAGCACAATATACGGAGCCGAGCGCAGAGCCAAGCACAGAGTAGAGCACAACAGAATAAACGCCACAGAGCCGAGCACAATATACGGAGCCGAGTGCAGAGCCAAGCACAGAGTAGAGTACAACAGAATAAATGCCACAGAGCCGAGCACAATATACGGAGCCGAGCGCAGAGCCAAGCACAGAGTAGAGTACAACAGAATAAACGCCACAGAGCCGAGCACAATATACGGAGCCGAGTGCAGAGCCAAGCACAGAGTAGAGCACAACAGAATAAACGCCACAGAGCCGAGCACAATATACGGAGCCGAGCGCAGAGCCAAGCACAGAGTAGAGCACAACAGAATGAACGCCGCAGAGCCGAGCACATTATACGGAGCTGAGCGCAGAGCCAAGCACAGAGTAGAGCACAACAGAATAAACGCCACAGAGCCGAGCACAATATACGGAGCCGAGCGCAGAGCCAAGCACAGAGTAGAGCACAACAGAATGAACGCCGCAGAGCCGAGCACATTATACGGAGCTGAGCGCAGAGCCAAGCACAGAGTAGAGCACAACAGAATAAACGCCACAGAGCCGAGCACAATATACGGAGCGAGCGCAGAGCCAAGCACAGAGTAGAGTACAACAGAATAAATGCCACAGAGCCGAGCACAATATACGGAGCCGAGCGCAGAGCCAAGCACAGAGTAGAGTACAACAGAATAAACGCCACAGAGCCGAGCACAATATACGGAGCCGAGTGCAGAGCCAAGCACAGAGTAGAGCACAACAGAATAAACGCCACAGAGCCGAGCACAATATACGGAGCCGAGCGCAGAGCCAAGCACAGAGTAGAGCACAACAGAATGAACGCCACAGAGCCGAGCACAATATACAGAGCCGAGCGCAGAGCCAAGCACAGAGTAGAGCACAACAGAATAAACGCCACAGAGCGAGCACAATATACGGAGCCGAGCGCAGAGCCAAGCACAGAGTAGAGCACAACAGAATAAACGCCACAGAGCCGAGCACAATATACAGAGCCGAGCGCAGAGCCAAGCACAGAGTAGAGCACAACAGAATAAACGCCACAGAGCCGAGCACAATATACGGAGCCGAGCGCAGAGCCAAGCACAGAGTAGAGCACAACAGAATAGACGCCACAGAGCCGAGCACAATATACGGAGCCGGTTGCAGAGCCAAGCACAGAGTGGAGCACAACAGAATAAACGCCACAGAGCCGAGCACAATATACAGAGCGAGCGCAGAGCCAAGCACAGAGTAGAGCACAACAGAATAAACGCCACAGAGCCGAGCACAATATACGGAGCCGAGCGCAGAGCCAAGCACAGAGTAGAGCACAACAGAATAAACGCCACAGAGCCGAGCACAATATACAGAGCCGAGCGCAGAGCCAAGCACAGAGTAGAGCACAACAGAATAAACGCCACAGAGCCGAGCACAATATACGGAGCCGAGCGCAGAGCCAAGCACAGAGTAGAGTACAACAGAATAAACGCCACAGAGCCGAGCACAATATACGGAGCCTAGCGCAGAGCCAAGCACAGAGTAGAGCACAACAGAATAAACGCCACAGAGCCGAGCACAATATACGGAGCCGAGTGCAGAGCCAAGCACAGAGTAGAGCACAACAGAATAAACGCCACAGAGCCGAGCACAATATACGGAGCCGAGCGCAGAGCCAAGCATAGAGTAGAGCACAACAGAATAAACGCCGCAGAGCCGAGCACAATATACGGAGCTGAGCGCAGAGCCAAACACAGAGTAGAGCACAACAGAATAAACGCCACAGAGCCGAGCACAATATACGGAGCGAGCGCAGAGCCAAGCACAGAGTAGAGCACAACAGAATAGACGCCACAGAGCCGAGCACAATATACGGAGCCGAGCGCAGAGCCAAGCACAGAGTAGAGCACAACAGAATAAATGCCACAGAGCCGAGCACAATATACGGAGCCGAGCGCAGAGCCAAGCACAGAGTAGAGTACAACAGAATAAACGCCACAGAGCCGAGCACAATATACGGAGCCGAGCGCAGAGCCAAGCACAGAGTAGAGCACAACAGAATAAACGCCACAGAGCCGAGCACAATATACGGAGCTGAGCGCAGAGCCAAGCACAGAGTAGAGCACAACAGAATAAACGCCACAGAGCCGAGCACAATATACGGAGCTGAGCGCAGAGCCAAGCACAGAGTAGAGCACAACAGAATAAACGCCACAGAGCCGAGCACAATATACGGAGCCGAGCGCAGAGCCAAGCACAGAGTAGAGCACAACAGAATAAACGCCACAGAGCCGAGCACAATATACGGAGCTGAGCGCAGGGCCAAGCACAGAGTAGAGCACAACAGAATAAACGCCACAGAGCCGAGCACAATATACGGAGCCGAGCGCAGAGCCAAGCACAGAGTAGAGTACAACAGAATAAACGCCACAGAGCCGAGCACAATATACGGAGCCTAGCGCAGAGCCAAGCACAGAGTAGAGCACAACAGAATAAACTAGGGATGTGCGTTTCGGGTTTCGGAATTTCGGAATTTTCACGAAATTTCCCGATTCGGGTCTTTCGATTCGGCCGAAAATCCGAAATTTTTTAGATCCGAAAAAGTCGAATCCGAACTGTTTTCCGAACCGAATCGAAAAATTTTCGGAATTTCGAATGGACTTGAAATGTGTCAAATCGAAATCTATTGCTTTGAAACGAGAACAGACTTTCCGAAAAAAACGAAAATTTTGCCAAATCGAAAAATTTTCGGAATTTTCGAATGGACTTGAAATGTGTCAAATCGAAATTTATTTTCCCTCTATTCATGATTTCAGTTCCATTCGGGATTTCGGTACCATTTCGGTAAGTCTGGACATTGTATATTTAACTAGTATCGGTTATATGGCTGATTCTGTAAATTTTTTTATTGTTTCCAAAGATCCGATCAGAATATTCGTATTTTGGTCAGATCCGATTCGTCCGCGGGTCGCGCATGCGCGCGCGCGCACATGTCGTAACTTTATTGAGCCAGTTTTATTGACAACTTTTTGAACAAAATTTTGTTTTTATTATTCTTCATAATGGCCGCTGCCAGAGAGGAGACCTCGTCTTCATCTTATGATGAAATTGAACCACCTGCACCCAGGAAAAAACGGGCCCAAAATATGGCGTTTGAGGAGATGTTGGAGATGGTCCGCATCTTTGATAGAAAAGATTACGATTGCCAGAAGGGACCTTACCGCAGCAAGAATAACGCCAGAAAAGATCGTATCCAGGACAAGCTAACGCACCACCATTTTCGAGAAGTTTGGGAAGGACCGGACGAAGGACCAGCTACGGAAACGCTGGTCTGATTTAAAAGTTCGTGAGCAGGAGCAGCTGAGGCGCATCCGGCGCGTCATAGCGAAACGTAAGTGTCATGTTATATTGTAAAGCGCTGCGCAAACTGTTGGTGCTATATTAAATCCTGTATAATAATAATAATGTGCTTGCATGTGCTAATGTGGCGCAGAAATACGCTGATTTATCTAGTCCTTTTTTCATGCAATGTGATTGTGTATAGATTTGCGTTTTCACAATTCGTCATACATGCATTTTTGCCATAGCTTTTTTTTTTTGTGATTTTACGTATTCGTGAAAATTGTGATATTTGATGTATGTAGATGAAGTTACAATGCTGGATTTCTTTTGGCACTGTGTGTGTAGTCTGTAGTGTGCTGGGGGGGGGGTTGTTGTGATTGAATGATGCATACGAGAAGACCCGTAGCTTGCCCAATATTGGCTCCCACCTGCGCATCAATAAAAATCTCTGCGTCTCTGCTAAAGTGATAGGATGGGACATGTAGTTCTTCTGAAAGTGCATCCAAACAGAGCTGTGTTCAATACATCCTCAGCAGCTGCTGCAGCAGTGTCATTGAATGCTTTAGTTGCAAATTTCAAAACAAAATGGTGGATTTCTGTTGTTGTTTCTGCAATATCCAGTTTTATTATTAGCAGAAACTGAAAGTGAAACTGAGGCTGAGGCCTTCTATAAAATAACTAAAAGCAGACGCACAATGCGTTTTGTACGCACACAACACAAATAATAGTTTTTATTGAATAAACGTAATGTTTACTTCTGAAAAAAATATATAAATGAACGGTAATATATGTCTATGTGCAGAGGAAATAAATAAATATTTTGTGACTTTAGAACTATGAGATGGGAGTAGTGGTGTGTCAAGCTGGTAGTGGGTAGTGGAGGGGTGTCGCAATACTTTCGGCAATATATTGTATAGATATACCATTTTTTCCAGTCTGCATTATTTACGTGTTATATTTTTTGGATTTGGCAGAAGACAGGAAGAAGGCCGCCGAATCTGCCCGGGCAGGGACCAGTGCCCCAGCGGAGGAGGAGGGGGAGCCACGGGCATCCACCAGCGCTGGTATATACTGTTTTATTTTGCAACGACTTTTGGTCAAAAACAGAAACATTTTTTGTTTACTGTATTTTAATTTAATTTTTTTATGTATAGCACAAGAGGAGCAGGAGGAAGAGGAGGAAGAGGAGGACCAGGAGGAGGGCGAAGGAGAGAGTCAGCCGGAGCAGCAGGAGGCCGCCAGTCCAGGTTTTTTTTTTTTACTGTTGTATTTTGTATCGACTTTTGTTCAAAAATAAATCAGTTTTGTTGTTTACTGTATTTTTTATTTCTTTAATTTCTTACATATAGCACTGGATATGCAGACGGTGGTGGTGGGGGAGGAGTCGGAGGAGTCGGAGACTCAGGAGGCGCCAGCTCTGGTATATACTACTGTTATATTTTTTCAAGACTTTCAGTCAAAAATAGAAACCTGCTTTACTTACTGTATTTTCCTTCTTTCATTTATTGGATATATAGAAGGAGAAGCCAGACGCCGACGGGAGGCGATCGGCGAGCTTCGCCTGGCAGCTACCGCCGTCAACTCTCTACAAGAACTGCTCCAGGAACTGCGGGAGCACATAACCAATAGACATGTGCATTCGTTTTAGTACTAAAACGATTTAGTCCGAATTTTGGGATAATTTAGTTTTCGTATGACTCAAGAGATACGAAACTGCTAAGTACAAAAACGAAAGAAACTAAAATAAAATGCACTTCATTTTAGTTTCATTCCTTTTTGTGATATTACATTGATGAGTGAAGGAGACCAGCAATGAAGAGCGCAACATCCGAAGTTCTGCACCCTCCACATGCCAATGCAGAAGGATGTTCTATACAGAGAGGGGCATTAATTAATGCAGGATGATGTTCTATACATTATACAGAGAGGGTTAATAATGTAGGAGAATGTTATATACATTATACAGAGAAAGGTATAAATTGAGGAGGATGTTCTATACAGAGAGGGACATTAATTAACTCAGGAGGATGTTCTATACATTATACAGAGAGGGGTACTAGTTAATGCAGGAAGATGTTCTAAACATTATACATAGAGGAGCCTTTTTTTTTTTTAGCCCTTTAAATCCAGTGGCTGTGAGCGCTGAGATCGGCTGCTTTTTATCTCTCAGTACAATGTATCAGGCTCAGCTGTTACAGTAACTGACTGTAACGGCGCTCAGAGTTTCAGTAAAACAAGCAAATAATATTGTTCTAACCTCTTATATATAAAAATAAAATTTACTGGTTTTACTGAAACTCTGAGCGCTGTGATGAGCAGAGGTCAGTTACTGGAACAGCTTTGCCTGACACGGGGCAGTATTACAATGTTGGTGCTAACTTAACCAGAGCTGTTGTAAACTTAAAACCTCCATAGGCTATAATGGTTCTGGGAAGTTTACAACAGCTCTGGTTAAGTTAGCACCAACTATGTAATATGGCCCACATTGTGCTGAGAATGAGAGATACTGTAACAAGCAGCGATCTCAGCCCTCTGAGGAGCCACTACAATAGTAATTGTATCCACTGGTTTTCGGATGAATGAAATTAGTTTTCATACTAAAGAACTTAAAAACGAATTTCTTTAGCAACTAAATAAATTGCATTTTAGGACTAATCCATTAGTTCAAAACGAAATTTTGTGCTGTGCACATGTCTAATAACCAATGCCGCAGACCTCCTGGAGCAGCAGTGAGACCAATGGCAGCCTCCTCCAGAATGTGCCTCAGCTGCTCCTGCTCGCGTGCCTTGAGGTCGGACCAGCGTTTTCAGAGATGGTCCTTCGTCCAGTCCTTCCCGAACAGCTCCAGGATGGTGGTGCGTAGCTTTCAAGGATACGATCCTTGCGGGTGTTATTCTTCCTGCCGTAAGGCCCTTACAGCAATCGTAATCTTTACAGTCCAAGATGCGGACCAGCTCCAACATCTCCTCAAATGCCAGTAACTTGTTGGGCAGTTTGCCATCCTTGGCATGTTCCCTTCCCTATGTTAATATGTTGTAAATAAATTTTCTATTTTTTCACTATTTTCCTGTTTGTGTGCGTTGCTTTTCCTTACTTAATAAGTTAATATGTATTGCTTGGTTTCCACACTGTTAAAATTATATGTACATAAATGTATTGACATTTCTATGGACCCTTTGTCATAAATTTGTCAACATATTTGTGGCCATGAATGTGACTGTGCACATTCTACACTTCCTGCCTGGCCAAAAAATGTCACACACTAACACAACCTTGTTGTAAGGCCTTGAGATTTGATTACCGACGTGGCCTGGTTTTTTGTTAAGCTTAGGCGATGTCACAACAACACGGATTTTTGTCCACAGTCACATTCATTGTATAACCAAGAATTTATCAAAAAATATTGATGGCAGCACTGCATGAAGTCTTCTCCGACACAACCCAAAGATCCTTAGTGCGGCTCAGGTCTAGTTTATTTGTCCCTGTTTGCAGCTTCACACAACACCTCCTCCCAGCTATGAGCTCTCTCTCTCCCACCGCTGCCCGCTAAGACGCTGCCCGCCAACATGGTCATGTCTTTGCAGGAAGACAACAGCGTGGGGGAACAGCAGCTGCTGACAGTCCCAAGACCTCGTCACAATGACGTCAGTTTTGGAGTTAACCCCTAACTGTGACCAATGGTGGAGATAGGGGGTTCATTGGAACCCCTATCTCCCGATCCGCGGCAGCTATCGGTTGGTTAATGTTTGGTATCTTTGGATCGACCAGAGCATGGCCTTTCCAACAATACCAAACATGACAATGTTAAAAAATTTAAATAAAAAAAAAAAAAATACAGGTTTTTTGTTTTGTTTTGTTAATGCAGCAATATGTTGCCATTTCAATTATAATGTGAACAATGATGCTGCACTAAGGATTTTTGTATGGGGTGCGTTTGTTAAAAATAGTGTAATTGTCACCCAAAAAAATATAACAAGTCCCCTTTTCAATTTTTTTTAACAAACGCAACTCATAAAATATAACCGCAAACACTCGCATGTTAAAATGTGAAAAAAACACTTTACACCTTGTAAAACAAACATTGAAAATTTTAATTTTATTGCATTTTTTGTTATAATATACAGACAGGACATGACGCATACATATGATAATGATATATTATGAATCATCTGCCGAGTCTGCCGGAAAGAACGATATATATAACATGTCTGGGTCATATTATAAAAGAAGGCTTCAAAACGCGTTTAAACAAGAGGAGCGAAACTGTTAAAAATTAGCTCAGCAGCAGACCGCAGCACCGCACACAGGTGTGAAGGGAAGCCGTGAAATGCCTCAGCAGCGAAAGGGTTAATTTATATTTTTGTCTGTTTTAAATCATTTTATTTTATTATTTTTTTTCATTTCAGATCATTTTGATCAACTATTTTTCCGTTTTAAAACATTTTTGTTCTGGTTTTTATTTTTAAAGTCAGACCATTCGGGTCAGTTTACCGTTTTTTAAATCGTTTTGTTCTTTTTTTTTTGTTCCTTGGCTTTCATACCATTTTTTTAATGTGATTAAATAAATAAAGTTGTGTGAAATGTATATTCATAAGAAAAAAAGGATCTTTATTTAATAAAAAAAAAAAACACGATAGAATCGCCAGAATTATCGTATCGTCAGAATGAATTATTGAATCCGAAAAACAAACCTAAAATTTATTATAAAAAAATATATAAAGTATAAAAAAGTAAACCATAGTACTTTACATCAAAACGAATAGAGTTAGACACTTTGAAACGAGGAGAACAGACGTTCCGAAAAAAAAGAAAATTTCCGAAATCACGAAAAGTCGATACAAAAAACGAGCAAAGTGACCCGAAAACACGAAAAATGGTCGATATTCCAAAAAATGTACGCAATCGAAAATTTTAAACATCAGAACAAATCGAACCGAAAAAAAATCGGTGCACAAGCCTATTAATATCTGACATCCCGATGTGAAACATCAGGACTTTTGCATTAGATTTCGACCATTTTTATTTTTTTAACTTCTGGATAGTCGAAAATCGATCTATCCAAAAAGTCCCAATGTTTCACATCATTCTGAACTTTGTTTGGATAGAGTAAGTCCGTGGGCGTGTGGCCGTTAAATGTATATACCAGTGGCGTCGTAACATGGGGGTGGGGGTGCGGCCCGCACCAGGTGACACCCGCCTTTAGGGTGACACCGTCACCCTAAGGGCGGGTGTCTCCCCCTCCGCCGCGTTTTTCGCTCCCTGCGAGCGTCCGAAGCATGCAGCTTCGGCGCTCGCCTGGAGGAAACACGTCACCAGCCAATCGCAGCTGGTCACGTGGCTCCCCCTGGTGAGCGCCCAAGCTCCGCGCCGCCGGACGCTCTGAGGGAGCGAAAAAGGCGGCGGAGGTGAGCTGGGGCCATTATCATGAGGTGCTGGGGCATTCCATCTGCTGGGGCAAATCCATGAGGAGCTGGGGCATATCCATGAGGAGCTGGGGCATTCCATGTGCTGGGGCATATCCATGAGGAGCTGGGGCATTCCATGTGCTGGGGCATATCCAGGAGGAGCTGGGGCATATGCACGAGGAGCTGGGGCATGTCCACGAGGAGCTGGGGCATGTCCACGAGGAGCTGGGGCATATCCACGAGGAGCTGGGGCAAATCCATGTGTGAGCTGGGGAATATCCACGAGGAGCTGGGGCAAATCCATGTGTAAGCTGGGGCATATCCACGAGGAGCTGGGGCATGTCCACGAGGAGCTGGGGCATGTCCACGAGGAGCTGGGGCATGTCTACGAGGAGCTGGGGCATATCCATGAGGAGCTGGGGCAAATCCATGTGTGAGCTGGGGAATATCCACGAGGAGCTGGGGCAAATCCATGTGTGAGCTGGGGCATATCCACGAGGAGCTGGGGCATGTCCACGAGGAGCTGGGGCATGTCCACGAGGAGCTGGGGCATATCCACGAGGAGCTGGGGCAAATCCATGTGTGAGCTGGGGAATATCCACGAGGAGCTGGGGCAAATCCACGAGGAGCTGGGGCAAATCCACGAGGTGCTGGGGCAATATCCATGAGGAGCTGGGGCATATCCATGAGGATGTCGGATGTCGGCCAAGCTTCCGGGAACTCCCCCTGAGGACTGGCGTCATCGTGCATAGCACGATGACGCCAGTCCTGGAGTTAACCCCTAGCTGCCACCAATGGTGGAGATAGGGGGTTCATTTTGGAATCCCCTATCTCCCTATCCGTGGCAGCTAGGGGTTAAAGTTTGGTATTGTTGGATCGGCCAGAGCATGGCCGTTCCAACGATACCAAACACGAATGTGAAAAACGTTTGTAAAAAAATTTAAATAAAAAAATATTTAAAAAAATTTATAAAAAAAAAATAAACAATTTTTTTTTCTTTTTTTTGGTTTGTTAATGGAGCAATATTGTTCCCATTTCAATTATAATGTGAACAATGATGCTGCACTAACGATTTTTGTATGCGGTGCGTTTGTTTTAAAATTTTGTAATTTTCCCCAAAAAAAATTGTAACGAGACCCCATCTCTAATTTGTTTAACAAGCGCACCCCATACAAAATATAACCGCAATTGCTCGCATGTTAAAATGTGAAAAAAATACACTTTACACATTGTAAATTATTGAAAAATCATATTTTATTGCATTTTTTGTTATAATATACAGACAGGTCATGACGTATACATATAATAATGACATATTATGAATCTGCCGAGTCTGACGGAAAGAACGATATATAATATGTCTGGGTCATATACTAAAATAAGCTTCAAAACGCATTTAAACATGATGAGCAAAACCGGTAAAAATGACCTCAGCACAGGGGCGTGAAAACTAAGCCTCAGCAGCGAAAGGGTTAATTAAAAAAACACGATAGAATCGCCAGAATTATCGTATCGACATAATGAATTATTGGATCCGAAAAACAAACCAAAAATTTATTATAAAAAATATATAAAGTAGTATTAAAAAAGTAAACCATAGTAGTTTTCATCAAAACGAATAGAGTTAGACAGCTTTGAAACGAGAACAGACGTTCCGAAAAACGAAAAGTTCCGAAAAAATGAAAAGTTGGCGATATGCCGAAAACCATGTACAATTCCGAAAAACGAAAAGTTCCGAAAAACGAAAAGTTCCGAAAAACGAAAAGTTCCAAAAACGAAAAGTTCCAAAAACGAAAAATGGACGATATGTCGAAAACCATGTACAATTCCGAAAAAACGAAAATTTTCCGAAATAACGAAAAAGTCGATACAGAAACCTAGTAGAGTTACCCGAAAATACGAAAAATGGTCGATATTCCGAAAAATAAATGTACCGAAAACCGAATCGAGCCGAACCGAATCGAAACAGAAAGCAGTCGAAACGAACCGAATCGAAAAGTTTAAAAATTCGAAAAATCGAATCGAATCGAATCGAAAAAAAAATCGGTGCACATCCCTAGAATAAACGATAAAAAAAAAATCGGACTTTTAACCCCTTAATGACCCCTGACGTACCCTGTACGTCCTGTCCTCGGGTCTCCCTTAGACCCGCGGACATACAGGGTACATCAGCGGCGCCTAATCCCCCTCCCGCCCTATACTCACCTCCCTCGTCGGATCCCACGGCGATCTGGCAGGGAGGAAGCCTGCCCATGTGATTTACATGGGCAGGCGAGGCTGATGACGTCGCCACGCTGCGTGGTGACGTCATCAGAAGGTGCCCCCATGTGTAATTCAATGGAGGGGAGGGGGGGCTCCTTCGGAGCCCTCTATCTCCCCAACCATTGATGCTAGCAAAATGCTTTTTGCACCGCTGAAAAGGGGAGAGTCTCCCCTTTTCAGCGGTGTATAGCATTAACCATTTCGCCGCCGGATCGCGTTTTAGCGCTAATTGGCGCCAAAACGCGATTCGAACCTGGAGGAGGGCTGACATCTTGGATGTCAGCCTAGCCTCCAGGTCCCCCCCACCCACTGACAACCTCACCATATGTGTGAGGATGTCAGTGGGCCAGTTAACCCTCTAGCTGCCATGTAGAGATAAGGGGATCCTAAGGATCCCTTTATCTCCCGATCCATGGCAGCTAGATGGTCATATTTGACATCATTTGAAAGGCCTGATCATGGCCTTTCAAATGATACCAAACATGACCAGGTTTGGTTTAAAAAAAAATAATAAAAAAAAATAATAAAAAAAAATAATAAAAAAATAATAAAAATAAATAATAATAAAAAAATTAAATAAAATAAAAAAAATTGTTTTTTTAAAAAAAATAATTTGTCTGGGGGGGTTTAATTAAATAGGACCTAGGCTGACATCTCAAAATAATTAGCACAAAATGGTCAGAATGAGCGCAGCGCACATAGGTGAACTGGCTCAGCAGTGAAAGGGTTAAAAGGTAAAAACATGTAAAAAATTGGGTATTTCTATTCTCGGGATAAAATTTGGAAACTATTAAGCCGGGGTCTTTATTGGTGGTTATAGCTTTAGGAGATTAAATTACGAAAAAGTGTGTTTTTACCATTTTTTATTCATATTTCATATTTTTTTTATATTAAATTATTGGATATGATGGAAATAATGGCATTTCTAGAAAGTCCATTTAATGGCGGGAAAAAGGGTGTATAATATGTGTGGGTTGAATAAACGAGTAAGAGGAAAATTTGACCTAAACCCTAACAGCGCAGAAACGTTAAAACAGCAGCGGTCACTAAAGGACGGATTTGTGTAAAACCGCCCGGTCACTAAGGGGTTAAAATTTTTTTTTAAGAAAAATGCTTAAAGTATCCTAAAAAATCTATAAATAAAGAGACTCTTTACTGCAGAATTTTATAATGAACGGTTTATTAGATATTGAATTAAAATGGGAGTATTTTTAACATTGAAGCCTATGGGATTCTCCTGAATTAACTTGCCGAATTAAACCACCGAATGGCAGGGCATTAGGGGAACCTTTCACTGCTGGTTTGTGTTCTCTGAATAGCCGAAGCAGTGCTTTTTCATGGGGATTTCACTGCCCTCGAATAGGGACCGAACAGGCACCGTAAATTCAGGCAATTCGCTAGGATTTGGCGAATTGCCTGCTCTCTGGATAGCCGAATAGTCAGGAAAGGTAACCGAACGCTGATTTTCAGCGTTCGGTTACCTTTCTCAAGCAATTCGGATCTCTTTGGATAACCCTGTTAGTTAACTGCATGCTAACTAGGGATGAGCCGAACACTCCCGAGTTCGGTTCGGAGCCAAACCCGAACTTTCCAAATGTTCGGATACGAACCTGAACTCGAACTCAACACAAGTCAATGGGGCCGAAAATTTGGTTTTTAGAGTGCCCTCCAAGATGGCATATATGCTAGATATTTGCCATAAAAGGTGTATGGGGGTCCGGGTAGTGCCCTGGGGGACAGGAAACAAGGACAAAAAGTAAAAAAAAAGTTTTTAAAGGGACAGTGAGTTTTCCATGAAATAAGGGTTAAAAATAAAAAATTCCTTCAAATATCGTGCCTAGGAGGTCCCCATAACCTGCCCGTGAAGTGGCGGATTTCTAGGATGTATAGAAATATGTAAAAACCAAAAAATGACATTTCAAATGACGGTAAATGCTTTTCCTTTAATCTATCCATAAACAACTGCTTGGGGCGGCAGTCTGTATGAAAAGAGGAGACATTTTCAGACAAGCAGAAAAAGTTTACAGATTTTTTTGGCGGTGAAAAGCAGGAGAATGACTGGAGAATGGAAAATTCTAGACCAAATAGCCGATTTGGAAAGTGAGATAAATGGAAGAATTTTTCGAGTTTGGCCATTTTGACCTAGAATTTTCTCTTCAGTCATTCTCCTGAGTTTCACCTTTCTCTGAATAACCCTGTCAGGGTTATTCAGAGAGCGGTGAAGAGCAGGAGAATGACTGGAGAATGGAAAATTCTAGGTCAAAATAGCCAAACCAGAAAAATTCTCCCATTTAGGCTAGGGTCAGACTAGCGAATTTTTAACGTGCGTTTAGGCGCACTTAATCACGGCCGCACTAGCAGCAAATGACGGGCAATGACGGCCAATATACGAAGTACGGTCGCACGAAAGTCCGGCTGCGCAACACAAGGGGAAAATGAATGCATTTTTTCGAGAAAGCAGAACCGCTAGTACGGACTTACAGAGTGTGCTGCGTCCACTAGCGGCGTGTGTGCGTGATTTGGAGATGTCAGACCCTGCTCATGTCCGGCCAACATAACGTCCAGACACCCAAAGTTTCCTGGTTTGGATCCGTAAAAAATCACGCACAAAAATGCGCATCGTATGACCGTGTTCGCGCATTCCGTGAAAAAATACGGCAATGCGTTCGGACGCACTTTTTGACGGTCGCTGCGAAAAATGCGTTAGTCTGACCCTAGCCTTATCTCACTTTCCATATCGGCTATTTGGTCCAGATTGTTCTCTTTTCCTGCCATTCTCCTGGTTTTCACCTTTCTCTGAACAACCCTGAGAGAGAGGTGAAAGCCAGGAGAACTAGCAGGAGAAGAAAACAATCTAGACCAAATAGCCAATTTGGAAAGTGAGTTAAATGGGAGAATTTTTCTGGTTTGGCTATTTTGACCTAGAATTTTTACTTCTCCAGTTATTCTCCTGATTTTCACCGCTCTCTGAATAACCCTGTGAATGTTTAATCCCGAGGTGAAAAATAACATTGCTTTAGATGTTATTTTGAATTTTTTTCAAACACCAGTTAAATGCAGCATATTAGGAAGTTTTAGGAGGGAAATTAATTCTCAAATCTCAATCAGAAACAGACACCACCCCACCCCCTCAGTACAGTGTACAATGTATCAAATTGATTACCAGACTAAAAACACCTGGTGTTATGCCCGTTTGTGAACAGAGGTCATTTGGAGTTGAGAATCTTTCCACGTACACATTAGTTTTTAATTCAATATCTAATAAACCGTTGCTTATAATATTCTGCAGTAAAGAGTCTCTTTATTTCTAGATTTTTTAGTATTTTTTTAAGCATTTTCTCTACTTTTTTCAAAATTTCTTTTTGTTTTCGAACTCGAACCGAACAAAAAGTTCGAAGTTCGTGAACTTTCGAACTGCCAAAGTTCGGGCCGAACTCCGAACAGTCCGAACCCGAACAGCTCATCCCTAGCGCTAACGAGGAAAATCTACACCTGCAGATTTCCCAGTAGCTTCCCTATTTTAGCAAGAGATTCCAGGATAGGCGTTACTTTGGCATCTTGCCCGGGAAGGCAGCGCTAATCGCTGGCATACTCGTGGTAGCAATTACCAATGTGCTAAGTGATTTTTTACAGGTTTAGCATTAGGAAGGTAATATGGGGGGCAGGTGTTAAAGTCACTTATCTTAGCATTAACACATACTCATCCAAACACTACAATTAGAGTTCATTATGTAATAGTGCCCTCAATTTTTTGCTTGTATTTTGGAGGATCGTGGTTTATATGTATTTTAGTTGGACCAATGCATAATAATGCAGTGTGCCATCATGTCCACATTTGCTCCTGGCATGGGAAATGAGAAGGTGAGTTATTGCTGTGACACTATTTGCATTATAAGTAAAAGCACATAATGCCACTGCCTTAGAACTGAGAAAAAAATTAGTAAATTCCCCTCCCCATTTTCCTTCAAATTGTGCACAATAAATGGTCATAATTGGTATTGCTGGAAAGACCAGACTTTGACCTTTCAAACGACACCTCACTTGACCCTGTGAAGGCAGTGTAAATATATGGGATTCAGGGTTAGAAACATAGAAACATAGAAACATAGAAAAAATGTCGGCAGATAAGAACCTTTCGGCCCATCTAGTCTGCCCAATTACATGGATACTTAACCTGGATTTATCTTTTGTTTAGGATAGCCTTATGCCTATCCCATGCTTGCTTAAATTCAATTACTGTTTTGGCCTCTACCACTTCTACTGGAAGACTGTTCCATGTATCCACCACCCTCTCAGTAAAATAATGCTTCCTGATGTTACTTTTAAACCTTTGCCCCTCTAATCTAAGACTATGTCCTCTTGTTTTGCTATTTTGTTTCCTTTTAAATATACTCCCTTCCTCTACCTTGTGGATTCCCTTTACGTATTTAAATGTTTCTATCATATCTCCTCTGTCTCGTCTTTTTTCCAAGCTGTACATGTTAAGATCATTAAGCCTTTCCTGGTAACTTTTCTCCTTCAAGCCGTACACCATTTTAGTAGCCCTTCTCTGAACTCTCTCTAAGATGTCTATATCCTTCTGGAGATACGGTCTCCAGTACTGCACACAGTACTCCAAGTGAGGTCTCACCAGTGCTCTGTACAGTGGCATGAGCACTTCCCTTTTCCTACTGCTAATACCTCTCCCTACACAACCAAGCATTCTGCTAGCATTTCCTGCTGCTCTATTACATTGACTACTTACCCTTAGATCCTCTGAAATAATGACCCCTAAATCCCTTTCCTCAGATGTTGAGGTTAGGACTGTATCAAATATTCTATATTCAGCCCTTGGGTTTTTACGTCCCAGGTGCATTATCTTGCACTTATCCACATTAAAACTCAATTGCCACAACTCCGACCATTTTTTTAGTTTACCTAAATCATTTGTCATTTGGCTGATCCCTCCAGGAACGTCAACCCTGTTGCAAATCTTTGTGTCATCAGCAAAAAGACATACTTTTCCATTAATACCTTCTGCAATATCACTAATAAAAATATTAAAGAGAATGGGTCCAAGTACTGACCCCTGAGGTACCCCACTGGTAACAAGACCTTGTGCCGAATAAACTCTATTTACCACAACCCTCTGTTGTCTGTCACTCAGCCACTGCCTAATCCAGTCAACAATATTGGAATCTAAACTCAAAGATTGCAATTTATTGATAAGCCTTCTATGCGGAACAGTATCAAAAGCCTTACTGAAATCTAAATAAGCAATGTCTACTGCACCACCTGTGTCTATTATTTTTGTTACCCAATCAAAAAAATCAATAAGATTAGTTTGGCATGATCTCCCTGAGGTAAACCCATGTTGTTTCTGATCCTGTAATCTATGTGTTTTTAGATGTTCAACAATCCTTTCCTAACATGGTTTCCATTAATTTCCCCACTACTGACGTAAGACTAACTGGCCTATAGTTCCCCGATTCCTCCCTACTACCCTTCTTGTAAATGGGCACAACATTTGCTAATTTCCAGTCTTCTGGGATGACTCCCGTAACAAGGATTGGTTAAATAAAATCTGTTAATGGTTTTGCTATTACATCACTGAGCTCTTTTAATAATTTAGGGTGGATCCCATCAGGCCCCATTGACTTATTTGTCTTTACTTTAGACAGCTGCTGTAGAACCTCCTCCTCTGTAAACCAAAGTTCCAAAGTATCACTGGCACCCTTCACTGTGGTGCAGCAGTTTAGGTTTTCGTTGAAACAATGCATAAGAACTTTACAAAGTCAAGTTACATATCACCTGCACAGAACGATGGATCAGAGCTGCGTCGATCCATCACAGCCTCTCTGAGACAGATCAGTAACGCGATTGGTATCAGAGATAGTGACGTTGACACACACAGAGCATGCTGAAGTCACTAGTAACCGATTTAGTAACCGGCAGTTGGGAACTCCAAATTCCCTGGCTGCTGGTGATGCTTGGTGGGGTGGAGAAAACTCATCCACTTCACTAAGCTTTTTAACCAGTTCAGCTGGGCTGGGAGGAGGGAGAGTGGACCCTCCTCACATCCTGGCCAGTTCAAAAAGATAAAGTGGTCAGGATGTGTAGAGTGTTCTTTTAAGTGATGGAGTGAGAGGTATCTACTGAGAAAATAACATACCAGGATTATTAAAAATGTATTTACCATAAAGTTTAAACTTACCACATCCGCTCCTTGTGTAATAAACTTCTAGATTTATGGACAGAGTATGCACTTCTTATGAGAATGTCCTTAAATTTTAATAGCTCGAAAATATTAAGGGCCCTATCACCTGGTGTGAGCTAACCCTAGTGCATCAGCATGGTTCTGCGTTAGCACCAGGTAAAATGAGTCTAGTGCCTGACCAACAGATCATTTGCTTCTAACTAGAAATGGCAAAAATCACTTAGCGTGTGGTGATTTGCGATTCGCAGCGCGAACTTACCGTACTTTCCATGTCCTATACTTAACATGGGGAGCGCTAGAGATCACTTGCGCTATTGTAAGCAACAGATCACTTGGTGCCAGCGCTAATTTTTAGATGGAGGCTAATCACAAATATCTACCTATGGCTCAACCCTGGTATTAACTGACAAAAAAGGAAAAAAAATAAGCCAAAGGTCCTCGCCCAAAATTATCAGGAAATCAACAGACAATTAACAGGTAATTGAAAGGAATGCAGCACAGGTGTTCTCTTGGCCCCATACACCATAGTAATGGATCTGGTCAGCAATGTTGCTGCTGTTTCAGTAGGCTCTATTATGACATATATATGTATCCTTTAACCACATATATCCTAATTCTAATATATTGCCTAATTTTAAACATTTTATGCTGGGGGTTATTCATAGAATGCTAGCGGGTGATTATTAGGTGACTGTTTGGACCATGTTTAAAGGGACACAAGGATAAGTCTTGCCCTGAAACATGTATTATTCATATACTGCAGCAGGGAAATTATTGTCATTCACCTGGCCTTCCTTTTGGATCTATTAAATGCATTGTCGTGATTTTACATGCTGTCGGGTGGCATTTATCATGCAATGCCCATCAGCAGTAAGTAATATATGTGTGCGTACAAACATGGATGATACGGCCACCTTGGAGGATTTTAATGATGCAGGGGTCTGAGGGCTCTTCGCTGGATGTGTTCATACTTATACAAGCTTGTGAGGGCAGAGGATAGGTATGGCCCGGCACTCTGCACTGGAAAAAAACTGTTCTATCCTGTACACAACCGCATTAGCCCGAGTCTTAGCATTTCCCTAGCGTGCACTAAACAACCTTGTGCACAGACTCTCGTGGACAAGGTGATCTGTTGGTGGGTCATCAGGTGCTTCCTTTTAGCGACTCGCACTAGATTTTTCTGTTAGCAATGGCGTTTTCGTTCCCACCAAGAGATAGGGCCCTAAGACTTTTATTTTGGTAAATGGAACTAAAGTTGGTAATTTTACAAATTTTAGTAATATCACTACTTTTAATATTGATTGGTTTTCGGTTAATTTTCCATCTAATATTAACAACTAATGTTTATTTAAAATTAGATCTATACTGTATTTAACGTTAGCTTGCTAAACATATGGTGGCTATATCTGGTAGGATATGGGAAATATACAAATAGTAAACGAATGACAATTCTCGTGGTTATCGCATCGGGTTCATGGTTATTTAAATTGTATAAAAATAAGTGATGGATAAAAATGAGTCAATGCTCGGTATTGTTCATGGAGGTGTGAGGGAAGGCCAATCCAATGCATTGGGAATGAGGAACATTTAACACTGAAATCTTATTTTACAAATCCAATCCATCTCCTCACGAGCATCTAAAGAGTTTGACAGCTGCAGTTAATAAGGACTGACATAAGCTGCTTGTGTTCGCAAACAGGAAGAAGCAAGGTTGTTTATCAAGAAAAGTAATACATGATGGGGTCTGAGAGAAAGCCTCTCCTGCTTACCTGCAATGCAGATGAAAAATGTATATAGAGAGAATTGTTATAAAATAATCCCAACTCATAAGTACTTTCCCATACTTTTCTTGAAACAGAATTCTATACTGGGTGAAAATCCAAAACACAAAAACATGTATACAAGTAGAAAGAGAGAGAAACCAATATACTCACACAAATGTTGCTGCATAGACACTTAACTATAACATACAAAGGGCAGTATATATGAATTTTAATATTGTTTGAAAGCCTTTTATGCATTTTCTTTTAAAAATAACTAACATAGGTTAAAAAAAAATAGGGTTTAGTTGCAATATGTGATCAGACATAGCATACGGATTCTTAAAAAAACGATGTATCATTTTGGTTGGAGTGACTTTTTAATTAGAAAAAAAAAGTGTCATCTGCGCTTATCCCTACAACACCGTGTGAAACAAAACACAATTAGAGGTTTTAGTTTACTTGACCATTAAAGTATTAAGTTCCCCTGTCACATCAAGGCATCTATAGTAAAGATGAATCCTACCTAATGAAACCAAACGTTGCTTTCTAGCAAGCCACATATGCTCATGCTGCTTCTCAGTCATGAGGAAGACTGGTGGGCTTTCCTTTATACCCTACCAGAAACAGTTCCACCGTGGGATCAAAAACAAAACCACGGAATGGAATAGCTACAAAGACGACCTGGCTGGAATTACAACAAAATATGCAGAATACAGAAAAAACAGTGTCGCGCCTGATCCCCACTGGGACTGCTGCAACTACCAGATGTATCCAGCTCAGTAACATGTATAAAACATAACAAGAAAAAAGTAAACTAAAACCTCTAATTGTGTTTTGTTTCACACTTTGTTATAGGGATAAGCACAGATGACACTTTTTATTCCTGTTATGTTTTATACATGTTACTGGGCTGGATACTTCTGGTAGCTGCAGTAGCCCCAGTGGGGATCAGACACAACACGTTTTTTTCTGATTGTATAATTAGCCTTCATGTTTTGAGAAAAATACACTTACTTTGGCCGTTCATCCTTCTGAGCTCATTGCAGTTCAAGGTTTAATTAGGACACTGCAGGAAGGTATCTGGGACGAATGTTAAAAAGAGTTTTGAAAAGCCAAAGAGAACTTTAATACAGAGTTTTTACTGGCTGAAATTCTGAAACTATCAGGGTTATTAAGAGAGAGGTGAAAACCAGGAGAATGACTGGAGAAGTGAAAATTCTAGGTCAAAATAGTCAAACCATGGGGCGGAGCCGAGCCGGCAATGTGAGAGGACGTGTGCTGCTGGAGCTCCTGAGTAGCCGCTGATTGATTTGAGACAACCACCACTTTTACTTTCTTTATTTAGCTCTGGAGGTACAAGGGAAGCTAGCAGGAGCCATGAAGTCCTCCAAAAAAATGAAAAAGCCTGACGCACGCTTGTAGCGACGATTTTTACCCCGCGGTCCCGCACAGTGACTAGGCCTCAAGATGGCGGCGGTTCCTTAAGAGATGGAGGGAGAAGTCCATCCCCAGGCTCTGACACATCGGAGATGGAACAGGACTCGGGCCCGGTGACCCGTCAGGACATCTGTCGCCTACAAGATTTTATAGCGGAGGAGCTGGTGCGCAACACGAGGGCACTAACAGTGGAGGTCCAGGTAATCGGGACACGCACAGCACGCCTCGAAGAACGGGCAGATGCATTCACCGACACGTGCAACACACTTGCCCACCATGCTGAGACACTAGCAACACAGGTGGAGACCCTAGAGGAGGCTCTGGAAGATTTATCGAACAGGTCTAGACGCAACAATGTAAGGCTCCGGGGCCTGCCTGAATCGGTGACATCAGATGCACTGGATGCCACTCTTACTGGCATTATGAAAAAGTTATTGCCCGCACTGCCACCGGCTAGATATCTGATCGACCGGATACACCGTACTCTGGGAGCGCGAAAAGGCCAGAACGCACCACCACGCGACGTAGTCGCCAGACTACATTATTACTCGACCAGGGAAGCTTTATTACGCACAGCTCGCGATCAACAGGTGGAGTACGAAGATTGCCAGCTGCTCTTTTTCCGGGACCTTGCCCCGTCGACCCTGGCTAAACGCAGAGAATGGCGGGTAGTCACGGAGCTGCTGCGCTCTCATTACATGCGCTATTCGTGGGGATTCCCATTTCGTATTTTGGTCCACAAAGATGGAAGCACGTTTTCTTGCACACACCTGTACAGGACTCAGGACTTCCTACGCCAGCTGGGATTGGAAGTCCCGGATGCAATTGCTCAGCTCACCCCTCCGAGTTCTCTACCACGGCTCACTAGAGACTGGTCTCCAGCTGGAGATTGAATATGAGCAGCCTTTGGTGCCCTAAGTGAGGGCATATATCCTTCAGTCCAGGTTTTGCGGGGCATAGGCCCTTAGACGGCTCTATGATGCTTTATGATGTTTTAGTATACTTTTCTGTAACTCAGATTTAGATTTTCTTTCTTCTGACCTTTCGGTCGCATGATTATATAAATGTATTTAGCACTTCTGATCCTCATACAGGTGGCTCCCGTCCTGTCCCCTCCCCCCTCAAGAGGCTGGGGGATGGCAGAACGGGACAGGGGTGGAGACGTGGGAAGGATGGTGGCCATGCGTTCCCCTTCCAAGTTCCATAATGATTATTGATATTAAATTCCTCTCCTTGAATGTCAAGGGACTAAATTCTCCACGCAAGCAATGTCTCCTATTTCGGGACCTTAAGCGCAAATCTGTGAACATTGCATTCCTCCAAGAGACTAGGATCTCTACCACTGCGGCCTTCCGCTTAACAGACCCATCCTATTCCCGTGTCTTCACCTCATGTGCAATTCCTAAACGGAATGGGGCCGCTATTTTGTTACATAATTCCTGTCCGCTGCAGATTACAGATGTACATTCTGACTCTGCTGGGAGGTATGTCTTGGTACGGGGTATTTGTTCGTCTAACTGGTATACATTGATATCGGTATATGCACCAAATGTGCCAGATGCAGGATTTTGGGCGAACCTCTCCTCCTTTCTCAGGTTGCATGCTAAGGGCAAAATCATTTTGGGAGGGGACTTTAATGCTACTCTCTGCTCTCCACTGGACCGATCCGGCCATCCTCCTCGCACAGCTTTGACTCCATCCTCATCCCAAGATAGGCATTTTCACGCGTTTGTGCTTAATCATGATCTGGTAGACGTGTGGAGGGTGCAGCACCCCACGGTAAAGGACTATGCCTTTTATTCCCCGGTTCACTCCACATACTCCAGATTGGATTATTTTCTGATTTCCCCGAATAGCATTCCCCTGATTACGAAATCAAGCATTGGCTCCATAACTTGGTCAGACCATGCAGATGTGCTTTTGCATGTCCGCCCACTGGCACCTGGCAGCAGTGGTCAATGGCGGCTTGATCCCTTGCTTCTTTTGAAAAAGGGGGTTAGGAAAGCGGTTGGATCTGCACTGGATTCATACTTTCAGTTAAATGATACTCCAGACGTCTCCATACATACATTATGGAATGCCCATAAAGCAGTGATCAGGGGAGTGCTACTTGGTCAGGCTGCCTACCACAAACGCGTGAAGTTGCAGGCCATAGTCACGTTACAGACAGACCTACGGAGACTGGAACTCAGACATAAACGACTCCCGACGGACGACACCCTTTCGCAATTTAACCGAGTTCATGCAGACCTTAACAGCTTATTTTTAGATGACGTGGGGAGATCGTTGCTATGGTCCAGACGGCGTTATTATGAACGATCGAATAAAGCAGATACACCCTTGGCCAGGATGCTGCGTCCTAGACGCCACACTGTCTTGTTTCCGTTAATCCGAGATCAAAAGGGGCGGGTTCATAAATCTCCTGAGGATATCCGGGATGCCTTCACGGCGTATTTCACGGATATGTATAATCATTCCCCCACTCACAAGATGGGAAACCGTGATCTGATAGATAACATAGAAATTTACCTGAGGCGTCAAAACCTCCTTACCCTTGACAGGGCTCAGTCCCTATTGTTGGAATCCCCTATAACAGAGGAGGAGATAGGGAGGGCTTTGGACCTGATGAAGCCATTAAAGGCCCCTGGGCCAGATGGCTTCACATACCGGTATCATAAAGCGTTCTGTCCTAAATTAAAGCCCATTCTATGCCGTTTGTTTAATGCACACGGGAGGGTACCCCTTTCCCCGCAGAGTCACTGTTGGCTGCTATAGTCCTCCTCCCTAAACCTGGGAAAGACCCTGAGAACATTGATAATTATAGGCCCATATCCCTCTTAAATACGGACATGAAACTATTAGCAAAAATTTTGACCTTGCGCTTAGACCCCCTCCTTCCCTATTTGGTGTCACCGGACCAGGTGGGGTTTGTCCCGGGTCGGCAAGCGTACGACAATACAAGACGTGCGGCGGATCTTATTTGGTTCGCTGAGACCTATCGGAAGCCTTCCTTATTTTTGTCTTTAGACGCTGAGAAGGCCTTTGATAGGGTGGATTGGCCATATTTATTTACTTTACTTAAACAACTGGAGTCCCCCCCCTTTTCTCCGAATGATCTCAGCCCTGTATGCTTCCCCAGGAGCGCAAATTTTGATTCTGGGAGCAGATAGGATTCCTTTCGAAATTCGGAACGGCACCAGGCAAGGCTGCCCGTTGTCTCCGGACTTATTTGTCCTTTATTTGGAACCTCTCTTGCTTGCTGTCAAATCGGACGCGGGAATCTCGGGAATTACAGTGGGTGACATGGAATTTAAATTATCGGTTTATGCAGATGACGTTCTCCTTTCCCTGACAAACCCCTCGGCTTCCTTGCCTCGGATTCTGGATATGCTTAGTGACTTTTCAACTCTCTCAGGGTATAAAATTAATGTAACAAAATCAGAGGCACTCCCGGTGGCGCTGACAGCAGAGGCGATTACAACTCTCTCCTCTTCCTGCCCTATAAAGTTCGCCCACTCTGAACTAGTATATTTGGGGGTCCGCTTAACATCATGCTCGGCAAACCTCTATTCGGCTAATTACCCTCGCCTATTTGCGACTCTCAAACCGGAGTTAGAATGTTGGAATAAATATGCGATATCATGGCTCGGCAGGCTTAATTGCATCAAGATGAATGTATTACCCAGATTATTGTATATGTTTCAAACATTACCGGTTCCTCTTGTTGCATCGGAGGTCATCGCTTTGCAGCATTCAGTTGATTACTTTATATGGGCAGAGAAGCGATGCCGAGTAGCAAGGCACACACTATATCACCCACGGTCTCTGGGCGGACTGGGTCTTCCATCTCTCCTTACCTATTACTATGCAACTTAACTGACACAAGTGGTAGCCTGGCATGCTCCGGCGGGGTCTCGTAGGTGGGTCGATCTGGAAGCGTCTCTTATGTGGCCGAATAAGATACAACATTGGATATGGCTGGCTCGAGAACATTGTCCTTTGATTACTACTACATGCCCAGCCATATTAAACTCTCTACACCTTTGGCATAGGCTAGCAGTGAAATGTGAGTTGATGTCTATACCATCACCTATGTCTCCGATTTTTGGGAATAGAGACTTTGGCCCCGGTATACTCATGAGGCCCTGGCGTGACCTATTGGACTCAGGTGCGTGCAGAATACATCACTTATACCGCAAAGGAGCCTTGATCCCTCTTCAAGATATTTCGGGACTGTCTTTTTTGCACATTTTGCAATTAAAATCATACGCCTCCCAGGCTCACATTAAACAAGCTGCACTGGCTCCGGTGACTCGCTTTGAGCGGTTATGCCTGGCCGGCACATATCCGAGAGGCCTTATATCTTCGCTATACCGGGACCTAACCTCACTGTTGGACTGGAAAGACCTGTCGTATGTCCATGCTTGAGAAAGAGATATTGGGGAAACCTTGGATTCAGAGGACTGGCTGGACATATGGGAAATGTCTCGCTCAGTGTCAGTTTGTGCCTCATTGCAGGAACAGTCAATTAAAATGATTATGCGATGGTACACACGCCATCTCAGCTGTCGCACATGAACAGAAATTTACCGGACATATGCTGGAGACTATGCACTTCAAAGGGCTCTTTTTTTCCACACGTGGTGGACCTGCCCCGTATTGTATCTTTATGGAAGGAAGTCCAAGACCTACTGATTCTAGTTCTATCTAAACATATCCCGTTGGATCCTTGGGCGTTTTTGCTTTCCAGACCACTTCCTGAACTTACTTTCCATGAAAACAAATTATTGGCCAAAATTACCCTGGCCACAAGATGGGCTATGGCAAAATTCTAGAGACAACCCCTCCCGCCCTGTATGGCTAAAGTATACGCCAAAATCAGAGACACTCAGGTTATGGACGAACTGACCGCTATAGTACATTTCAATTTGCCATTATACAGTAAGACTTGGGGGCCCTGGCTGGATTCTGGTTTATAATTTACGTAGGGAGCTCAGGGTTTGGTTACATATATAGGGCTTCTTGGCCCCTTCACCTTTTCCCTCTTTGCCCCCCCCCCGCCCTTCTACATTTTCCTCTATAGCTTTCTACAGGTTGGATTAGTATTTAGGTCTTAGTATGTTGGCCTGGGCCAGACCACCCACCCCCCCCTCTTTTTCCCTTTCTTTCCCTTTCCCAATTTTCCTCCCTCCTTTTTCATCTTATTTTAATGTCAAAATACGGACAGAATTACTGTTTTCTAGGCTGCATATGTTTTGTGGATTGATACTGTTCTTTTGGCGCTGAAACTCCACATTTGCACCCATGCTTCTCTTATTGTGCTAACGTCCAATAAAATAATGTTTAAAAAAAATAAATAGTCAAACCATAAAAATTCTCCCATTTATCTCACTTTCCAAATCGGCAGTTTGGTCTAGATTGTTCTCTTTTCCTGCCATTCTCCTGGTTTACACCTCTCTCTGAATAACCCTGTATACAAACAATATTGGAATTAGACTGCATGAAATAATGGTATTATATATTTGCATAGAACTATAAGTTTATAATGCCATAACATTAAAAAAAAAGAATATGAAGGGTATCTGGATTTCCCTTTCATAAAACTATAATCTTGTATAAACATGTGAATGCAAAAAGGACAGGACACTCGGCAATATCAATGAGGTATGTATTTAATTAATGCAGTTTGGAGAAATTACCAAGAAGAGCTTGTCTCCAGAACAAGACAATTAAAGCTCTTCATTAAGGTTAGTATCAGTTGTTTCCAATAGAATAAGGGAATTTTATCTTCTTTGTAGGTGTATATTTTAAATTACACGTCAAACAATGTCTGTCCAATGTCTTGGCTTTTATGAAAATAAGGCATGAGCATGACAATGAGTTTTCTTCTCTTCATGGTAGGGTATTATAGAACATACCAGACTTTGGTCTCTTTCGGCTGCATGTTTTTATATTGTTTTTTTCCATCGGATAATTCTGTCGAAATTATTGGTGGCCGGTATTTCGGTGCACCCCTTGAGAATAGCCATAGTTTACTAATTTTACAGAAGAATAATGGTGATGCCATTATTCAGTGTTGCTTGCTAGTACTTTGAATGCCACTGAGATGCCTTCCCGAGACTGTACATGTTCACCTTCGTTGCAACAGTTGAGACTTTTACAATTTTTAATGTTACTTCTTGTGGCAGTATATTGACTATAAAATCACTAAATAGTCAAATTAGTGCACACTATGAAAATATTTTTTATAGTTAGAATGTCTGCTCCATGTATTCAAGACTCATAGGGCTCTATTGCATTCCTCGCGCAAATGCGCATTTGCGTGCACGCAAATGCGCATTTGCGCAAGGACCAAACCATTTGTGCAGAACGTCGTATTTCAACGTTCGCGAAAACGATGCGCGTAATCGTCGACCGCGATTGACCCTGCGCGAACCAGCACGAGCGCAAGTCCGTGCGCGCGTCCTATACTTAACATTGACAGCGCAAATGCGCTCATGCGCTGGTATGCGGGTGGTATTACAATCTTTGCGCAACGAAAGTTTGCGCGCATTTTCGTAACGTCTTTGAAAAGCAGGTGGTAACTGTAAATTTGATCGTCCTGGCCGAAACGAAATACACCAGCACAAAAAAAAATACAGCATACAGTTACACATTCTACACATACCCAAACATTAAAATTTATAAGTTGTGTCATTGTTAATTTTTTCTTTTTATGGCTGGTGGTTGTTAATTTTTTTTATCCTTTTTTTTAGTTTGTAAATATTTTATTGGAAATGGGTGATTGATGTTGGCTGAATCCCGTGATAAATCCCGTGACAAAACAGTCTACCCACCGATTCCTGCACGCAACGTTCATTTGCGAACGGCTTTGTGCGTCGGATTTGCGCACGAAAAATCTTGAAGGAAGAAAAAATGCGCTCGGATCGGAATAGCATGTTAATTTTCGCGCGATAAAGTTTTTTTTCGTGCGCAAAACAAATTGCACTGTGCGAGCGCAATTGCGCAGAGAATGTAATAGGGCCCATAGTTTCTCCCGTCAGTCATCTTTCTTCTCATTTGCAATAATTTAAAGAAAAATCACCCCCTCTTTTTTTAAATTATATTAAACCTATTGCCCTACCTAGTTATTCAGTATTTATTTATATTTTTAATGTAATACTTACCCTAAAATCCACTTGTTTCCAACGGCCTTTTTTTTTTTTTATACTCGCCTCCCTCCTCTTCCGCTCCCATCCTGAAAATCTTCAACTTGGCTAATGGTTTACGTGAGAAACGCGCATGCGCGCCTCTCACGTAAACCAGCCAATCAGCAGGTTTCCTCCTGGCTCCATCTTCTTCGATTAGTGTTACGCGCAAGAGGATGCGCGCAACACTAATCTCAGCCGCTGCCGCCAGCTACTGCGGCGAGTTGGAGACGTCATCGCGCTGAAAGCGAGATGATGTTTCCTACTCGGCAATAGTCGGCAGAAGCGGGAAATACGAATCCCGCTCTGCTGACTGACAGCTGGGTGGGCGGAGTAAAGTCCTCCGCGTCTCTCAGCTGTTTCAGCCAATCGGCTGAGCGGAGGGGGCAGCGGAGGAAAAGGGCATACTTAGGACATCATGACCACCTAAAAAAGCTTAGGTGGTCATGCTGCCTAGAGTATCCCTTTAAATTTTCTGTCCTTTTTATTAGTTTAGAAAATGACTTTTCTTGCATTTCACTTTTAAATATATTAATGAAATCTAGCAGACATAAAGAATTCCGAATTTGGAGAAGAAAATGGGGTAAAAGTAAAAACCTGGCAAAACACTGGTGGTTTAGATACAGATGAAGAAAGGATAATAATACATATTTTTCAAGAGGTTGAGAGCTGCCAGTAGGTATAATAATAACATGTCATCATAATGGAGGTGTGGTTTCCAATCATCTTGCTAGCGCTGATGAGAGAATTCACAGAATTCTGTCTAGCATTGACTTTTGTTTAAAAGTTCTAGTACTATAGATTGAGGTTGGACACTCTTGGCAGAGAGCTCAGTGGTTAGGTGTAAATTAACCACAGCACTTTGAAATGTTGTATTAGTACAATACTGCGGTTTTTTCATGATGAACATGCATAATATAAAGCAGAAGTGAGACTGTAAGTTCATTGTTGTACTTTACACTTTACTGCTTCACTGCTCCTTTCCTGCATCTTGATATATATGTGTTCATTTCCCTGAAAGACCAAGTAACAGTTTTCAGATTGCTTTTCCTCATAAAAATGATTGTTGGAGACGTACCACAACTGTGTACATATTTGATTTTTGTATTTCCATTTTCTGAAGAACGTCCAACATCAATCTCTATTTCAATGAAGTTGGCTGTGGGTACTATTATATTAAAACTGATTTGGATTGCTATATGTTTTTTTATAACCCGACAAACAGCAGTGGGAGCCATTTTTGCAAACGAAAGATCTTTTACTGACGATGAAATAAAGTTGTCATACTAAATAAGAAGGGGCTTTATCAGAAGAAAAATGATAGTGCTAGATTGAGGTGCATTAATTATTTTTAGCTCTTCCCCCTGTAGTTACAGGTCAACCTGTTAATACTCATATCCGCACACAAACCAAACGCTTGAGAATTGGATAAAGGAACATATTGGCCCTTCTACAAACATAGGGGTGCTCAGCTGTCACAGTGCATACTGTCAGCACTGCAAAAAGAATAAATAGGCACCATTCCCATCTCCAGTAAGATTCCGGACCGGGTTTTCCTTTGCTCCAGATTCAGGTGCCCAGGAACCCACTCCAAGTTTCAGGGTGATTCCCAGCCTCAGGTGTGGGCTGGACCTGAGCACTGGTGTATTTTGGCCTAGGCCAACTAGGCCCAGGCCTAGGGCGGCACTTTCCAGGGGGCGGCGGCCCGCACTGGGTGGCCCCACCCCTAAAAAAAAAACAAAAAAAAACAAACATTTTTTTTTACTTTTGCAAAGTATTTTACCAGGGAGGATACATTGAGATTTCACTAATTTACACTTTCAATTTCACTTTCCAGGGGGCAGCAAAAAACCTCACCACTAAATGGGTTACTCACAGAGCACCGAAATGACGCCAATGTTTTGGTGTTCTGTAGTTCCCTGCACTTAGGAGAATAAAATTTCCCCACCCTGCAGTGAATTCACCATTCACCACAGGGTCCCCAAAGTGCATGGAGTCGGCCGCTGAATGCTGCCACCGCAAACCCGTGGCCTGCTGTTTTCAAAAGAACTACTGAACGAAAATGTCTGGAATTTACATATAAGATCCTATGGTTGATAATAAAAAGTTCTGTTAAGGAAAAAAGAAAAACTGCTATTAAAAAAAGGGGGGGATTTTGCCAAAAAAAATCTGAAAAATGACTAAAAGGTACTAAAAAAAATCAATAAGTAAAGACTTTTTACTGCAGATTAAAATAATAAATGATTTATTAGATATTGCATAAAAACGGGAATATTTTTAACATTGAAACCTATGGGGTTCGCCTGAATAAACCTGCTGATTGAAACCACCGAACATCAGGGCATTTCACTGCCATTTCTCTAGTCTCAGTACCACATGACTGGCTGAACCACGTGAAACGCACGCGTGCAGCTGCCCGCCTTTCGTTAACACAGACTCTATTCTGGACTGAACACCCACCGGGAAGGGAATCAAAGCTACAGTGCACCCTCTGACAATGGCACCCCACTGCTGACAAGATGGCTCCACAGTATAATTGCTGTGTGCTCATATACACTCGGTTTGCTGGGAGTTTTACTGCAGTGGATTCTGATGCACTCATACACACCGCACATTGCATTGCTGGGAGTTTTATTGCTGTGGATTCTGTGATACACACTGCATATTACTGTGAGTTTTATTGCCCTGGAGCTCTGGGATACGCTCAAACAACACTGCACATTACTGTAAGTTTTATTGCTGTGCAGTTCTGTGATATGCTCATACACAGTGCCCATTTCTGTGGGTTTTATTGCTGTGCAGCTCTGTGATATGCTCATACTGTATGCAGTGCACGTTTCTGTGGATTTTATTGTTCAACCAATTAGAGCGGCTGTGATCCAGTATACTTGACATGCGTGGCTGTTCTTTGTAAAAATGTTGGAATTTAAACATTTCATAATTTTCTTTATCTCAATAGATACATTTGAAATGGTATACAAACTATACAAGTAGGCACTTGGTATCCACTTTTAATATAAAGAGAGGAAAAGGCGGAGCTCTAAGAGGAAAAGGTGGAGCTTAAAGAGGAAGGGTGGGGATTAACCAGGAAGAGGTGTGCCTTGACAGGAAGGGGTGTGTCAAATTTAAATTAGGGGGTGCACGAGTTTAGTCAGGCCTAGGGCAGCACAAAACCTAAATACACTACTGGACCTGAGCGTCCTATTTAGTGGCTCTCCACCAAGATGGAGTGCTTCTGCATTCTCTCTGAAGTCCTCAATCAATGCAAACCTGAGTGCTCTTCACATCCCCTTCCAGACGTCTATCAAGAACCTGCTATTCGTACCCCCACCCCTCTAATGGATTCCCCTTGTGTATGATCTTCGGCTTTGGACTGTGATATACCCTTCTTGCTTGCTGCCCGCCTTGACCCATGCCTGGACTTTGACCGTGATACTGGATTACCCCTTTGATACATTGCTGGATCCGCCGCATCATATTGCCTGGACATTGTCCACTGTGCTTCCTGGTCCTCAGACCCTTCCCACTGTTCTGTCTGTTTCCCAGTAAGTCTCCTTGTGTTCTCTAGTTTCTGTGTTTCCTGATTTGTTTATATTTATATATTTAGGCTTAAAGTATTCTCTTTTTATTCAGTGTTCAGCCCAGGTCCTATCCTGTCCACCTTTCGTGTCCTGTCTGATTGATCAGTCCTGTTGTGTGTATTTATCTGGCCTATTCCCGTGTTATTCAGTTACCTGTTATTAGTTATTCATTGTCCAGTGTTCCCTTTTGGTTTTGCTCCCCCTGCTGTGATTCCCCTGTGTTTAATAAACCTTTTCTGTTAAAACCTTGTAAATCTGCCTCTCTCCATCTGTCACCACATCTGGACTCGACCCTGCAACCCCAGTACACCGCAGATGTGACATCAGCACATGTTACAAATATACCTTACAAATTTTAACTAATCACAAACTGGTTGTTTACAAATGACTTCTTCGTTACATATTACACATCCACACTTCACATATCTTTAATGTAAAAACAGTATATGGTAAGGGCAGGTGAAGGATTTCTGTTTACATGCATTTTGCCCTTCCATACCACTGTCTAAATAACAGTGTGAGCACTGGTGTATTTTGGCCTAGGCCGACTAGGCCCAGGCCTAGGGCGGCACTTTCCAGGGGGCGGCGGCCCGCACTGGGTGGCCCCACCCCTAAAAAAAAAAATTTTTTTTTTTACTTTTGCAAAGTATTTTACCAGGAAGGATACATTGAGATTTCACTAATTTACACTTTCAATTTCACTTTCTAGGGGGCAGCAAAAAACCTCACCACTAAATGGGTTACTCACAGAGCACCGAAATGACGCCAACTTTTTGGTGTTCTGTAGTTCCCTGCACTTAGGAGAATAAAATTTCCCCACCCTGCAGTGAATTCACCATTCACCGCAGGGTGCCCAAAGTGCATGGAGTCGGCCGCTGAATGCTGCCACCGCAAACCCGTGGCCTGCTGTTTTCAAAAGAACTACTGAACGAAAATGTCTGGAATTTACATATAAGATCCTATGATTGATAATAAAAAGTTCTGTTACAGAAAAAAGAAAAACTGCTATTAAAAAAAGGGGAGATTTTGCCCAAAAAAATCTGAAAAATGACTAAAAGGTACTAAAAAAAAATCAATAAGTAAAGACTTTTTACTGCAGATTAAAATAATAAATGATTTATTAGATATTGCATAAAAACGGGAATATTTTTAACATTGAAACCTATGGGGTTCGCCTGAATAAACCTGCTGATTGAAACCACCGAACATCAGGGCATTTCTCTGAGTCTCAGTACCACATGACTGGCTGAACCACGTGAAACGCACACGCGCAGCTGCCCGCCCTTTCGTTAACACAGACTCTATTCTGGACTGAACACCCACCGGGAAGGGAATCAAAGCTACAGTGCACCCTCTGGCAGTGGCACCCCACTGCTGACAAGATGGCTCCACAGCATAATTGCTGTGTGCTCATATACACTCGGTTTGCTGGGAGTTTTACTGCAGTGGATTCTGATGCACTCATACACACCGCACATTGCATTGCTGGGAGTTTTATTGCTGTGGATTCTGATACGCTGACACACACCAAACATTGCATTGCTGGGAGTTTTATTGCTGTGGATTCTGTGATACACACTGCATATTACTGTGAGTTTTATTGCCCTGGAGCTCTGGGATACGCTCATACACACTGCACATTACTGTGAGTTTTATTGCTGTGCAGTTCTGTGATCTGCTCATACACACTGCACATTTCTGTGGGTTTTATTGCTGTGCAGCTCTGATATGCTCATACACAGTGCCCATTTCTGTGGGTTTTATTGCTGTGCAGCTCTGTGATACGCTCATATGCAGTGCAAGTTTCTGTGGATGTTATTGTTCAACCAATTAGAGCGCCTGTGATCCCGTTTACTTGACATGCGTGGCTGTTCTTTGTAAAAATGCTTGAATTTAAACATTTCATAATTTTCTTTATCTCAATAGATACATTTCAAATGGTATACAAAATATACAAGTAGGCACTTGGTATCCACTTTTAATATAAAGAGAGGAAAAGGCGGAGTTCTAAAGAGGAAAAGGTGGAGCTTAAAGAGGAAGGGTGGGGATTAACCAGGAAGAGGTGTGCCCTTGACAGGAAGGGGTGCGTCAAATTTAAATTAGGGGGTGCACGAGTTTAGTCAGGCCTAGGGCAGCACAAAACCTAAATACACTACTGAGTGTGAGGAGGCCTCATGACTCATGAGTGGCCAAACAGGGTTATTCAAAGAGCTCCGAATTTCTGGCGAAAGGTAACCGAACGCTGAAAATCAGCGTTTGGTTAGCTTTCTTGGCCATTCGGCTATTCAGAGAGTAGGCAATTCGCCCAATGTTGGCAAATTGCGTGCACATACGGTGCCTGTTCGGTGCCTGTTCGAGCGCAGTGAAATCTCCATAGCTTCGCCTATTCAGAGAACAAAAACCAGCAGTGAAAAGTTCCCGAAATGCCCTGCCATTCGGTGGCTTCATTCAACAGGTTTATTCAGGCGAATCCCATAGGCTTCAATGTTAAAAATATTCCAGTTTTAATACAATATCTAATAAACCATTTATTATAATATGCTGCAGTAAAAAGTCTCTTTATTTATAGATTTTTTAGGATCTTTTAACCCCTTAGGGACCACTGACGTACCATGTACGTCCTGCCACGGGTCTCCCTTAGACCTGCTGACGTACATAGTACGTCAGCGGCTCCTAACCTCCCTCCCGCCCAAAACTTACCTCCCTCGCTGGGTCCCTCGCAGTTCTGGCAGGGAGGAAGCCTGCCCCATCTTTTAGAGGGGCCGGCGAGCTCGATGACGTCCCCACGCTGTGTGGTGACGTCATCAGCAGGCGCCCCATTGAAATCAATGGAGGGCGGGCTCATTTGGAGCCCTCTATCTCCCCAACCATTGGAGATAGAGTGCTGCAACTTGCAGCGATGGAAAGGGGAGAGTCCTCCCTTTTCAGCGGTGTGCAGCATTAACTATTTCGCTGCTGGATCGCGATTCGGCGCAAATATTTCATATTTTTTTATAGTAAATTATAGGATATAAAGGAAATAATGGTATTTTTATAAAGTCCATTTAATGGCGGGAAAAACGGTGTATAATATGTGTGGGTTGACTAAACGAGTAAGAGGAAAATTTACCTAAACACGAACAGCGCAGAAACGTAAAAACAGCAGCGGTCACTAACGGACAGATTTGTGTAAAACTGGGAACAAAAATTATTATATTACTATTTTTATAGTTTTTTCAAATGTTTTTTCTTTTTTCTGTAACAGACCTTTTTATTACAAAATATCACAGAATGGTTGCACCCAGAGACACCTATTGAGTAAAATAGTTTCTTAACTAAACATACAAGAGAAAAACAAAGCACATGTAAGATAACAGCAACATAAAAAACAAAACAAGGACATTTTATTTTATGGTGTAGTGTTTCTTTAAATACTGGAATTTATATGAGAAGCAGTGAGCTCTTCAGGGCCCTGCAAAGAGGACTCTATCCCTTGAGATGTGTCATTTAGCAGTGAAATCATGGATAAGTAGCAAAGTCACAAGTCGCTGACATTTCGGTGCTCTGTCGTTCCACGCACTTCGGGGAATCAAATTTCCCCACCCTCCGGTGAATTCACTATCCACTGCAGGGTCCCCGAAGTGCAGGGTATCGGCTGCCGGACATCCTCCGCAAACACACCAGACAGCTGCCGCAAACACGCCGGACACCTGTCAAACGCAGCCGACGAGCCACCAAGCACAGCGCTGACTAGCTGCAAAAAAAAAGCCGACACGCCGCCGGATGGGTAGACTAAAAAACAAAAAAACACAATACAATTAAAAGTGTCAAAATTGAAATACTGTTTGCAAAAAAACTACTGCACAAAAAAAATCTGGAATTAACAAATAAGGCTCTTTGAATAATAATAAAAAGGTCTCTTACAGAAAAAGAAAAACTGATATTAAAAAAAAATAAATGGAAAAAAAACTGTACTCGAAAAAATCACGAAAAATGCATAAAAGATCCTAAGAAAAAAATCAAGAGACTTTTTACTGCAGATTAAAAGATTGAACGGTTTATTAGATATTGAGTTAAAACGGGAATATTTTTAGCATTGAAGCCTATGTGATTCGCCTGATTAAACCTGCCGAATGAAACCACCGAACAGCAGGGAATTTCGGCAAATTTTCACTGCTGTTCGGTGTTCTCTGAATAGATTAACCATTGCTTCTCTATGGGGGATTTCACTGCCTTCGAACACGCAACATATGTGCAAGCAATTCGCCAACATTTGGCGAATTGCCTGCTCTCTGAATAGCCGAATGACCCAGAAATGGCACCGTACGGGGAGATTCTCTGTCCAGCGCCATTTCCGGGCCAGATTGTCTCTCTATGAATAAGCCCTAATGAGCGCCAAGTATATTTACATCATTATAAAGTGTGAAAACCAAGAAATATCTTTGACCTAGTTTAGTATACAGGTTACAGTGTACAAAAAGGAAACTTCTGTTGTAAAGGTGACTGAAAAAGAAGACTTAACACAGTTAACCTGGAGAAGACACTACTTCTGTAATTAGAGCTTTTCAGCTTATGACAGCTTATGACAGCTTCTTACATTGACCCTGGTCTTTTCATACGGGTGAGTGTGGTTTAAAAAGATAATGCTATGTCTTTTCTGATTGTTGTTTTCCCAGCCAAAGTACTAAATCTATACACAATGATCTGTTGATTTACACTCTAGATTTATTAATGCCTTAATGCCTCAACAGGAAAATCAGCATATGTTTGTTCTCATGCATATATTCATGCATTTTAGCCCTTGCACTCTTAAAAGCTAATCATTTCTGTGCTAATTTTTTTTTTTTTAACCATACTTTGTTTTGTTCCCGTAGTGCACTTTAGAATAGTCTCATGGCCTTCATTCAGTAAGCAAATGATAATTTGTTAGGGTTGCAGGATATTTTGGAAACTGGACAAAATGACAAAATGTAGACATCAGCTATTCACTTACGTGTTCAAAAAGCTGGCAGTTCGCCAAATATTGTTGAACTGCCAGCGAAATACGGTGATCTTCTGCAGCAGTGGACTCCCCATAGAGAAGCAATGGTTAATCTATTCAGAGAACACCGACCAGCATTGAAATGCCTTGATTTTTGGTGGTTTCATATGACAGGTTTAATCAGGCGAATCCTATAGGTTTCAAAGCAAAAAAAAAAAATCCCGTTTCTGTTAACTATTTATTCAACCATTTATTCTTTTCACTTTCAGCAAAAAGTCCCTTTATTTATTTATTTTTTAGGATTTTTACCCGCACTCCCAACTCTTGCCTTCAGGACTTCTCCCGAGCTGCCCCCTTTCTATGGAACTCCTTCCCCCACAACATCAGTCTCTCCCTGTCTCTCTAGTCGTTTAAGAAGTCTGTGAAAACACATTACTTTAGAGAAACCTATCAGCTGTCTCCATAATTCCACATTGATCATTTCTTGCTCCATCTTCCCACCCAGTCCACATGCATCCCTGGTACTTCTTGTAGTCTATTCACCCTCACCCTCACCCTCACCCTCACCCTCACCCTCACCCTGTGTGTCACCCCTCTCCTCTTAGATTGAAAGCCAAGAGGCAACCTTTTGCTGTTTTTTTTAATATATATATATATATATAGTATCTATAAGGGTTGTGGTGGAGGACTAAAAGTGAGATAAAAAGCCTCCACACTATAATAAGTGTGTTTATTATTGCAGAAGCCACTTGCACATCATAGCAATTCAAAGAATTGCATCTCAGAGCTCCTGTGCCACATTCCCCATATGCAGCGACTAATTCTGGGTAGGATATGCAAATGACCCTTTTCTCACTTTTATGCATCCTGAGTCTGTTATTACACAGAACCCTAAAATCAATGCTATGCCACACTGTGTCTTTCTAGCAGTGATAAGGTTTATGCAACTGGTCAAAGCCACTCATAGGACAGTGCTACCCGAAACAGCGCTGTCCTAGGAGTGGCTTTGACCAGTTGCTTAAACCTTATCTCTGCTAGAAAGCCACAGTGTGGCATAGCATTGATTTTAGGGTTCTGTGTAATAACAGACCCAGGATGCATAAAAGTGAGAAAGGGGTCATTTGCATATCCTACCCAGAATTAGTCGCTGCATATGGGGAATGTGGCACAGGAGGTCTGGGATGCAATTCATCGAATTGCGATGATATGCAAGTGGCTTCTGCAATAATAAACACACTCTATATATATATATATATAAAATCCAAAAATGTCAGCACTCTTACCTGCCACATATGTCTTGGGTTTCTTATGCCTCGGTGCAAATCCAGGTAGAGCATATACACCATTCCAAAAAGAAGATGCACTCTAGGGTTTTCCTCCATTAACTGATTTTATTGCAGAGGCAAACACGATAGTCGAGCCGGGTCTCCATGGTCCCAGAATAGACGCGTCATCTCGTTTGATGCCACGTGATCTGCCAGTCACGATACGTCACTTCCAGTATCGGGTTGATGTGATCTGAGGCAACGCGTAACAGGTACAGTAAGTAAAGTATCTTCTTTTTTAAGTATAAATACTCTGTCTTGTTTCTTTTATATTTTTACTCTCCATATAAAAATTTAAAATAACACATTTTTGCCTCCTCTTCTGCTTACCTTAATTTTCAGAAAGTGGCACAGAGAAAGGATAAAAATATATTCTTAGTACAGACATACTAATTGCTCTCTCAGTTATGAGTCACACTGCTCTCACCTGTCCCAGATGCTGTAGCCCACCAAGAAATTTGTAGGCATCTTTGTGGCCAGTCCTGAGTGGCATGGAGGGAACTTTCCATCTGTGGCACTTAGACAAACTGCATTGGGTTTCACAAGGTTCAGGGCCTCCTGAAGTCACTGGGCCCCTGCACAAATCATGGGCTGTAGCCCCCTGATGGCAGCCCTGGATAGGGGAATTAGGTATTTATTTAATGTAGCAATAACAAGGGGTGGGTGTTAACATTGCATTAGGTGGGTTTAATTGTACAAAATTAATATCCCTTAAGAGCCATGTGGATTTTGGGGGTTACTAAATTAGGTTATACAGTGATACTATTGAGGTTATTATTATTATTTATTAAGCGCCAACACATTCCGCAGTGCTGTACAAGGTGCAACGAGTAAAGACAGGACAACTCTACAATACAAACAGGAGACAGGTAAGTATTCCTGCCTGCAGATATGGGAGGACATAAGGCCCTGGATTTGGGTCAAAATCCCTACAACCAGGTTACCTAATGTCAAAATCCCAGCGGCTAACACTAACCCTAACCCCCCTAAACCTAGCCCTAGCCCTAACCCCCCTAAACCTAGCCCTAACCCTGACCCCCTAAGCCTAGCCCTAACCCTCCAAAACCTAACCCCAACCGCCCTAAACCTAGCCCTAACTCTAACCCCCTAAACCTAGCCCTAACCCTCACCCACCTAAACCTAGCTCTAACCCCTCCTAAACCTAACCCTAACCCCCTAAACCTATCCCTAACCCTAACCCCTAAACCTAGCCCTGACCCTCACCCACCTAAACCTAGCCCTAACCCTAACCCCTAAACCTAGCCATAACCCTAACCCCTAAACCTAGCCGTACCCCCTAAACTTAGCCCTAACCCTAACTTCTTAAACCTAACCATAACCCCTAAGCCTAAGGGTTAGGGTGTTAGTATTAGGGTTAGCCGCTGGGATTTTGGATGTCTGGATGTTGGCCGTGTAGGGAACTTGGTATTAGGGATGAGCTGTTCGGTTCGATCAGTTCGGAGCTCGACTCGAACATTGGCAGTTCGAAAGTTCGCGAACTTTGAACTTTTTGGTGTGTTCGGTTCGAGTTCGATTTTTTTTTTAAGAAAGTATAAAAAATGATTAAAAAAATACTAAAAAATCTAGAAATAAAGAGACTCTTTACTGCAGAATATTATAAGCAACGGTTTATTAGAAATTGAATTAAAAAACTACCTAATGTCGTCTACTATAGGTGCAAAGATTCTCACCTCTAAATGACCTGTGCTCTCAAACGGCGTAAACAACAGGTGTTTAATTAGTGTTTGGAAATAACATGTGCTTCTAATTAGCAATTAGAATTTGATATATTGCTTGCAGACTGGGTGTGGCCTGCACATGTATGAACAACAACTGTTTGTTTTGAATTCTAAGAAGTATTCATTTCTACTATATGATCCTCTCTGATATGCTGTTTAACCCCTTAAGGACCAGGGCTCTGTCATCAAGGGCTTAATAAAATCTTTATCACACTCCTTAGATTTAAACGTAATATTCCAGTATTCGTATGTCATGTACCTCTCCCGAAGGGCCTATGTGAGCATACAATTATTATTGTGTTAGAAATGTCTATCATAAAGCGTACAAGCTGAGTCCTAGAGTCTCTGACTATCCATTGTCATATATACCTTGCTTTATACATATAAAGCCCCGTTCACACTGTGCGATTTGAAAGTCGCGTGTTTTTCCGAGCGATTTTCAAAGCACCACCAATGCAAATCGCAAAATCGCAGATAGCAGATCTCAAAAAAAAGGGTCATGTACCAGCGACATGCTACCGCGACGTGCGACATGTGACGTCGTGCGACGTCACGCGGCTAGATGTGAACAGCTCCATTGAAATGTATTGGAGAAGCTGCACAGTGCGACGTCGCGTGTATTTTGCTGCGACGTCGTGGCAAAATCTGCGCGATAAATCTCACTTTGTGAACGGGGCCTAATACATTCCCTCATCTAACAGGATAGTAGCCAGTCCCTGTGCATTTTAACCCCTTAAGGGTGGCTAGGTGTCGTGTGTGGGTCTCTGATGGCAATGTTTCTATACATCCTACAAATCCGCCACTTCACGGGCAGGTTATGGGGACCTCCTAGGCACAATATTTGAAGGAATTTTTCGTTTTTATTTTTAACCCTTATTTCATGGATAACTCACTGTTCCTTTAAAAACGTCTTTTTTTAACTTTTTGTCCTTGTTTCCTGTCCCCCAGGGCACTACCAGGACCCCCACACACCTTTTATGGCAAATATCTTGCATATATGCCCTGTTGGAGGGCACTCTAAAAATCTAACTTTTGAGTCCCATTGAGTTCGGTTCGAGTTCGAACTCGAACTTTTGAAATTCTTCGAGTATGAATGCAAACCGAACACAGGGGTGTTCGGCTCATCCCTACTTGGTATGTCCTGGAAGTTGGCCATCGGGATGTTGACTTTAGGGAATCTGGCTGTAGGGATTTTGTCCGGCACCCGAGGGCCCTATTCCCGTGGGAATTTACAATCTAGATGGGTGAGGGGATTAGAAACACGAGGGAGGGACTGCATTGACGAGTTAATGCAGGGAGAGGTGAGGACTGTTTCTGGGTCTGGGTAGGTTATTTACTACTTGACGATTTAATATATATTAAAATCTCTCCAAACCTGCAAAAGACACCACAGATAAAAAATTACCCAGGTGCACAAGTCCAGAAAGTAATATAGACCAAATTTTAAATGGACGCACTCAGGGACTTAGGTATTAGTTAAAAGGCAATGCTTTATTAAAAAAAACTATCATCTGATGTTTTGGCCCTCTCGACGCCTTTTTCAAAAAACCTTGAAAGTACCAGTACCATTGTCCTGATGAAAGTTCCCTGGGAGGAACTGAAACGTTGAATGTTTTAAAATGGAATAATAAAGTTGTGTTTTATGGAAATCCTGAGAGTGCTAACACCTGCCTTGGAGATATATATATATATAGAAAATACAACAGTTGGCGGACTCAATCAAAAAATAAAATAATTTTTTTTATTAAAGCATATTTAAAAAGCAAGTCCCGACGTTTCGGCTCTCTTAGGAGCCATTATCAAGGTGATAAATGTACCCCATCGTTGACAGGTCCTATCAATCTTAACCGAATCTGCATTTACAGGATCAACTCACCCTGGAGTTCCCCAGCAGGCTCTAGTCCTTTATGGGCAGCCACGGTGGCGACTGTGACAGTTTGAGGTTGAGCGCAGCCTTTCGCTGTTTTGTATTATACATATAGAGAGCTGACAACTCTCATTTGGTATGCACCCCTCCCTGTTCACAGGTGTGTCCCACCTTGGCTGCCTATTTTAGGCCTGCGCCTGCCGGGGAGCTCCAGGGTAAGTTGATCCTGTAAATGCAGATTCGGTCAAGGTAGATAGGACCTGTCAACGATGGGGTACATTGGCGACTGTGACAGGCTTAAGCAAACTATGATCATACTTTGTGAACTGAATCCCCAAACATTCATTCCCTCAGTCAGGTTTTTTGAACATTTTTAAAACTGTGCTTTTTTTGCCACAGAAAATGAAGGAGGAAGGTGGTCATTGATATGGAGTGCTCTTTCCTGGTGTTTTGTATATATATATTGTAATTCTTGTACCCGCCTTGGGTGTTATATCCTTAAGAAAGCACGGTCCTCTTGGGATTTCATAAACAAGTTCTTTATTGAATTAACTGCTGTTTAGCAGACAGCAGTGTCAGCATTCAAAAACAAAACAAACACATCCCTAAAAAACAAACTCTAGCTCCTTTGAGCGCTGACTCACTTAAAGGTCCCTTACTATCAGGGCTTCTTTTCTAAACTAAACAAACATAGGTTTCACCAACCTTAGAACTGTTATGTTTCAGCAATCAAGCTTCTGCCAGGAACCAAAACACTTTGCTCCTCTCCACACGGGCACCTCCCTCAGAGTGAAAAAGCAGTCAGTGATTTCTTTTCACGCTGCTAAATTACTTCCAGCTGAACAGTGTGTGGAGAGTAAAAGAATCTCTTGGGCTTCCATATGTAGTACAAATGCTCCCCCTGGAGCTAAATATCATATCCCTCCCTATACAGTTTAGAGTGAATATACTAGGGATGAGCTGTTCGGTTCGGACGGTTCGGAGTTCGGACCGAACTTAGCCTGTTCGGTCTGCTCGCGAACTCCGAACATTTCCGGGTGTTCGCTGCATGTTCGACCACAATGCACCACAATGGACCACAATGCACTTTCCCACTGGCCTGAAGCTCGTAATTGGCTACAGCCTTGCACCTGACCACAGGTCTGGTGCAAGAGAGGTTCAACACTATGCCAATCACGGCTCAGAGTCCTGATTGGGCAAATTTTGCCCAATCATGGGCTCACAGAGCTAAGTCCCGCAGCACACTATATAAGGTTTCCACGCAGCGCTTCTGCACGCATTTGAGAGGAGATTTCATAGGAGATTGTTGTGTGTTCCTACTGCCGGTCTGCCACGCTACTGGGGGGGTCTGGGGGGGTCTCATTTCTACCAAATATCTTAGAATTGAGGTGATGTGTGTCTTGTCACTGCCAGCAAGTATTTTGGGGGTCACAAATTTCTACAAAACATTTGGGAATTGAGGTGATCTGTGTCTTGTCACTGGCAGCAAGTATTTTGGGGGTCACAAATTTCTACAAAACATTTGGGAATTGAGGTGATCTTCTGCGTCTTGTCACTGCCAGCAAGTATTTTGGGGGTCACAAATTTCTACAAAACATTTGGGAATTGAGGTGATCTTCTGCGTCTTGTCACTGCCAGCAAGTATTTTGGGGGTCACTAATTTCTACAAAACATTTGGGAATTGAGGTGATCTTCTGTGTCTTGTCACTGCCAGCAAGTATTTTGGGGGTCACAAATTTCTACAAAACATTTGGGAATTGAGGTGATCTTCTGTGTCTTGTCACTGCCAGCAAGTATTTTGGGGGTCACAAATTTCTACAAAACATTTGGGAATTGAGGTGATCTTCTGTGTATTGTCACTGCCAGCAAGTATTTTGGGGTCACAAATTTGTACAAAACATTTGGGAATTGAGGTGATCTGTGTCTAGTCACTGCCAGCAAGTATTTTGGGGGTCACAAATTTCTACAAAACATTTGGGAATTGAGGTGATCTTCTGTGTCTTGTCACTGCCAGCAAGTATTTTGGGGGTCACAAATTTGTACAAAACATTTGGGAATTGAGGTGATCTGTGTCTTGTCACTGCCAGCAAGTATTTTGGGGGTCACTCATTTCTACAAAACATTGGGAATTGAGGTGATCTTCTGTGTCTTGTCACTGCCAGCAAGTATTTTGGGGGTCACAAATTTGTACAAAACATTTGGGAATTGAGGTGATCTGTGTCTTGTCACTGCCAGCAAGTATTTTGGGGGTCACTCATTTCTACAAAACATTTGGGAATTGAGGTGATCTTCTGTGTCTTGTCACTGCCAGCAAGTATTTTGGGGGTCACTAATTTCTACAAAACATTTGGGAATTGAGGTGATCTGTGTCTTGTCACTGCCAGCAAGTATTGTGGGGTCCCAAATTTCTACAAAACATTTGGGAATTGAGGTGATCTTCTGTGTCTTGTCACTGCCAGCAAGTATTTTGGGGGTCACTAATTTCTACAAAACATTTGGGAATTGAGGTGATCTGTGTCTTGTCACTGCCAGCAAGTATTTTGGGGGTCACAAATTTCTACAAAACATTTGGGAATTGAGGTGATCTGTGTCTTGTCACTGCCAGCAAGTATTTTGGGGGTCACTAATTTCTACAAAACATTTGGGAATTGAGGTGATCTTCTGTGTCTTCTCACTGCCAGCAAGTATTTTGGGTGTCACAAATTTCTACAAAACATTTGGGAATTGAGGTGATCTTCTGTGTCTTGTCACTGCCAGCAAGTATTTTGGGGGTCACAAATTTGTACAAAACATTTGGGAATTGAGGTGATCTGTGTCTAGTCACTGCCAGCAAGTATTTTGGGGGTCACAAATTTCTACAAAACATTTGGGAATTGAGGTGATCTGTGTCTTGTCACACAGCCAGTACCACGCAGTATTTTGGGGGTCACAAATTTGTACAAAACATTTGGGAATTGAGGTGATCTGTGTCTAGTCACTGCCAGCAAGTATTTTGGGGGTCACTAATTTCTACAAAACATTTGGGAATTGAGGTGATCTTCTGTGTCTTGTCACTGCCAGCAAGTATTTTGGGGGTCACAAATTTCTACAAAACATTTGGGAATTGAGGTGATCTGTGTCTTGTCACTGCCAGCAAGTATTTTGGGGGTCACTAATTTCTACAAAACATTTGGGAATTGAGGTGATCTGTGTCTTGTCACTGCCAGCAAGTATTTTGGGTGTCACAAATTTCTACAAAACATTTGGGAATTGAAGTGATCTTCTGTGTCTTGTCACTGCCAGCAAGTATTTTGGGGGTCACTAATTTCTACAAAACATTTGGGAATTGAGGTGATCTGTGTCTTGTCACTGCCAGCAAGTATTTTGGGGGTCACAAATGTCTACAAAACATTTGGGAATTGAGGTGATCTTCTGTGTCTTGTCACTGCCAGCAAGTATTTTGGGGATCACAAATTTCTACAAAACATTTGGGAATTGAGATGATCTGTGTCTTGTCACTGCCAGCAAGTATTTTGGGGGTCACAAATTTCTACAAAACATTTGGGAATTGAGGTGATCTTCTGTGTCTTGTCACTGCCAGCAAGTATTTTGGGGTCACTAATTTCTACAAAACATTTGGGAATTGAGGTGATCTTCTGTGTCTTGTCACACAGCCAGTACCACGCAGTATTTTGGGGGTCACTAATTTCTACAAAACATTTGGGAATTGAGGTGATCTGTGTCTTGTCACACAGCCAGTGCCACGCAGTATTTTGGGGGTCACTAATTTTTACTAAATATCTGGGAATTGAGGTGATCTGTCTCTTGTCACTGCCACCAAGTATTTTGGGGTCACTAATTTCTACAAAATATTTGGGAATTGTTATAATCCGTGTGTTCTCACTGGCTGCCACCCATCAGGGGGTCTCACTGATTTATATGAGGTTTCTGAGATTTGTAATCTGTGACTTCTCACTGCCACCCATCAGGGGGTCCCACATACTTCTATCAGATTTATGCGAATTGCAATCTGTGTCTTCTCACTGACACCCATCAGGGGGTCACACTGATTTATAGGAGGTTTCTGAGATTTGTAATCTGTGGCTTCTCACTGCCACCCATCAGGGGGGTCACACTGATTTATAGGAGGTTTCTGAGACTTGTAATCTGTCGCTTCTCACTGCCACCCATCAGGGGGTCACACTGATTTATAGGAGGTTTCTGAGACTTGTAATCTGTGGCTTCTCACTGCCACCCATCAAGGGGTCACACTGATTTATAGGAGGTTTCTGAGACTTGTAATCTGTGGCTTCTCACTGCCACCCATCAAAGGGTCACAGTGATTTATAGGAGGTTTCTGAGATTTATAATCTGTGGCTTCTCACTGCCACCCATAATGGGTTCTCACTGATTTATAGGAGGTTTCTGAGACTTGTAATCTGTGGCTTCTCACTGCCACCCATCAAGGGGTCACACTGATTTATAGGAGGTTTCTGAGATTTGTAATCTGTGTCTTTTCACTGCCACCCATCAGGGGGTCACACTGATTTATAGGAGGTTTCTGAGACTTGTAATCTGTGGCTTCTCACTGCCACCCATCAGGGGGTCACACTGATTTATAGGAGGTTTCTGAGACTTGTAATCTGTGGCTTCTCAGTGCCACCCATCAAGGGGTCACACTGATTTATAGGAGGTTTCTGAGATTTATAATCTGTGGTTTCTCACTGCCACCCATCATGGGGTCTCACTGATTTATAGGAGGTTTCTGAGATTTGTAATCTGTGGCTTCTCACTGCCACCCATCAGGGGGTCACACTGATTTATAGGAGGTTTCTGAGATTTGCAATCTGTGGCTTCTCACTGCTACCCATCAAGGGGTCACACTGATATATAGGAGGTTTCTGAGACTTGTAATCTGTGGCTTCTCACTGCCACCCATCAGAGGGTCCCACATACTTCTAGCAGATTTATGTGAATTGTAATCTGTGGCTTCTCACTGTCACCCATCAGGGGGTCCCACATACTTCTAGCAGATTTATGCCAATTGTAATCTGTGTCTTCTCACTGCCACCCATCAGGGTGTCTCACTGAGTTATACCAGAGTTCTGTAAATCTTTAATCTTTATACCAGAGTTTATATATATACTTAATATAGTTTATAGATATATTTAATCTATATAACACTCACCATGTCTGAAAGAACAAAAAGGACAGGCAGACGCTCCCAGACACAGATAAGAGGGCAAGCAGCCCCTGTGTCAGGAGACTGTGCCTCTGGTCGTGGTGGACGTGGTGCATCCTCTGCAGGGGCACGCTTGTCCTTTCTAACTGGTGCTGGCCGTCTTCTTAAGCAGCAGCAACATACAGAGGATTTGGTGGATTGGCTAACCAGGCCATCCTCATCTTCCGAGTCCTCTGCCAGCCAGGCTTTGTAGTGCCAAAGCATCTAATGCAGCCTCCATGTCTACAGCTACTCCTGCTGTAGCCTCGCTATCACACACGGAGGAGTCAGCTGAACTGTTTGACTACAATGACAGTGACATGCTGCTTGAGGATGCGCAGCAAGTACTGTGCTCTGATTCAATCACTGAGGTTGAGGAAGGGAATATAATCAACCTAGAGGAAGGGGGTGCCAGTGATGACACACAAGTAACTGGCACTCATGTTGCCCCAGCAGCTGCAGCATACTGCCAAGTTGGCTCCAGTGACGAGGAGATAGAGGGTGAAGATGACATTGATGATGAGGTCACTGACTCCACCTGGGTGCCAGAACGAACAGAGGAATCAATTGAGGAGGAGGGGAAGGAGGAGGAGGCACAGCAAACACGAGGCAAAACATCCTCTATGACCAACCGTAGCACTAGCCAGTCCATGGCATCAGATGTCAGAGCTGCTCCAGTGCAGAGCGCTGTTGTCTCAAAGCACACACGCAGGAACTCTGCTGTCTGCTGGGAGTTCTTTAAGAAATGTGCAGCAGACCCCACCGTTGCTATTTGTAATCTATGTCAGATGAGGCTAAAGCGTGGGAAAGACATCGGACACTTGGGTACCACATGCTTGAGGCGACATATGACCTCCTGCCACACATCCCGTTGGCGCAAAACTTTGCATAAGTCCTCCTCCTCCTCCTCATCTGTCTCTACCCCCACTGTATGTCCTGCCATGTCATTGCCTACAACCTCCACTGATAGAGATGATGCTACAGTAATGGATGTACCAGGTCCTTCCTCACAATGTGACAGCATCCCATCAATTGAAGATTTACGTAGTCAGATTATGTTGCCGCAGCTGCTGCAGCATAAGAAAAAATATAGTCACAACCATCCCCAAGCACAGCGTCTAAATGCCAGCTTACCAAAATTACTCGCATTGCAGCTGCTGCCTTTCCAGCTGGTGGACTCCGCTCCCTTCCGTGAATTTGCTGAATGTGCTGTACCACAGTGGCAGGTTCCAAAACACCATTACTTTTCACGCAAGGCCATTCCAGCACTATACCAGCACGTGGAAGACAATGTTATCGAGTCATTGGGATAGGCAGTCAGCAGCAAGGAGCATGTGACTTTAGACACGTGGTCCAGCAAGCATGGACAGGGTCGTTACATTTCCTTCACGGCACACTGGGTAACTCTGATTGCAGCTGGGAGGGATCCAAGACGGGGCTCTGTGCTGGAGCTTGTTCATCCACCACGCCTCCAGAAAGCTGCTTGTATGAGGTCTGTCTGCTCCACCACCACCACCTCTCCCTCTTCCTCCTCCTCCTTCTCTGTCTCTGGTGAAGTGGCAGTTAAACCGATGCCTGACAGGGTCTACGCAATGGCTCAAGCAAAAAGAAGCCATACTGTGCTTGAGCTGGTTTGTTTAGGGGACAGGAGCCACACCGGGCCAGAAATTCTGTCAGCTCTGCAGGGCCAGGTGCAGAGATGGTTAACACCACGCCAGCTTCAGCTGGGAATGATCATCTGTGATAATGGCAGCAAGGGTAAATTGACGCATGTACCATGCCTAGCACACGTCCTAAATTTAGTGGTACAGTGTTTCCTAACCAAGCACCCAGGGTTGGCAGAGCTTCTCAGCCAGGCCAGAAAAGTCTGCAGCCACTTCAGACGGGCATTCCCAGCAAGCGTTCGCCTGGCAGAAATTCAAAGAGAATTCCACCTTCCCACAAACCGTCTGATCTGTGACATGCCCACCAGGTGGAACTCGACAATAGCAATGCTGCAGCATCTGCACAAGCAGCAGAGGGCCATCAACGAGTACCTGTGTGAGTATGGCACAAGGACAGGTTCAGGTCAACTTGGTTTTTTTTCCCCCGCAGTGGCTGATGATCAAGGATGCATGCACTGTACTGTCACCATTTGAGGAGGCAACGAGGATGGTGAGCAGGGACAGTGCATGCATCAGTGACACAATTCCTTTAGTGTTCCTGCTGGAGCACACTCTGCGGGGAATTATAGATGTGGCTCTAGAGGCAGAGCAGCGGGAGGAAGAGGAGGCCTTCCCTAGCTCTCAAGGCCCCAGTCTTTCTGCAGACAGCATTCCAGCAGGTCCTACTCAGATCAGACAGGAGGATGAGGAGGAGGAATATTTAAGTAGTGGGGGCATTGAAGGTGGGGATTCCTCAAGGGAGGGTTTCGTGTGCCCAGAAACACAAGGGCTAGTGCGTGGCTGGGAGGAGGAAGTGCACAATAGGGTCATCCTCATTGACCAGGAAGACTCAGAAGCTAATGCCACCTCCAACCTACGCTGCATGGGCTCCCTTATAATGCAAAGCCTGCTAAAGGACCCCAGGTTTCGTGCTATCAAGGAGAGGGATCATTACTGGTTGGCAACCCTTCTTGATCCACGATACAAGGGGAAAGTTGCAGAGCTCATCCTGCCCGCACAGAGGGAGCACAGGATGAAAAGTCTTGAGGACGCTCTAAAGAGACACATGTGTAACACCTTTCCAGGCACTGGTAGGTTACCAAGTGATGACACACGTGCTTCTGAGGCTGCGGATGATCAGAGGAATAGTGGTGAAGGCCAGTGCCACTTGAATGATGCTTTTTTAAAATTTTTTAGTCCACGACGCCCAGGGACGTCAAATGTAGGCACCCATTGCCAGTGTCTTCACCATATGGTGCAGGACTACCTAGGGGCAAGGGCACACCTGGATACCTTTCCAGCAGATGATCCACTGGCTTACTGGGTGTTGAGATTGGATCACTGGCCAGAACTTAGCCAATATGCTATGCAGCTACAAGGTTGCCCTTCATCCAGCATGCTTTCTGAAAGGACGTTCAGTGCCGCTGGAGGTTTTGTCACAGACAAAAGAGTGCGTTTGTCCACCGACTCTGTAGACCGGCTGACATTTATAAAAATGAATCAGTCCTGGATCAGCAGTTATCAATCCCCTGATGCTGACGTAACGGAATAGATCGGGGATGTCTTCTGCATTCACAAAACCTCCAGCACTGAACTCTTCCACAATACCACAAAAGGATTACGGTGTGAATGCACTTGCTGCCATGAAAGGCACAATATTTGGCTGCACTGATGCCTGTGCCACATCTATATCATTTTAAATTTTTGATCCGCAGGGTCCAACCCTGCACTCTTCCACAATACCACAAAAGGGTTACGGTGTGAATGCACTTGCTGCCATGAAAGGCACAATATTTGGCTGCAATGACGCCTGTGCCACATCTATGTCATTTTAATTTTTTGAACCGCAGGGTCCAACCCTGCACTCTTCCACAATACCACAGAGGGGTTACTGTATGAATGCACTTGCTGGCCTTGCACCAAAAGCACAATATCGGGGTGCACTGACGCCCATTACCAGATTCATATCTTTTAATATAGGACCGCATGGTCCACCCCTGCACTCCTCCACAATACCACAGAGGGGTTACTGTATGAATGCACTTGCTGGCCTGGCACCAAAAGCACAATATCTGGGTGCACTAACGCCTTTACCAGATGCATATCTTTTTAATATAGGACCGCAAGGTCCACCCCTGCATTCTTCCACAATACTACAGAGGGGTTACTGTACTTGCAGGCCTGGCACCAAAAGCACAATATTTGGGTGCACTGCCACTGACGCCTGTATCAGATTCATATCCTCAGAGGGGTTACTGTGTGACGGCACTGTTGCCGACGCTAAAGGACCAATTTTAAAGCACCTATTGTTACTTTCATCCAAAGCCTGCATAAGTTTCACAATAATTTAGCCAAAAAATCACTAAACTTTTTCTACGTGTCCGAAAATGTCTCCTCTTTTCATACAGACTGCCGCCCCAAGCAGTTGTTTATGGATAGATTAAAGGAAAAGCATTTACCGTAATTTGAAACGTAATTTTTTTGTTTTTAAGCGTTTCTATACATCCTAGAAATCCGCCACTTAACGGGCAGGTTATGGGGACCTCCTAGGCACGATATTTGAAGGAATTTTTATTTTTTTATTTTTAACCCTTATTTCATGGAAAACTCACTGTCCCTTTAAAAATGTTTTTTTTAAAACTTTTTGTCCTTGTTTCCTGTCCCCCAGGGCACTACCCGGATCCCCATACACCTTTTATGGTAAATATCTAGCATATATGCCCACTTGGAGGGCACTCTAAAAACCGAATTTTCAGCCCCATTGACTTGTATTGAGTTCGAGTTCGGGTAAAGTAAACTGAAAAAAATCCAGTCTTTACAAGAACCTTTACAACATATTGTGTTCTTTAAAAATAACTTTGTTTTGGGATGCAAAGCAATCAGACAATCTGATGTGTTCTTTTTTTAAATCGGTAACAATTAATGTTGGTTTTATGAAGTGTGCTGTCCATGCTTAAGAGGATATAATTTATGGGAAGCTTTTATGTTGTCTCAAGGAAATCTTTAGCTTTTGTTGCTGCATGGCTTGCAAATGAAAAAAATAAAATAATGACCGCTTAGCCAGATACATTAGAAAAACACATTAGCCATGAATCATGCTGTCCTTGAAGGTGCAACTTAAAAAAGCAAAGAAATACATTTGACACCACTTGGACTTGTGACTTGGACATGCTGCATTAAACTGTTCAAAATTAATTTAATCTTAACATAGAGAATAATAGACTTTCAGTTCGAGGTTTGTAGCAGCAGTAATTTGCACTCAAAAAGTACTTCCAAAGGAAAAAAAGAATAAGTGAAGGGCAACCCTAAAACCCTCACTTAGTAAATGCATTCACTATCCAGAGACTCTTGATCTCCAAATAAATGATTGGCCAAGAAAATGACACGTTAGAGCTTATTGTGTCTTGGAACCTTTTCAATCCTGAACCACTTATTTTATAAATGATCAAGTCAGTTACAGGGATTCAAAATTGTAAAGTCTAGTAAAGTCAAGTAGAAAGTAGCCCCTCTAGGTTTTTGTTATAGTACTGATCAGAAAAAGCTACAATAAAAGGGAAACGTGAGACTCAGGCCACAAACATTTACCCAGTAATACTATTATAACATATTAAAATATAGACCATAGTGCATAAAAATATGACTTATTTTAAACAAAATTAAAGAATTCATTTTTAAAAATTATCTTTCTGTAGCTGACATTTGATTTGGTTTATATTGCAAACTTTGGGCAATATTCCATAGTGAATGCTAAAAGGCAGGTGCTACATTGGTGTTAAATATTATGCTTTCCAATTTTCAGGCGTATTACAAATCTTGCGCAGGTGTGAAGGCTTGTACAGTTAGGGCTCTATTAAATTCTTTGCGTAAAAACGCTCACGCAGCACGTTAATTTGTGCGTGAAGCGTTAAACGTTAACGCGCGTAAATTAACGCTGGTATTAAAATCCGAGCGCATTTTTCCATCTGTGAAAAAATAACACTCGTAAAAAAGACGTGCAAAAATGCGCGCATTAAAGCTGCGCGCAGAAATCGGTGTGCGAACTGTTTTTTCACGCGATTCAGCCAATCAGAATTAAGAACCACAATTGTCTCCCGTTCAGTTTTTGCGCCTGTCAAAATCAATCTGAGTATATATGTTGCAGCAATAATAAAAACAAGCACAATCTCTCAATTTTATTGTTTGGGTATGTGTAGAATGTGTAACTATACTTTGCTGTATTTTTTTTTCGGGCTGGTGTATTTGGTTTTGGCAGTACGTTCAGATTTGCCATTAACACCAGCTTTTAAAAGACGTTAAAATTATGCGTGCAAACGTTGTCCGTTAAAATTTGTGCATAGATTGCAATACCATTGGCGTACCAGCGCACCAACGCATTTGCGCTCACAATGTTAAGTATAGGACGCGCAACATACATTAAGCTCGCGCAGGGTTCGCGCAGGTTCACCAGCGTTTTTTGCACACGCATTAACGTTTTGCACAAAGTATTTAATAGAGCCCTAGTGTCTTGGCACAAGGTGCTAAATTTACACCTGTAGACGCTACAGTTAGCGTTGTCAAGCACAATTGAGGTTGTGTGCAGGTTTTCTGGGCTTGTCCTCGCCTGCCCCCTTCTTTTCATACAGGCTCCAAATATAGTATATAAAGCTTAGAATAGGCAATCAACCCAACAAAAAAAACCATGTCTGAAGTGAATCCACAAGTGAATTAACCCCCTGCTGTCAAGGATGACACTATTTGTGTGTATTTTTGTTTTCTTCCTTGTCTTGACATTTCTGTCTAGCTTGTTCTGGTTACCTATAAATATTGCCTGTCTTTACTGGATAGTTGAGTGGCTCTTGTTCCACTCATGTTTTCCTGATTCCCTACATTATATTAACATTTGTACTGTTTTTATATATGTGCTATATAATAAAAGCTAAATTTTATTTTCCTGCCTTTTCACTGCACAGCATCTATAATTTCATGTTGCAGGATAACCCCCATTTATGTGTAAGATATGGAATGTCACTTGTTATATTAGTGTTGCAGCTACTTTCCATCCCTAGTGCACTGGCATATATGGGTCTATTCAAGAAAGGCGAAACACAGGAGAATGACTGGAGAAGTGAAAATTCTAGGTCAAAATAGCCAAACCAGAAAAATTATCCCATTTATCTCACTTTTCCAAATCGGCTATTTGGTCTAGATCGTTCCCTTCTCCTGCAAATTCTCCTGGTTTTCACGATTCTTTGAGTAGACCTGATACTTTTTCAATCTCTGAGGGTTATTCAGAGAAAGGTGAAAACCAGGAGAACTGGCAGGAGAAGAGAACAATTTAGACCAAATAGCCGATTTGGAAAGTGAGATAAATGGGAGAATTGTTCTGTGTCACGTTTCCACTGGTTACAGCCGTGCCCCCTGGTGGTGAGAGGGATCCAGGCCAACTCTTCCCTGTCTGGGTCTAGCCTTTCTGCTCTTTGCCGCTCCTGGGTTTCTCTGTAGCTGTTCAGGTCTGGTTCATGACCCAATTGCCCAGAACTGTTCCCTATTTAAATGCCAGCAGCAAAGAGGCCATTGCTCTGGCATGAGTTCTGTTCCTGTAAGTTCTAGTTGTGTCACTTGCGACCGATTCTATCTACTCTCCCCCCGAGGGAGAACCCCCACAAGTAAGAACAGAAGAAATCCGCTTCCCCCGAAGAAGAACTAGTAGAAGGGATTATGAAAGATCCACATATTGGAATCCCAATAATAACTATAACACGCAAGCCCATCGAGGATACAACCAAGGGTATAACAATCAGGGATATAACAACCATCAAGGCTATAATAATTTTCATTATAGGAATCAACACCAATACCCACCTAGAAATAATTATAGTAGAAATACATGGAGAAACAATGACAGATACGTTCAAGGGGGTCCCTCAATTTATTTTCCACCACCATCAAGTTATGAACAAAGGAGACCGACTTACGAACCGAATAAGCAACACCAGACGAACTATCAGAGAAGGGCTAATCCCTTTAATGAAGGCAATCAGCAGAACGTGGAATTCGCTAGAGGAAACCCCCTCCCTTTAAGTAATAGATATCAAGTGCTGGATAGTGAAGAACAACACAATGAGGTTTTTTTTGGAGGACAGCTCGAATTGGAAAGAGAAAAATCCAGTGCACCAGTCTCAGAACCGTACAGTAAGAAAAGTAAAAGAACAAATGGCCCATTATTCCGCATCCCCTCTAAAAAGAAGAATGGAAGACCGAGAGGACATAGAGGAGGACGAAGAATACGGCCAGGAAAAGAGAGGGAGAAGATAAATCCAAAAGGAATTTTTAACTTAAGTGGATTTCCATTAGAGGATAAGCATGTAAGGGTTCTAAACAGAGGACTTAAATTTGCTCCTTCGGCCACTCTAAATAAATTTGATACATATGTGGATATCCAAAAATTCAAAAGGAAATTATGTCTAAAAAAGAATTTTTTTAAAAATCCCTTACAAAGAGATATAGAGAATAAGGACGGATGGGCCCATACAGAATTGAAAAATAAGTCTAAATTTTTCCCTAAACAGATGATCTCAAAGGAAATGATTACTTTTGAAAAAATGGTAATGAGGGAGGTGGAAAACATCAAAGCACCTTTTAAGGGGAATCTAACTAAAGACGATAGAAAAGCTTTAAAGGAATTATCTGATCACCCTGAATTAATTATCAGACCGGCAGATAAAGGAGGAGGTATTGTGTGACTATCCAGGGAGAAGTATGATATGGAATCTAACCGTATACTAAATGATGAAACCACATATAGAAAATTAGTCAATAACCCAATGAAAGAAGTTATTGAAAAAATAGATAATTATGTAACCAAAGGAGAAGAATTGGGTATTCTTAATAAAAATGAATCGGAATTTCTTAAGATTAAATTTCCTAAAGCACCAGTTTTTTATTATTTACCAAAGAATCATAAAAACCTAAATAATCCTCCAGGACGTCCCATTATTTCGGGTATCGACTCCCCTTAAGTAATCTATCGCAATATATAGACCATCTGTTGCAACCGACTGTTAAAAATACCCCTTCATATTTAAAAGACGCCGGTGATATCTTAAAGACACTGGAATCAATCGTATGGGAACAGAACTATTTTTTGGTCACATGTGATGTCAGGTCTCTTTACACAATTATTCCCCACGATTTAGGCTGTAAAGCAGTGTTTAATCAATTAAGAAATAATGGTGTGATCGATATTGAACAAATTGACTTTATAGTAGAAGGTATTGAATTGATCTTAAACAATAATTTTTTTATTTTAATGGTCAATGCTATCTACAAAACACTGGAATGGCTATGGGAAGTAAATTTGCTCCAAGTTATGCAAATTTGTTTATGACAGAATGGGAAGAAAATTTTATTAGGAAAGAAACCAGATGGAGTCCTTTGTTTACACATTTTAGAAGGTATATCGACGATATCTTTTTCATATGGAAGTGGGATGAAAAGACATTACTCGAATTTTTAAATTTTTTAAATACTAATGATTGGGGAATTTTTTTAGAATCCACTTTTAGTAAAGAAAGAATTAAGTTTTTAGATTTAGAGATTTTTATCGAATCAGGGTCCCTTAAGTCTAAAACATATTTTAAATTAGTAGACGTGAATAGCTACGTTACTACTGAGAGCTGTCACATGAAGCAATGGCTAGATGGAATACCTAAAGGACAATTCCTCCGCATACATCGGAACTGCACAGAGGAAAAGGACTTTATGTCACAGACAGAAATCCTGAAAAAACAGTTTGAGGAAAAAGGTTATGACAAAGAAATATTGGAGAAAGCAAGGAATGAAGCTAAGACCATAAAAAGGGAAGAGATCCTCCACAGAAAACCAAAACCAAAATTAGATATTGGAATTCCATTAATCTGTAATTTTAACACCAATCATTTCAAATTCAAGAAAATTATCAAAAAATATTGGCCTGTTTTATGAGAGGATCCAGATCTAAAAGATATTTTGGAGGAAAATCCAAAAATTATATTTAGAGGGGCAAAGAATCTGAAACAAAAAATAGTTAAGAATAACCCCCCAGAGGAACAGCCCAATTTTTTAATGACTAATAAAGGTTTTTTTTGGCTGCGGAAACTGTCTGTGCTGTAGGACGACAGGATGCCCGAAAAGAAGAATCCAAGAATTTTCTGATATGGACAATACCAATAAATATAAAATCCATGACCTCCTCACCTGTTTTTCGAAGGATGTTATTTATATGATAATTTGCCCTTGTGGCAAACAATATATTGGAAGGACTACAAGAAGCCTTAATGTACGTATCAGGGAGCATCTAAATAACATAAAAAAGGGGGTAGAAACGCATTCAGTCCCCCTACATTTTAAACACCATCATCAACAAGACCCTCGGGGTACGAAATTCTTGGCGATAAAAAAGGTCAGTAAAGATTGGAGAGGGGGAAACTTCATTAACAAAATCAGTAAAGAGGAAATGAAGTGGATATTTAAACTTAAAACACTCCTCCCTAAAGGTCTAAATCAGGATTTCGAACTTTGCCACTTTCTATAGCCCCTTTTACATTTTTATTATCCTTTTAAAATATTGGTGACTTTGTATTATCCCTTTTCTATCTTCTCTGTCGATAGATACCCTCTACCCATTTTTGCTTTTCTTATACCATGTGTGATTTACAATCTCCACTATCATTTACCAATTTATTTCATTCTATTTACTTATCCTACATTATTACTATAGTTTATACTGTAGTCCCCCATTTTGGATTTCTATATGTCTTTTCTATTCCTCCAGACCGTTTTTAATAATTCAATTTTAATTGTTCTCCTTTAATAATTCCCTTTTTTAATAATTCCCTGCTTTAACACTAGTCTATTACGAAACCAAGCTCTGAGACTGATATTAAATTCCTCACATCACCCACTAAGGATTATATAATATATTGTTACATGTTACTACACATTCATGGAATTCCCTACTATAACATTGTATCATCTGGTTGTTTCTATCTGATTAAATACCCCTCTATGTTTAGCTCCCACTCGGATCTTATACCATAGTGGTTAATTGCTCCGATATTTTTGCGATGTAGAATTTGAGTATAGTATATTACCTAGTTTTTAATCGCTATGCACAGAAGGTACACCTACCTATCAGTTTATCTCTTGTTATTTTCCCGTCTGGAACCTGTATTGTCTCTATATGCTATATTTACTCTTCTGTGTGATCAATTGCTAGACTGCAGGACTTCTCACATGCAGCTCCCACCCTCTGGAACGCACTCCCTTATGCTTTCCAACTTTCCCCTAATTTGCCTACCTTCAAACGCTTTCTAAAGACATTCCTGTCCAGAAAAACCTCCCACCTGACTCACTAATATATTTCATTTCCCTAACCAGTCCATTACTCTTACAATTTCTATTTCTCAACCTTCAACCTTTCTAGAATGTAAGTTCCCGTTGGAGTAGGACACTCATTTTCTCATGTGTTGGTTTGTCAAATGTTGTTCTGTCTCATTGTATTGTAACACTATCTATATTGGCAAAGGCCAAATAGTGAAGACTAGATAGCTAGATCAGAACATTTCCAAAACAGCACATCTTGTGGCATTTTCCCAGTAAGCAATGGTTACTAGATAGCAAAAGTGATGCAAGGAAGGACAACCAGTCACAATACAGAACTACTGTAGCTCAAATTGCTGAAAGCCATAATATTGGCCATGATAGAAAGGTGTCAGAACAAACTTTATGATTATGATTATAATCAGTCAGGTCTGTATAGTTGAGTATAGTATAACATCTGCCATGTCCCAATTTATTTTATTTTATTATTTTTATCTTCTGGTAGGACTCAAAGGAAAAAGTAGCCTTACAGTGGCAAGAAAATATATGTGAACCCTTTGGGATTAAGTGGAGTTTTGCATGAATTGGTCATAAAATGTGCTCTGATCTTCATCTAAGTCACAATTTGAAAAACACAGTCTGCTTAAAATAATACAACACAAACATTATATGTTTTCATGTGTTTATTGAACATAACATGTAAACATTCACAGTGCAGGGTGGAAAAAGTATGTGAACCCCTAGCCTAATGACTTCTCCAAGAGCTAATTGGAGCCAGGAGTGAGCCAATCTTGAGTCCAATCAGTGTGATATTATTGGATGTGTTGCTGAAAGCTGTCCTGTCCTTTAAAAAAACACACCAATTTTGGGTGTACTGGTTTCAAGAAGCACTGCCTGATGTGAACCATGCCTCGCAGAAAAGAGCTCTCAGAAGACCTACGATCAAGAATTGTTGACTTGCATGAAGCTGGAAAGGGTTATAAAAGTATCTCCAAAAGCCTTGATGTTCATGTGTCCACGGTAAGAGAGACTGTCTACAAATGGAGAAAGTTCTGCACTGTTGCTACTCTCCCTAGGCGTGGTTGTCCTGTAGATGACTGCAAGAGCACAGCGCAGAATGCTTAATGAGGTAAAGAAGAATCCTAGAGTGTCAGCTAAAGACTTACAGAAATCTCTGGCACATGCTAACATTTTTGTTGACACATCTACAATAAGGAAAACATTTAACAAGAATGGAGTACATGGGAGGACACCACGGAGGAAGCCATTGCTGTCCAAAAAGAATATTGCAGCACGTTTGAAGTTTGCAAAAGAGCACCTGGATGTTCCACAGCACTACTGGCAAAATATTCTGTGGACAGATGAAACCAAAATTGAGTTGTTTGGAAAAAACACACAACACTATGTGTGGAGAAAAAAGGCACAGCACACCAACATCAAAACCTCATCCCCACTGTGAAACATGGCGGAGGGAGCATCATGGTTTGGGGCTGCTTTGCTGCCTCAGGGCCTGGACAGATTGTTTTCATTGATGGAAAAATGAATTCCAGAGTTTATCAAGACATTTTGCAGGAAAACGTAAGACCATCTGTCCGCCAACTGAAGCTCCGCAGAGGATGGGTGATGCAACAGGACAATGACCCAAAGCATACAAGTAATTCAACAAAAGAATGGCTTCAACAAAACAAAATACGCCTTCTGGAGTGGCCCAGTCAGAGTCCGGATTTCAACCCGATTGAAATGCTGTGGCATGACCTTAAGAGAGAGATTCACACCAGACATCCCAAGAATATTGCTACACTGAAACAGTTTTGTGAAGAGGAGTGGTCCAAAATTACTCCAGATCGTTGTGCAGGTCTGATCTGCAACTACAGGAAACATTTGGTTGAGGTTATTGCTGCCAAAGGAGGGTCAACCAGTTATTAAGTCCAAAGGTTCACATACTTTTCCCACCCTGCACTGTGAATGTTTACATGTTCTGTTCAATAAAAACATGAAAACATATAATGTGTGTGTTGTATTATTTTAAGCAGTCTGTGTTTTTCAAATTGTTGTGACTTAGATGAAGATCAGAGCACATTTTATGACCAATTCATGCAAAACTCCACGTATTACCAAAGGGTTCACATACTTTTTCTTGCCACTGTAACTCTTAAAATGCCATTTTAGTTGTATTTCTTTCTATTTTTTTAACTGAGTATAAGTTGCCCCTATGGACAAGTCTCTGCTACTGTATTTAATGAGTAAAATTTTCATTAAATATTTGTAGGATATCTTCTTTTAAAACAAGAAACATCATATTTGACAGGTGATGACATAGAACCTCAACAATTGTTAAACAACATTTAATGGATTATAATAGACAAAATATCGGATGAGCATGTACATGACTTATATTTCCTATACATTTTCCTGTGACTGTGATTGACTTAAGCTTCTTGTGACAGTTTGTCTTGAATGCATTGCTAGCTCAAAGTAATTGTGAAACATAAACAATTTTACCAGAGGCAGACAGCAACTATCACTTCAGCTTTAAAGGTTGATGCCTGAGGGCTTCTCCGATTGTTCTAGTGAATGATGGATAGCATCCTGTGGCCTTCAAAGAACAGGGACTTTGTATTGCAGTTTGAAGTTGAAACAGTTGTTCTTCCTACTTATATAGCCAATTTATCCCGTTCTGATTCAAAATCATGACAGTTCCTGAAGATTAAATGAAGTGTATGGAAATGTTAGCTACGGGAAGCCATTGATGTCACTAGAGATGCAGCTGATTTTTTTTGTCTTTTCATCATTTTATCTTTGTCAAATTAATAAGATATTAAAATTTAACCAGAGAATTTTCCACCAATGGTTTTGTTTGAAATTCTTGTTCATCTTATTTTTGGATGTTGCTCAAACACCAAAGATCTTGAATAACAGGTCAAGCTTGTTTCAGGTAGCCATGTAGAATACATATAATATTTTAAATTTAAGTCATAGTACAGACAATTTTATTTTGAGAGAAATTAATTCTGTTTATAGTTTGTGGTAGCCATATGACTTGCAAATGTATATATTTTGAAAACTTCCCCTCAAATGATCTTCCCCACTATATTAACTCACATCGGTTGACATAGAGGTCTTGAGTAGACCCTCTATGTCTATGAGCAATGATAGATTAGAGTCCGAGAGCCTCCTTGCAGGTGTTTCTCCCACATGTCATTGGCTGCCAACACAATGACTGTTATTTTGATGGTAAGAGTATGATACCCAGTACACAAATTACTATAATGGCAGAAGAAAAACAACAACACTGTGCGCTCTGGACTGCTGAGCTTCCAAGACTGTAAGTATTGATCTTTAATCTTTATTAAAATTAGCATTAATAACCCCTTCACTGCAAAGCCATTTCACCCCTGTGTGCTGAGAGGTAAGTAATCAAGACGATAAGACACTCACATCAACCGCACCACAGGATGACTTTAGGTGATGAGAGCATCTCGTTGCCCGCAGCAAAAGGGTTAACATACATTATAAGTGCACTCTCAGAAATAATTCATCTAATAAGAATGTGCATTGACATCGCCACGGGGGGTGAAATCTGAAGTATCCGGCCCTTACCCCTAAGGCTTCAACTTGTGTCCGTGCTGCCATCTGCTTCCTCTTGGACCACACCCTATAAGAGTACTTGGAGGACACAGATTCACACAAACACAAGGATCGCGGAAAATATGTCCTAAAATTCAATGAGAGATTCAAGTTTTTATCAAATACAGACTTTGCATAATCTTCATCAACGGCAGTTCACAAAATTCATCAAAGACAATGCATATCATTATCCAAAGCACAGCCAAGATCACTTATCAACCCCATAAATGATATGATACTGCCTTTCGATTCCTTGCAGTTATTTGCAAAATAGCTGTTATACAAGTTACAAATTACTGTGCCTGCAGTCTCTGCAGTCTGATTTTTGGTTAATTATAAGGGGCATTATACAAAGGGCGTTATGCACTAGTGACCACTAATGGTAGCATATGGATGAGTAAGCGTTAACACTAGGATAAGTGACTTTAACACATGACACCCAGATTACATCCCTAATGCTAAAACTCTTAAAAATCACTCAGTGCGTCGGAGATTGTGCGAGCTTCCTGTACCTTGTGTGTCCTATACTTAAAATGGGGAGCACATATGTGGCGCTTAGAAACGTAAGTGATTACTAGGTGTTGGCACATATTACTGCATTGAAGCGATGTGGAAAATTTTAGCTACTGCTCAAACCAGGTGCTAACTCCCAAATCGACGAACCTGGCCAAGAGCAAAATCAATAGCCTATAAAAAGCAATGCAGCACAGTTGTGGTTCTATTGACTCCATACACCAGAGTTATTAACTTTTCAGTTAGCCGCAACGGGACCTAATTAGCATTAGGATTTTGTAATCCTAACGCTAATTAACTCTTTGTGCTCCCCATGTTAAGTATAGGGAGCGCAAAGTAGAGTAACCTTGCGCTGAAAAGTGCAATCTCAATGCAATGTTTAGCGTTCAGAATGTAATATGTTCGGCCCGAGCTAAGGCCACTTACGCTAACGTTAACGCTCACACAGCTGAGTGCTTACATTAGCGTTAAGTATGTAATAGGGCCCAGGAACTTTAATCTTAAAATAGGCTCTGAATAGGTGTTATAAATCACACAATACAGTATCTACGAGGGCAGTCCCAAAAGTAAGGTCTCCTTTTTTAAAAAAAATACAAACAACCGTTTATTTTCTATAATATTTACATCATTTTAAAGGTTGAAGAATTATTTATTTTTCTACATAATTGTCATTTCAGTCGATGTATTTTTGTAGCCGCTATGGCAGTTTTAGAATGCCCATGTCATACCAGCTCACCGCCATGTCCATCATGAAGCGTTGAACCTCATCTTTCACCTCTTCGTCGGAGCAGAATCGCCTTCCGGACAAATGTTCTTTCAATTTAGGGAACAGGTGGTAGTTTTTGACATCCATGCACGACTTCCATAATTTGGTGATGAATTTCACCCGGTTTAACGCCTTTTGCGTTCAAAAATCGAATAACTGCACAAACTTCGCACTTGGCGGTAGCATTCAACGGGAGCTCCATTTTCAAGCGCTGCCACGCCAAGATTGCTGTGCCTGCTACCACTGATCATGTATACACGATCATGTATACATACGGGATTCTGCTCCGACGAAGAGGTGAAAGATGAGGTTCAACGCTTCATGAAGGACATGGCAGCGAGCTGGTATGACATGGGCATTCTAAAACTACCACGGCGTGTACAAAAATGCATCGAACGAAATGGCGATTATGTCGAAAAATAAATAATTCTTCAACCTTTGAAATGATGTAAATATTATAGAAAATAAAGGGTTATTTGTATTTTTTTAAAATATAGGAGACCTTACTTTTAGGATTGCCCTTGTATTAATATGTTTTAATTTTTATGCTGCTTGTCAACATTAAGTAACTGATTTTAACTTTATTCACTCTTGCTATGGATGATAAAGATGTCTAAGGCTAGGGTCAGACTAACGCAGTATCAACGTGCGTTTAGCAGCACTAAATCACGGCCGTGCTAGCAGCAAATGACGTCCAATGCCAGGCAGCATACAAAGAGCAGCCGCACACAAGTGCGGCTGCGCAACGCAAGTGGCAAACGAACGCATTTTTTCGAGAACGTGATACCGCTAGTACTGACGTACAGAGTGCGCTGCGTCCACTAGCGGCGTGTGTGCGTGATTAGGAGACGTCAGACGCTGCTAATGTCCGGCCAACATAACGTTCAGACACAAAAAGTGTTTTATTGGTGATCCGTACAAAATCACGGACGAAAATGCGCATCATATGACCGCATTCGCGTATTCCTTGAAAAAATGCGTCCATTCGTTCGAACGCAGTTTTTCACGGACAACGCGAAAAATGCGTTAGTCTGACCCTAGCCTTAGCACAACAGATTCATCAAAACATTTAGTTGCAATACCAGTGATAAAATGTATTGTTTGTGCTAACATTACAATAAAGGAAAGATATCCAGTAATTATTGCGTATAGCTCATAGTTTGGTTAGATACATTATGGTATAATTAGTGGCTTTACATAAAAGTTGTGAATTAGCAGTTTACGTGGTATGAAATGTTTCTAATTTGATCAAGGACTACTAATTTCCCTAATGCAATAACTGTTATATATCACCCATGCAATGCACACCAAGGCAACTTGGTGTCACAGTCAAAATTTGCAAGCATAACAACAAAATAAATATGTTACAAATAATTATTGTGTCTACAAAAAGTGAGTTCATAATTTCAAGACTTTAAAATAAGGTAATGCTTATTTTATCCTTCTTTCCCAAATATTAATAGTGGTTATTTTTTTAATAGGAGGGGCAAAACATCTTATTAATTCAGTTGCCAGATTTTCACAGATTTTTCGGTGCAATTGCACGTCTAGATATTGATGTTACAAATGCATAACAAGAAATTACATGCAATAGAAATTAATTACTTCATCATGAGGCTGGGTTCACACCTAAGCGTTTTACAGCGCGCCCCTGCTCGCTGTAAAACGCTTAAACATGAAATCCCATGATTGCCTATATGGGCATGTTCGCGTGTTTTTTTGTATGCGCGAACGCGCGTAAAAAAAATGCGCGCATTGCGCGACGCTGCGCTACGCCGTGCTGTGAACCCAGCCTAAGAGTGCAACAGCAGGATAGCCTTGACATTGATAACTAAAAAAAATATAGATATGAATCAAATATACAAACTCTGTATTCAAAACAGAAAAAGAACATGTTAATATTAAGAGGAAAAAAGCTAAACCATAGCTAAGGTTAATGTATCTTTAGCCGTGTATTGTGCAGATAATAAAACATATTATTAAAAAGCTACAAAAAGATCATATGTGATATTTTTTAATGTTTTTTTTGTTTTTGCTTTACCCGTGAATATACCAGGACTAAGCATTGATGTAATTCTCCTTGTCAGCACTTCTGTATAACAAATAACCAGGGTGCAATATCCTGAGATTCCCACATACCTGGATGCAATGGAAAGATGTATGGGCATGAATTTAGTGAACAGGAGCTGCTTTGACCAAAATAAGTCTCTACTTGCCCACTACTGCCTTGCCAGAGCATTTCAACCACTTCTGAATTAATCAGAGCCATAAGACATCACCTATATCTGTGGCCAATGTATTTCTGCCACATTGTCCTCACGTCAATGTTGAGGTCCAGTCAAGAACTGTTCGTAAAAGAGTCCAAAATAATGAAAGGTGGCTGAGTTTGAAAGATATTTTTATGTGTGACTTTTACTACATAAGTTATAATTTTAAGCTGTCATTAGTCGTCTAGTATTGTCAATGCTGTCCCGTCCATGGAACTGGGTTTTGCAGCTTCTCAGGGCGGCCCTTTGTCAGGGGCGGCATGGAGCACCCAGCCTTGACCTAGACAAGGCCCGTCCCTCCATTAAGCCGGAGCTCAGCCTCGACTAGGCCCAGCTTCCAGCCAGCCCTCGACCGGGCTGGCGCCCAACCAGCACTCCACCGGGCTAGAACCTGGCCCTCAACCGGGCCAGGGCCTTGCTGTGCTGCTGGGGGGAGCAGCTGGAGGCGGGCTTGCAGCTGGCTGCAGAGAAGACACAATCGCTTCCCAGAGTCCTGGATCAGGGCTGTGTGGTTAAATTTGTGTGTGTGTGACTTATGTGGATGTGTGTACTGTATATAGATGTGTGTGTGTGTGTGACTGTGGATATGCGTGTGTGACTGTATATGGATGTGTGGCAGTGTGTGGGTTTGGATGTGTGTGTATATGTGTGTGTATGGATGTGTGTGACAGTGGGCCGGGATATGTGGCGCTCTATGATACGCTTATACACACCGCACATTACTGTGAGGTTTATTGCAATGGATTCTTTGATACACTTATACACACTTCATATTACCCTGAGTTTTAATGCTGTGATATGCTCATACAATTTTTTTTATATAAGGTTATCAGATCCCCTCTAAGGCGTTGTTTCTCTAAACTAAACAGGTTTAAACTTGTTAGCCTTTCCTCATAGCTTAAATCTTCCATTCCCCTTATTAATTTAGTTGCTCGCCTATGCGCTTTTTATAGTGCCATACTATCCTTTAAGACAGGTGCCCAAATTTGCACAGCATATTCAAGGTGCGGTCTTACCATTGATTTAGAAAGAGGCACAATAAAGTTTTCATCCCGCAAGCGAATTCCCCTTTTATTACATGCCAATACCTTGCTGGCCTTGGCGACTGCGGTTTGACAGTGGGCATTGTTACCTTGTTTGAAGTCTCCTTACCAGAACGCAAGAAATGCTGTCTGTAGCAAATCTCAGACTTCACAAGATCATCTCCAATAATCAGAAAGTATTAAAAGCATTCCCATCTGAAGATCATGCAATCAATTTGATGGATCTTGACCTTGGTTCTGACTCACCACCAATGCAGTGCAGCCTAGGTTTGCTGTGGGACATCACACAAGATATCTTCACATTTCAGGTCTCAGCATGTGAAAGGCCCTTTACCAAGCATGGAAACCTGTACGTTGTCAACAGCACCTGTGACCCCCTTCTGTTCATAGCCCCTGTAGCTATTCAAGGCAAGATACTGTTAAGACAACTTACCACCAAGAACGTAGACTGGAACACTCCACTACCTAGCAAGGAACAGCAAGGTGTGAATCTTGGAAGAAATCCTTGAAGATATTACGGCAACTCAAGGTCCCACGTTGCTATGCTCACACGTCCCTCTCAGCTGGTTTCAGGAGAGAGATTCATGTTTTCTCGAAAGCATCAGTTGAAGCTATAGCTGCAGTGGCATGTCTAAGTGTCTTAAGTAACAATAGCAGTCCAATGTGTGAATTCGTCCTGGGTAACGCAAAACTGGCCCCGAAGCCGTCCTTTACAGTACCGAGACAGGAACTTTGTGCAGCATACTGGTTGTAGAAAATTGCTAAAGTGATAAAGCATGAAATGGATGCTGCAATCAATTCATTAACATTCTATACAGAGAGCAAAGTGGTGCTTGGTTACATATACAAACAAGTCAAGCAGTTCTATGTCTTAGTCAGCAATAGAGTTGAACACATAAGACGTATCTCTGCTCCTGAGCAGTGGCAGTATATCCCCACTCAACTTAACCCAGCCCATTGTGGAACAAAAGCTGCACCTGCAGCAACCCCATTTAACAGCACAGGACTGTCACCTCCAAGATTTTTACTTGAAAAACCTTGTTGTACTCACACAAGTACTACATTCTACACTTCTGTGATTTCAAAGGAAAGGTTGAAGTCACACTGGTTTGAACGTTTCTCAAGTTGGTCCTCGGTTGTACGAGCTGTTGCTCAACTTGTCCACGAAGCTCAATGCTTTTCTAGCAAGACATCATCAGAGTGTTTTGGATGGTACATCTGTAGGAATCACCCCGCAGTCCCCGATATGAATATGATGAGCAGATCAATATTCTGTGTGTTCAGGAAGAATTGTACCATCGGGAAGAAAAAAACTTGAGGGTCAATGACAGGGAAAAAGGCTGACAGGGAAAATCTGTGCCTGCAGGTTTCCCTGTAGCATCCCTATATTAGCATGATATTCCAGGGCAGGCACTAGCTGAGCACCTTGTCCTGGAACACAGTTTTAACCACTGGAATCTGCGCCGCTGCAGACATCACCTCATGGAGTCTATAGGACTCCATGGAAGTTTGCCACGAGCCCTGCGCGTTCTCACTCTCACAGGATTCTGCAGAGCTGTGGAGTGATCGCTGAGGGAGACTGGGAACTATTTGTTCCCATTCTCACTATGCTCCCAATGACAAGAAGCGACGGATCGGGCCATCGTTCTTGCCGTGGCATGAGAGGTGAGTATTAGATTTATTGGGTGGGGGGTTAGGGGTGCAAAATTAGTTTACAAATGCAGAATCACGTTCACCAGCTTTTATGAGTAGCTAAAATTTTGCCTTGCGAGTCCCTGCGATAATTAATGCTAGCACGTTATAATACCTATGACAACCCATGTTTGGTGCCATGCTCTGGCCCCCAGCAGCCCTCTTTCTGTGCTGCACATCTCCAGACCAGGTGCTTAAGCTCATAAGCTTTGATATTCCAAGTCTCAATACACACTGACCACATGATCATTTAGCACTGGCTGACTCCAATAAGAGGCCAGGCCCCCATTCAGCTGGTGCCACATCATTGATGCTCTTGATCTGAAGGTGAAGACCTTTGTGTTACTGATCCTGTCAATACTCCTACTCTTCCTGTCTACTCTTCTGGACCTACGTGCCATCTCCACACCATCCTTGTGTCTCGAGATTCCTGCTCTGGTTAGTTTACTACTATGTTTCCCACTATCCATACCAATATCTCAGTCAGCCTTTTGTGTCTTGCTCCACAGCTCTCCAACCTGTTGGTTTTCCTCCACCCTTCCCTGTGTATTCCAGTACAACACCGCATATTGGACTCATATCCTCTCAATCCGGTGCCCACACCCGGTACCAACCCTGACAATACCTTACATACCAAAATGCTAATTAATGATCCCAAAACCCTAAATGCAACTACTCTTTGGACTGCTACATTTAACACCAACGTCTTCCCATTCTATCACTAGATCTTCCAATTAATAAATAAAATGTTTATATAAGTGCATGGCACACGCAGGGTTAATGAGGTAGTTTGTAGTTTGCAATAAACTTTGAGACAAATTTACAATTTGTAATTCAAGTGCTAGAAAACATTTTATAGACTTCTGAATGTAGCCCTGCAAGCTAGATTGGGTAATAAATAATTAGGAAATATTGACCTATCACCAATGTTCAAACAAGTAATTAGTATCTGTCTTTTATGTTCTTACAGGTAAACAGATTTTTTTTGCAACAAGCAAGCTTATAAATTTGTTGTTTAATGAAATTTTGCCTTAAAAAGTTGAGAGTTGACTCTTGTAGTTCAAGAAAATACCAATAACTTTGTAAAATCTCGTCGGAATGCCTTGTGGCTTGTAATTATAGATTATTTGTCAAGTGGAGTATTCTTTAGTTAAGTCCTTAGTAACGAAAGATTCACAATATAAGGTTTGACGAGCTTGCTAATCAATTAGTTACTTCAGGGTTGGCAAACGTACATCAATGTTGTGCAGATAAGCAGGGTAAAATATTAAGAAAATACTTTCTTTTATATTAAATGACAAAATTGGCTTTGCAGTAAAAGAGCATTTAATGCATCATAAAAACTCCCATTGCTTATGTAGGTAATTGTACATAGACGGTCCTTGTCACGCTGCACAATGCATTTGTATCTACAAATGCACACATCTGACAAGTTAACTCCTTTTCCCTTTATATCAAGAGAGGATGGATGTACAATTTCCTTTGCTTCTCCAAATATTTGTAAAGATTGTACTCTGTATAACTTACCTGCTAGCAGTACTGACAGTTTCTGGGGAAACATCTATATCAGGGGTCAACAGCCATGGGCCTCCATGTTTTGGAACTACATTTCTCCTGAAACTCAGTCCCTTGTGCATCATGGGAGGTGGAGTTCCAAAACATCTGAAGGGCCAAGTTGCTGACCCCTTAGCTATGCCATCCTCCTCAGCTTACGCTGTACTCCTATGTGGCAACCAGTCAGAGGAAACCTTGTTCTATATAGTTACAGTTACAAGTATTCATAAAGCACTAACAATAGTCCATCACAATTCACTGACTGTTTTGCCATACGGATTGCAGCCTGCAAGTAGAAGTAGCAGTTAGTGCAGACTTTGGGGAAATATGATTGGAAAGTTGGTGTTGGTGTTAATAATTAAATGGGGGCTCAATAGAAAGAAATTAGGGTATATATCCCCAACACGGCACCTTTTCAAAATCACCACTAACAGGGCTTTTGTCTGGTGGTATGCACCGGTACGCAGTACTGGCACCTTACCAGCCAGCAGCCCGAAAGAGCAGAGGAGACGGAGCATGATGCTCCATTCTCCTCCAGCAGTGACAGGCATGGAGGGAATCAAAAGAGTCTGGAAGCTCAGATCGCCAGCCAAATGCCTCCGTTGTTCACGAGGGCTTCCTGCTTACCATGTCTCCCATGCTACACAGTAGTGTTCTAGCAGGGAGTCAAAGCGCCTTTGACGATGCACAGAGGTCAATGCCCACTCAGGTTATTAGATGTGAGCACCACTGAGGCCACCATGAAACATGGGTCTGAGCTGAGTGGGCCCAACAACTAGTCTCACTACTGACCCACTACTCACCAGGGATAGAGAGACATGAGCCTACCACTGGACCATGAATCTAGGGCACCCCTCACATGCAATAAAGGTAAGCAGGAGAGAAGGCAACATGTGTACTCTTAAAATATTTTAGCATTATATTTATATATATATTTCCACAATATTTAATTAATTGAAATATTTTATTTTATATAATAATTATTTTGGTTGAATTTGTTTTCCTTTTTATATTAGATTTAATATATATCAGTATTTAATTTACTTTATATAATTGTCAGTTTTATTGTTAAGGAGTTCTGATATGCTCATACACAGCACAAATTACTGTGATTTTTATTGCTTTGAAGCTCTGTGATGCAGGTAGGCTTGTTTTGATGGGAATAGTTGGGGGTGGCAGCATTTCATCCTTGGACCCCGGCAAACACAGTGGGGGTTATTCAGAGAGCAGTGAAATGTTGAATACATTTCAGTGCTCTCTTGTTCCCTGCAGTTCCCTGCACTTTAGGGAATCAAAGTTCCCCACCCTGCGGTGAATTCAGCATTCACTGCAGGGTCCCCGGAGTACAGGGAAAACCCACCGAACACCCACTGAAACGCCGCCGGAACCGCCGCAAAAAACATGCTGAACACGCTGGAAAAAGCCACCGAGCCGCCGATCACAGAGCAGACCAGCCACCGGAAAAAGCAGACCAGCTAACGAACAGGGTACAAAAAACAACAACACGCTTGAAAGTATCGAAATTGAAACGCTGTTTGCCAATAAACTACTGAAAAAAATGTTTGGAATTTACATATAAGGTCCTATGAATGATAATAAAAAGGTCTGTTACAGATAAAAGGAAGAAAAACAGAAACAAAATTTGCAGAAAAATGCCTAAAAGATCCTAAAAAAAATCCAGAAATAAACAGACTTTGTACTGCAGATTAAAATAATAAACGGTTTATTAGATATTGGTTAAAAACGTGAATATTTTTTACATTGAAGTCTATGTGGTCCTCACACCCCCCTTTCTTCCAGCCTATGGGGTTCACCTTAATAAACCTGCCGAATGAAAACACCGAACAGTAGGGCATTTCGACAACTTTTCATTGCTTTTCTCTGAATAAATTAGCCATTGCTTCTCTATGGGGGATTTCACTGCCTTCAGACAGGAACCGTACTTGCTGGCAGTTCACCAAAATTTGGCAAACTGCCTGCTCCCTGAATTTCCCCGAAATGTAACAGTATGGGGGAATTCCCTGTTCGGCGACATTTCGGAGCCAGAGCGTCTTTCTGAATAACCCCTAATGTCTTAGACCAGCCCTGGTTCTATTCATTGGCTGTATGCCGTTGTGCTGCACTGTCTATTCATTAGCTGTGTGCCCTCTATTCAGTGGCTGCATTCCAGCGTGCATCATCTTTTCATTGGCTGCCTGCTGACTAGCACTTTATGATGCTTCTTGGAGAGTACCGCCACCTTTTTTTCCTAGAAATAAAAAGCATTGAATTTAACATTTCGCCGAATCCCATATTACAGAGTCAGCACAACAACCGCATGCAATCGTCTACCGCAGGTGAACCTGCGCGTACCCTGCGCGAGCTTACTGTACTTTGCGCATCCTATACTTAGCATTGTGAGCACAAATGCGAATGTGCGCTGGTACCCGGATGGTATTACAATCTATTTTGCGGTAATTACCGCATAGCCTTTGCGCATAATGTTAGCAACTGCAAAAAGCTGGTGTTAATGGCAAATCTGACCGACCAGGCCAAACCAAAATACACCAGCCCAGTAAAAGAATGCAGCAAAGTATAGTTGCCCCTTCAACACATACCAAACCAATAAAATGGAGAAGTTGTGTGTGCATGTATTATTGCTGCAGCATATATGCTCAGATTGATTTTGGCAGGCGCAATTTTTTAACTTGAGATAATTGTGGTTCTTAATTCTGATTGGCTGAATCGCGAGAAAAAATTGTTCGTACACCGGTTTTTGCACGAGACGGTACTGCGCGAGCATTTGGCCGTGTTCTGTTTGCACGCGGTATTGATCGGCGGAAGAAAAGACGCGTGAGGATTGTAATTCCAGCGGTGATTTGCGCGCACAAAAGTTAAACGCTTGGCGCAAAGATTTTCGCTTTGCGCAAGGGTTTTTGCGCGAAGATTGTAATATAGCCCAAAGTGCACAAACACCTCTATTTGGAGCACTGGATAAGGTGGTGTGGGTACCTTAATGAATGCTGCTATGTAGTGAGTGTGGTGACGGAGTCAATCCCCTGACACAGCAGCCGCCTATCCTGGACATCCCAGGATGACCACAGGTCATAGGTTGCTGAGCATGGTGACATCCATCGAAACTGTGTCTCCAAGTTGCAGCTTCCTTCCTCCCAGATACAGACGTGAAGCTGCTAATCCATCATCTGCAGTTCATACAGACTGCAACTCCCATGATCCTTGCCCTGCATTTCAACACCCACAATTTTTATTCCAGCTGACATGCAGTTCTCCGTTCAGAATACATCTCCCATTATGCTTGCTCAGTAGTTTGGCATCTGTATACTTGTGAGGATGATACCAGTTTGCGCTTTGGAGTTTGTCTTTTTCCTTTCCCATTTTTGATTATGTTCATATTTTCATTAGTATTTTTGGCTCATTTGTATTTTTAGATCACATCGGACTGATTCGATAATTCATATTGTGTTTCATTTGTAAGATTGTTTATTCATATTTTTGGATCTCTCTGTTTCCTGTCTCATTTGGATTTCGTAATTCGTTGAGTCGTAATATTTGTCTATTCTGCCTTTTATTCATTGTTTCAGACGATTCTATTTTCAGACAGCAAGAGAATTCTCTCTCTCACAAGAAGACTCAGAACAACGGATTTACAATTCCAACTACATCGACAACCCTAGAGGGATTATTCAGAGAGAGCCAAACTGGCCCCGAAATTGCACCAAATGGTGAACCTCTCCATATGGTGCCATTTCGGGACCATTCGGCTATTCAATACCTGGCAAGTCGCCAAATATTGGCGAATTGCCAGAAAATATGTTAATATGTTAATACAGTCATGGCCGAAATTGTTGGCACCCCAGACATTTTTCCAGAAAATCAAGTATTTCTCACAGAAAAGTATTGCAGTAACACATGTTTTGCTATACACATGTTTATTCCCTTTGTGTGTATTGGAACAGAGCAAAAAAAGGGAGGAAAAAAAGCAAATTGGACATAATGTCACACAAAACTCCAAAAATGGGCTGGACAAAATTCTTGACACCCTTAACTTAATATTTGGTTGCACACCCTTTGGAAAAAATAACTGAAATCAGTCGCTTCCTATAACCATCAATAAGCTTCTTACACCTCTCACCCGGAATTTTGGACCACTCTTCCTTTGCAAACTGCTCCAGGTCTCTCTTATTGGAAGGGCGCCTTTTCCCAACAGCAATTTTAAGATCTCTCCACAGGTGTTCAATGGTATTTAGATCTGGACTCATTGCTGACCACTTCAGAACTCTCCAGCGCTTTTTTGCCATCCATTTCTGGGTGCTTTTTGACGTATGTTTGGGGTCATTATGCTGCTGGAAAACCCAAGATCTCGGACGCAAACCCAGCTTTCTGACACTGGGCTCTACAGTGCGACCCAAAATCCTTTGGTAATCCTCAGATTTCATGATGCCTTGCACACATTCAAGGCACCCAGTGCCAGAGGCAGAAAAACAACCCCAAAACATCATTGAACCGCCACCATATTTCACTTTAGGTACTGTGTTCTTTTCTTTGTAGGCCTCATTCCGTTTTTTGGTAAACAGTAGAATGATGTGCTTTGCCAAAAAGCTCTATCTTGGTCTCATCTGTCCACAAGACGTTTTCCCAGAAGGATTTTGGCTTACTCATGTACAGTTTGTCAAACTGTAGTCTTGCTTTTTTATGTCTCTGTGTCAGCAGTGGGGTCCTCCTGGGTCTCCTGTCATAGCGCTTCATTTCATTTAAATGTCGATGGATAGTTCGCGCTGACACTGATGCTCCCTGAGCCTGCAGGACATCTTGAATTTCTTTGGAACTTGTTTGGGACTGCTTATCCACCATCCGGACTATCCTGCGTTGCAACCTTTCATCAAATTTTCTCTTCCGTCCACGCCCAGAGAGATTAGCTACAGTGCCATGGGTTGCAAACTTCTTGATAATGTTGCGCACTATGGACAAAGGCAAATCTAGATCTCTGGAGATGGACTTGTAACCTTGAGATTGTTGATATTTTTCCACAATTTTGGTTCTCAAGTCTTCAGACAGTTCTCTTCTCCTCTTTCTGTTGTCCATGCTTAGTGTGGCACACACAGACACACAATGCAAAGACTAAGTGAACTTCTCTCTCTTTTTATCTGCTTTCAGGTGTGATTTTTATATTGCCCACACCTGTTACTTGCCCCAGGTGAGTTTACAGGAGCATCACATGCTTGAAACAATCTTATTTATCCACAATTTTGAAAGGGTGCCAAGAATTTTGTCCAGCCCATTTTTGGAGTTTTGTGTGACATTATGTCCAATTTGCTTGTTTTCATCCCTTCTTTTGTTTTGTTCCAATACACACAAAGGAGATAACATGTGTATAGCAAAACATGTGTTACTGCGATACTTTTCTGTGAGAAATACTTGATTTTCTGGAAAAATGTCTGGGGTGCCAACAATTTCGGCCATGACTGTATGTTAATTCCAAACATTTTCGTCCAGTAATCAGCGTTTGAAATTTTGAAAGTTTCAATCGTTTGTTTTCTTTACCCCATTCGTCGGCTTGTCGGCGCTATGTTCGGCGGATTGTCGGCTCTTTTTGAACGCATTCTGCAGGTTTGCATGGGATCAGGCAGGTATGTTTGGCAGGTTTTCTGCGGTGTTTCGAAGTGATCCAATATTTTCGGATAGTATCAGTGGGTTATCAGTGGATTTTTGATGATTTTTCGGATCCGTTCAGCGGCTTTTCCCTGTACTTCAGGGACCCTGTGGTGCATGCTAAAATCACCGCAGGTTTGGGGAATTTGATTCCCCGAAGTGCAGAGAATGAGAGAGTATCTGAAATGTCTATGACATTTCGGTGCTCTCTGAATAACTCCTTATTTGTTTATTGTGTTATTTGAGTCAACCAACAATAATACATATTTGTAACTGTGGCCGAGCAATTGCAGTTTTGAAATATATGTAAAGCCGCTTCTTACTCGTCTTTTATAATAACCACTCTTTTAACAGTATTTTTATTGTTTTTTTCAGAGTAAAACTACATAAAATTATTTCCCCATCTATTTATCTTCCTCACAGATTAAAGATTTTTTTTGCATTTTAAATTATCTATAAGAGATTACCCATTGAAACATGGTATTAGTTAAAAAGAAAACACTATGCTTTAAGATCGTTCAGCTTTCCAGACAGTCTCTATGGCAACTGCAAATGCTAGGACGATAAATAATAATAAAGTTTTCTAGATATAGAAATGCTAAATATAGTCCATCCTAAATTTGGTTTTAAACAAAATCATGTTTGGGAGGGGAAATAAGTGTTATACAAATAATTATATGTTTAGTGAAATAAACATACAAAATCTAGGAAATGGAAACAGCCCTGTACACACAGTAATTACAAACATAACAGTTTAACCCTTCCACTGCTGAGATATTTCACGCCTCTGTGCTGAGCTAATTTTTACCTGTTTCGCTCATCATGTTTAAACGCGTTTTGAAGCCTTATTTTAGTATATACTCACTTATTTTCGGAGGGGCAGCAACTGCCAGGAGTAACAGCCCAGTCAATGTATAAAACATAACAAGGAAAAAGAGTGTCATCTGCGCTCGTTTCTATGTGTTCCATGTACAACAAAAATGAGGTTTTTGTTTGTTTCAATGGCCATTGCAACGTAAGCCCACTCGCCACTTCAAGGCACCTCTGTAGAGTGGGTACCTAACAATTGTAACCAAAAGGCCGCTCTACTGAGCAGCTCTAAGCCCCTCCAGCTGCTTTTCAGCGAAAGAGAGGCAAAGATGGTGGCTTTTATTTATACACGCACCAAACACTTCCCATTTGGGATCAAAAACAAAAACATGGAAAGAGGAACAGCTGCAGAACGTCGTTGTTAGGTACCCACTCTACAGAGGTGCCTTGAAGTGGCGAGTGGGCTTACGTTGCAATGGCCATTGAAACAAACAAAAACCTCATTTTTGTTGTACATGGAACACATAGAAACGAGCGCAGATGACACTCTTTTTCCTTATTTTAGTATATGACCCAGACATATTATATATCGTTCTTTCAATAAAATTAGAATTTTCAATAATTTACAACGTGTAAAGTGTTTTTTTTCACATTTTAACATGCGAGCAATTGCAGTTATATTTTGTATGGGGTGCGCTTGTTAAAAAAATTAGAAATGGTGTCTCGTACATTTTTTTGGGGGGAAAATTACGCGATTTTTAACAATCGCACCCAAACAAAAATCGTTAGCGCAGCATCATTGTTCACATTATAATTGAAATGGGAACAATATTGCTGCATTAACAAAAAAAACTTATTTTAAAAAAATTATAAAAAAATAAAAAATATATATTTTTATTTAAAATTTTTATTTTTTAAAAAAAGCTTTCTACATGGTCATGTTTGATATCGTTGGAAAGGCCATATTCTGTCTGATCCAATGATATCAAACATTAACCCCTAGCTGTCACGGATCGGGAGGTAAGGGGTTCATTGGAACTCCCTATCTCCACCATTGCTGGCAGCTAGGGGTTAACTCCAGGACTGGCGTCATTGTGCTATGCTATGCACAATGACGCCAGTCATCAGGGGGAGTTCCCAGAGGCTTGGCCAACATCCAAGACGCAGGCTGTGCCCTTCCAAATGGTGCCTGCCTTAACCTCCTGGCCCCTGGCGATCGGGAGGGAGAGAGGTCCGAAGGACCTCACCCCCTCCCTTTCAGGCGCCTCCTCCGCACTCGCGGGGGGGGGGGCGCCTGAATTAGATGTCATAAGCAGAAGTCAAACCCTGATTTTATATCCCCCTCCTGGTGCACTGATTTCATTGCAATGGGCACGATGATGTCAGTTTCAGGCGCACCACAGCAAAGCCAGAAGAGCGTCTGAAAGGAGGGGGGTCTTTTGGACCCCTCTCCCTCCTGATCAAGAGGAGATTAATGTAAAAGAGAGGCACAGCTGGAAAGGGCAGAGTCTGCCCTTCCCAGTGATGCCTCTCTTTAACCCCTGATGTGCCAGTCTGTGATACTCTCCTGGAGCTGGCTAACATCTTTGATGACAGCAAAGCCTCCGGGGCCTCTCCTGCACACTGACATCCTTGCACATGGCGCGATGACAGCAGCATGAGAATTAACCCCTAGCTGCCAAGGGGTTTCCCCGCGGAAACCCTATGGTGGAGATAGGGGGAAATTTGGAGCCCGATCCGTGGCAGCTAGAGGTTAATGTTTAATTTTTTTTCTTATTAATGCTGCACTATTGTTCATATTCCAATTATAATGTTAACAGTGATGCTGCACTAATGATTTGTTTGGGGGTCTTAGTTAAAATCACATAATTTCTCAGAAAAATACAGTATTGGGTTCCTATTTCTAATTTTTTTTCAACAATCGTACTCCATAGATTATAAAACCGCAAGGGATCGGATGATAAAATGTGACAAAATTACATTACATGCTGTGTAGATGATTTTTTTTTTACATTTTTTGTTATAGCATTCTGGCAGGACATGACATATACATATAATAATGATATATTATGAATCTGGCGAGTCTGCCGAAAAAAAGGGATATACAGTCAGGTCCAGAAATATTGGGACATCGACACAATTCTAACATCTTTGGCTCTATACACCACCACAATAGAGTTGGAATGAAACAAACACAATGTGCTTTAACTACAGACTGTCAGCTTTAATTTGAGGGTATGTACATCCAACTCAGGTGAACGGTGTAGGACTTACAGCAGTTTGCAGATGTGCCTCCAACCTGTTAAGGGACCAAAAGTAATGGGTATTAAAAATAATAATCATAAATCAAACTTTGTATTAAGTATCAACTTAATACTTGGTAGCAAATCCTTTGCAGTCAATCACAGCCTGAAGTCTGGAACGCGTAGACATCACCAGACACTGAGTTTCATCCCTGGTGATGCTCTGCCAGGCTTCTACTGCAACTGTCTTCAGTTGCTGCTTGTTCTTGGGGCATTTTCCCTTCAGTTTTGTCTTCAGCAAGTGAAATGCACGCTCAATGGGATTCAGGTCATGTGATTGACTTGGGCATTGCATAACATTCCACTTCTGTCCCTTCAAAAACTCTTTGGTTGCTTTTGCAGTATGCTTTGAGTCATTGTCCATCTGCACTGTGAAGCGCCGTCCAATGAGTTCTGCAGCATTTGGCTGAATGTGAGCAGATAATATTGCTCGAAACACTTCAGAATTCATCCTGCTGCTTTTGACAGCAGTCACATCATCAATAAATACAAGAGAACCAGTTCCATTGGCAGCCATACATCCCCACGCCATGACACTACCACCACCATGCTTCACTGATGAGGTAGTATGCTTAGGATCATGAGCAGTTCCTTTCCTTCTCCATACTCTTCTCTTCCCATCACTCTGGTACAAGTTGATCTTGGTCTCATCTGTCCATAGGATATTGTTCCAGAACTGTGAAGGCTTTGTTAGGTGTTTGGCAAACTCTAAGCTGGCCTTCCTGTTTTTGAGGCTCACCAATGGTTTACATCTTGTGGTGAACCCTCTGTATTTACTCTGGTGAAGTCTTCTCTTGATTGTTGATTTTTACACACATACACCTACCTCCTGGAGAGTGTTCTTGATCTGGCCAACTGTTGTGAAGGGTGTTTTCTTCACCAGGGAAAGAATTCTTCATTCATCCACCACAGTTGTTTTCCGTGGTCTCCCGGGTCTTTTGGTGTTGCTGAGCTCGCCGGTGCATTCCTTCTTTTTGAGAATGTTCCAAACAGTTGTTTTGGCCACGCCTAATGTTCTTGCTATCTCTCTGATGGGTTTGTTTTGTTTCTTCAGCCTAATGATAGCTTCCTTCACTGATAGTGGAGGCTCTTTGGATCTCATCTTGAGAGTTGACAGCAACATATTCCAAATGCAAATAGCACACTTAAAATTAACTCTGGGCCTTTTATCTGCACATTGTAATGGGGTAATGAGGGAATATCACACACCCTGGCCATGGAACAGCTGAGAAGCCAATTGTCCCATTACTTTTGGTCCCTTAACAAGTGGGAGGCACATCTGCAAACTGCTGTAAGTCCTACACCATTCACCTGAGTTGAATGTACATACCCTCAAATTAAAGCTGACAGTCTGCAGTTAAAGCACATTGTGTTTCTTTCATTCCAACTCCATTGTGGTGGTGTATAGAGCCAAAGATGTTAGAATTGTGTCAATGTCCCAATATTTCTGGACCTGACTGTATAACTTGTCTGGGTCGTCAAATAGAAAGCTACCTCAAATCACATTTATACATGATGAGCAAAAACGAGCTCAGCACACATGGAAGAAATGGCTAAGCACTGAAGGGGTTAAACATGAATGTAGTAATTTATTTGATGTTATGATGCCTTTTACCTAATGAAGTGAAAAAAAATCTACAATCTATTTATACTTTTTTTCCACAATCTTAACTGCCAGGCATGAAGGTCAGTGTAATCTGTGTAATGCAATAGTGTACATTATGAGGTTTCACAGATGAGAATGTATTATATTCCACAGGTAAACTGTCAACCAGACAATCACAGGCCACTTAACTTTGAACGATTGAAAAGCACTGCCAATTAGGCTAGGGTCAGACGAACGCATTTTTCACGTTGTCCGTGAAAAAGTGCGTTCGAACGAATGGACGTATTTTTTCACGGAATACGCGATAGCGGTCATACGATGCGCATTTTCGTCCGTGATTTTGTACGGATCATCAATAAAACCCTTTTTGCGTCTGGACGTTATGTTGGCCGGACGTGTGCAGCGTCTGACGTCTCCCAATCACGCAAACACGCCGCTATGCGGCCGCAGCGCAATCTGTACGTCAGTAGTAGCGGTTTGACGTTCTCAAAAATATGCGTTCGTTTGCCACTTGTGTTGCGCGGATGAACTTTCGTGCGGCCGTTCGTCGTATGTTCCCCGGCATTGGACGTCATTTGCTGCTAGCACGGCCGTGATTTTGTGCAGCTAAACGCACGTTAAAACTGCTTTCGTCTGACCTTAGCCTTAGACATGTGCATTCGTTTTAGTACTAAAATGATTTCGTCCGAATTTTGGGATAATTTAGTTTTCGTACGACTCAAGAGATATGAAACTGCTCGGTCCAAAAACTTAAAGAAACGAAAAAAAAATGCATTACATTTTAGTTTCAGTTCTTTTTGTAACATTACATTGAATGAAGGAGACCAGCAATGAGGAGCACATTAATATATACAGACAACGATATAAATTGAGGAGGATGTTCTACACAGGGAGGGACATTAATTAATTCAGGAGGATGTTCTATACATTATACAGAGAGGGGTATTAATGCAGGTGGATGTTATATATATTATACAGAGAGGGGTATTAATTAATCCAAGAGGATTTTCTATACATTATACAGAGAGGGGTATTAAAAATGCAGGAGGATGTTCTATACATTATATAGAGAGGAGCATTTTTTTTAGCCCTTTAAATCCAGTGGCTGTGAGCGCTAAGATCGGCTGCTTGCTACATTATCTCAGTACAATGTATCAGGCTCAGCTGTTATAGTAACTGACTGCTGCTCATCACAGCGCTCAGAGTTTCAGTAAAACAAGGAAATAATATTGTTATAACCTCTTATATATAAAAAATATTACTTACAAGTTTTACTGAAACTATGAGTGCTGTGATGAGCAGCAGTCAGTTCCTGTAACAGCTTTGCCTGACACATTATGCTGAGAGTGAGAGATACTGTAACAAGCAGCTGATCTCAGCCCTCTGAGGAGCCACCATTATGATATTAATTGTATCCGCTGGTTTTCGGATGAATGAAATTCGTTTTCATACTAAATAACTGAAAACGTTTTTCTTTAGCAACTAAATAAATTGTGTTTTAGGACTAATCCATTCGTTCAAAACGAAATTTTGTGCTGTGCACATGTCTACTGCCAATATCCAAACCAAGACTGTAGGGGTTATTATTTAAAAAAAAATCATGAAAAGATCCTAAAAAAATCAATAAATAAAGAGACTTTTTGCAGCAGATTAAAATAATAAACAGTTTATTAGATATTGAATAAAAATGGTAATATTTTTAAAATTGTAGCCTATGGGGTTCGCCTGAATAAACCTGCCGAATGAAACCACCGAACAGCAGGGCATTTCGGCAACCTTTCACTGCTGTTCGGAGTTCTCTAAATAGATTAACCATTGCTTCTCTGAGGGAATTAACTCCCTTCAAACAGGCGAACTGCCTGCTGTCTGAATAGTGAATGGCCAATGAATGGCACTGTACAGGAAAATTCACTGTTCGGGGCCATTTCAGGGCCAGGTCGGCTCTCTCTGAATAACCTCTTATATAAACGTATTACAAATTTATAACATTTTGTTAATGTATACAATGGGGGTCATTCAAAAGGCATTTTGTTTTTGTTGCAAAAACAGCAATTTTCACTGGTGCTTGCAAGTAACAGCAAAAAAGATCTGCATATCACAACAATGAACTCTAAACAGTCACAAGAGAAGCTTCACTGTGAAGTTTCTATGTTAATCTGTTGATGTTAAAACAGAGACAATTTTATCCAGTCTACTGCAACTTCCGCAATCTTAGAATAACCCCCCAATATCTTTAGGTGTCATTTGAACGTGTTTCTTAATGCTCAGAGCTCAATGTCTGTGTTATTTTAGAAATTAACAAATTGGTTGCCGTTTGTTTTAGGGATTAATTGGGCTCTATCTGCTTAAATTAGTATGCTTTATGCACAGTTTTATTTCACAAGCAGCTGTTTCATTGAGTTTCATTGGGTCTTCCCTTTATCAGAACACTGAATAGGTGAGATTCCAAGCCTGGTGTAAACTTGTTACAGCCAATACAGGGCAGTATTATGAAGTTGGTGCCTGCGCCTGCAGATTTCCCCTTAGCGTCCCCGTTTTAGCACCATATTGAGAGGCAGGCACGGATTCGTCAGCTTGCCCCGTAATGCAGTGCTAAGCCCCTGGATACAGTATTAGCGGCCCCCATTTATTCCAACTTGAGCAATACAGCCGCTCAGTCGAAGGAAGGGTTGGTAACAGGGAGCTTATTATCAACTGATATTTCGAGGTAACAGCTCCCCGTTACATGCAAGAGAGTAAAAAGGCCTATGATATCCAGCCAATGTTTTTTTTTATTACCTGCCAATATTTTCCTTGCATGAGGGTTAAAGAGATCAAAGAGATCCGAATGGCTGCCGAAAGGTAACCGAACGCTGAAAATCAGTGTTCGGTTACCTTTCTTGGCCATTCGGCTATTCAGAGAGCAGGCAATTCGCCATAGGGTGCCTTTTCGGTGCCTGTTCGAGGGCAGTGAAATCCACATAGCTTCTTCTATTCAGAGAACAAAAACCAGCAGTGAAAATTTGCCGAATTACCCTGCCATTCGGTTTCTTCATGCGGCAGATTTATTCGAATCCCATAGGCTTCAATGTTAGAAATATTCCCATTTTAATTCAATATCTAATAAACCGTTGTTTATAATATTCTGCAGTAAAAAGTCTCTTTATGTATAATTTTTTTAGCAAATTTTAAGCATTTGTTGGGATTTTTTTGAGAACAAATTTTTGCTGATTTTTTTTAATTTTTTTTAAACATTTGTTCTTTTTCTGTAACAGCCCTTTTTATATTCATTCCTTGGACCTCATATGTAAATTTCAGACATTTTCGCTCAGTAGTTTCTTTGCAAACAGCATTTCGCTTTTTAAACATTCAAGCAAACGTTTGTTTTTTTTAACTCCATTCATCTGAGGTGTTGGTTTTTTCCAGCAGCTGCTCTACGCTGTGATCGGCTCCTGCTTGGGATTTTCCGGCATTTTCGGCGGTTAATCCAGATGTTTTTGCCGGTTTCGGTGTGCCTTCGCCGGGTTTTGCGGTGAGTTATCGGCGGGTTTGTGGCGACTTTTCCCTGCCTTACGGCGGCCCTATGGTGCTTGCTGAATACACCACAGGGTCGCCAAAATGGGATCGCCAAATCGTGCCGAATTGAAGAGAACAAAAAGTCACCGAACGTGCGGTGAATTTCGATTCTCTTTGAATAACCCTGCCAGTCAGTAGGTTGTCAAAGTTTTCCACTAACCCTATTGGTTTCTTGAGTGGAAATAGTTTGTGTAAAACATTGCTTTTTTATGTTGTCAAATTGTTATGTTGATAAAACATTCTCATTGTAAGCAGGACAGTAAACTGTTTTTTTCACTTCTCCACTTTTATTCTTCTTTGCATTTAATATATAGGAGTGCATTGATTGAATGGATTAGGCATATATCAAAATGATTTGTCATTTTGTCAACTCCATAGTATGGTGGGACATTTATGGATATTGCAGGAATGGGTTGGATTTTCAAGCAGAATAACATTAAGGCCCGTGTCAGACGAACGCAGTAATCACGTCCTTGTTGCCGCACAGTTTAACAGTCGTAGCATAGAATCATGAGCAATAGAGACCCACACACTAAGTATGTGCACACCGAACTGCGCACGCACAACGCACGTGGCAAAAGGACGCAAGTTAGGCAAGAACGTAAAACCGCTAATATGGACATGCAGAGTGCGCCACGTCCGCGTAGCTTTCTGTGTGAGTGATGAGATATCAGATGCAGCGCATTTGTGACGTCCAGCATCTTGACGCACAAAATGGCTTTTCGTATCCTTTTCAAATTTTTAGCATTTTTCATATTAATTTTATTTCCCAAAGTTCCCTTTTTTGCTACTTCCGTCAAGAAAAACGGATCGTGTGGTGTCTACAGTATCTTCCGTCAGTACGCCTGTCCGTCTGTCCGTTAAGCACGCACGCAGAGTGCACTCTGACTGCATTCATCTGACATTAGCCTAAGTCACGAGGCATCAATTTATTTGATTGTGCTAATGATAAGTAGAATTTAAGCAAACTAGTTATGCTGCAAAAAATGGCACCAGTTCAATTGCCCAAAAATAATTGGTTAGTTACTTTCTCTATATCACTGTTTTAAAATATCTTCAACTGGGGCTTCATTAAAATTATGTCATAAAGTAATGTGTCAATATCTGACAGCATTTAACAATGTGTGCAATTTCCAAATGAAATCTCTGTAGGAGGTGGATCAACAAATATCAAGTCATCTGTGGTGTCGTTTAAAATCTTTCTATATAGGAGCACTGAAATATATACTCCGTCTGTGAATGTATTAATTACATACATAACATATGGAGATGTAAAAAACAAAAATAAGATGAACTGAATGAACCATCTTCCCTTGAATCTGTCACTGGCAAGCTTTTCATAAGTATTCAACAGCTGGTACCATCTTGACCTTTCCATTGTTAATTGGGCCCACCTGGTGCTTCAGTAGATATGTAGGTGGAACCTTTGCAGCTGGAGAGGATTGACATGGTAACCATGCACACAATTCCATCAGAATAAACATATCTATAATTTACAGATGTGACTTATTATTCAGCACGTATCACAGTGTTTGAGGCTAAACAAGAATTGTCTAAAAACAAAATGCAATAGTCTATAATTAGGGCTGTATTTATGTATATGTACCTAAGGAATGCTTTAAAATGTAAATGAGTTCTCCTTAGTGCCAAGTGAGCCAAAAGCATGATTAATTGCTTATTTTTTATATTCACATTTTACAAGGAACAAACCTAAGGATTATCCGGGATTTTTAACATTTGTTTTGAAATAGTTATCTTTTAAATACAACCTAGAAATGTAAATTAATGGTAATGATATCTGTATAAGAGAGAATCAGCAGATACTTTTTTCATACATGTAACCCTTTACATCAATAGTTTTTGCAATTGAGCTGTTAACCATTGACTACTCTGTTCACTAACAACAATTGTCTAGAACAAACCTAAAAAAAAGTAATCTGAGCTTCAGATTCTACATCCCATATATGGAACCAAAACACAGTGGATCTATTTCAGCACAACTGTTAATATTGGGTAAACTCTTAGTATAATAGCCTTCTCTTTAAAACTAACAGCTCCCCTTCTATTCTAGCCCAGCCAGAAACCCTGCTGCAATTCATGAGTTGCAATACGATACTGACATGATCCAACATTGATTTAGTGTGACGGACTCAGCTGTCACTGGGGCAGTTGAACGAGCCTGAGGGCCAGCCTCTTCCCTACTGACTATGGGCCAAGGTCCTACTTAGGGTTTGCAACTGGATTGCCCACGGAATCTGGGAGTTATGTGGGGAAACTGTGTCTGGGCATCCTGGTGGGCACACACAACTTATTGTGGACATGTTTTCCAGCATGTAGACTGAGGAGGCAGAGTGGGGGATTTCTCTGGTTGCTGAGAGACTGTGTAAACTGTCTATTGTTTAAATTCACAGTTCAAATCTCCCTTTCCTTGTCTTGTTAATGTCTTTCTACTGATCTTATCTTTGTTTCATCCATGAAGGGGGATTGTCCCTTAACTTTACATTTCTGTATGTCTGGTTTTCAGTAAAGAGTTAGTTTCTCTGCTGTTACTATGAACCTAGCCTAGTGATCTAATAATAGTCACATAATTCCATAACATTTCTGTGAATTGTAATCTGTGTCTTCTCAGTCACTGACAGTCAGCTATCAGGGCACTTGCTGCCACCAAAGGCAAAATATTTGGGTGCACTGACGCCTGTACCAGGTTCATATCATTTTAATATTTGGCCGCAGGGTCCAACCCTGCACTTTTCCACAATACCACAGAGGGGTTACGGTGTTGCCGACACTAAAGACCCAATTTTAAAGCACCTATTGTTACTTTCATGCAAAGCCTGCATAAGTTTCACCATAATTTAGCCAAAAAATCACTAAACTTGTTCTGCGTGTCCTAAAATGTCTCCTCTTTTCTGCTGCCCCAAGCAGTTGTTTATGAATAGATTAAAGGAAAACCATTTACCGTCATTTGAAATATCATTTTTTTGTTTTTAAATGTTTCTATACATCCTACAAATCCGCCACCTTACGGGTAGGTTATGGGGACCTCCTAGGCACAATATTTGAAGGAATTTTTCATTTTTATTCTTAACCTTTATTTCATGGAAAACTCACTGTTCCTTTAAAAACGTATTTTTTTTAAACTTTTTTTCCTTGTTTCCTGTTCCCCAGGGCACTACCCGGACCCCCATACACCTTTTATGGCAAATATCTTGCATATATGCCCTCTTGGAGGTCACTCTAAAATTCAAACTTTCGAGTCCCATTGACTTGCATTGAGTTCAGTTCGTGTTCGAGTTCGAACTCGAACTTTTGAAATTGTTCGAGTTCGAATGCGAACCGAACACGGGGGTGTTCGGCTCATCACTAGAGCTGACGGGAGAGCCAGCCTTGATTTAATAGGTGTGAAGACTAGATAAGGGAAGAAATGAGGAGTTAGATTGAATGTGGTGGATTGAATGTACGTCCAGTGTGGTCACTCATTATAAAATGCTTCTTCCAGGGAAGCCAAGATAGTGGCTTTATAATATACTGTTATAATTGGGAAATTAAGGCCCCCTTGAGAGGTAGGAAAGAAAAGGACTCTGGACTGCTCCGAAAGAGAAACCGCCAGGAAAACTGTTCGCTCCTGAGAAGGAAAGAAAACAGTTGTTAATGTTACACCACAATACCAAAATCTCGGGTCGTCTGGATACAAACATGACTACGTCAAGTTTAGCATGTCAATTCTGGTGGCCTGCTATGCATACTGATGTGAAAGCATATGTTTCTGCATTTGAAGTATGTGCAAGAAATAAGCAGTCAGCCTTTGCCCATTCCAGATAGGCCATGGTCACATTTGGGTATGGATTTTATTGTTGCATTACCCGGTCTAAGGGGAATACAATGATCCTTACAATAGTTGACCGCTTTTCTAAAATGGGTCATTTTGTTCCTCTCCCAAAACTGCTTTCTGCGGTTGAACTGACTCAGATCTTTGTGAGAGAAGTAGTCAGATTCCATTACACCTCAAGAGATTGTCTCTGTCACGCCGCCCCGCAGCACGCCGCCCCGCAGCACGCCGCCAGCCGGGTTCCTTACCTCGGAGGCAGGCAGGTGCCGAGCGGGTGGCGCTGCGGCGCTCCTCGCGCTCTAGGTGCGGGCTGGGAGCATCCCCGGGTCCTGCGCCGTCCCCTGCTAATCCGGCCGCATCTGTTCGGGTGGGTCGGCGCGGCCATGCCGTTCCGTCCACCCTGAGCATGGCGGCGAGTGGCGTCTGACGTCACAGGGGCGGGCGCAGGGATCTGGTGGGAGGTGCAGACCCAGGTGGAGGTCCTCAGGTTCGGTGGACCTGATGGGGAACTGCATAGACGTCTTCAGCTCCTTGATTGTCCCGGTTCAGAGAGGAGGTTGATTGGTGGAGGGACTCACAGTGGGGAGTGTCTTGACAATTCTGCACCTATATAGAGTTTCCCTGCCAGTATATCGTTGCTTCAGCGTTGTATCACTCCTGCCAGTGTTACTCTTAGAAGCTTCTCCCTATGCTTATTCAGTGTACCAGTCCTTGGCTTTATACCCGACCTCTCTTGATTCGCCGTTTACCCTTGACCTCGATCGTGAACCTGACAACGCTTTTTGGATATTCCTTTGGTACCGCGATATACAACTTAATACGCAAACTCTGCATCTGGGTTCTCCCATCCCACCGGACCACCCTGACAGACGCTGAAGCCAAACATATGGAACCCGCAGAGATCACCGATACCGTTGCGGCCTTGTCACACCAGGTATCCGCCCTCACTCATTCCTTTCAAGAGCTTCAGACAGAACATCGACAATTGCAGGCGCAAGTTCAAGTCGTGACACTACCTCCTCCTTACACGCCGCCTTCCGCGCCCATACAGGCGAACCTGGAGACCCCCTTTCCTGAGCCTCAAGTTAAACTACCTGAGACTTTCAATGGAGACCGCACAAGGTTTGAGGCATTCATGCTCGATTGTTGCATCCTGTTCTCTCTAAAACCCCGCACTTACAATAGTGATTTTGTAAAAGTACGCATGGTCATATCACTATTGGGTGGAGAACCTAAAAAATGGGCTCATACACTCCTCCGGGACCAAGACCCAGTACTGGAGAGCTGGCCCTCATTTGCTGCGGCGTTGGAGGCCATGTATCAAGACCCCCACAAGAGAGAGTCCGCCCAAAACGTTATCAGGGCTCTCCGACAAGGCCGCCGCCCCGTAGAGGACTACGTGACTCACTTCCGCCACTATGCCCATGATACGGCTTGGAATGAAGCCGCCCTCCTGGATCAGTTTCGTCGAGGCCTAGCTGATCATTTGAAGGACGAACTCGCACGTGTCGGAGTACCCCGGTCTTTGGATACTGTAATCGATTTTTGCATACAATTCGATAGAAGATGGAGGGAGCGTAGAGACGAAAGGCCTCCCTCAGCCCCACTCGGGGGGTCACGTGAAAACCAGGTACCCTTCAATGCTCTTGTTCCAGTCTCTAATCCTAGGAGAACTGAAGAACCAATGCAGATCGGGCTAGTGGATCGACGCCTACCACAGGTCGAGATGGATCGACGTCGCCGCCTCAATCTGTGTCTATATTGTGGAGGGGCCAACCACCAGGCCCGTGTATGTCCCGCTAAAGCAACTCCCGGAAGAGGTAAGAGTGGCTTCATCACAACACTCTCTAGACCTTCTCCACTCTTACCCATGCCTCATCTCCTTCTACCCATCTCTCTACAGTGGCAGCAGAAGACCTTCCCACTTCAGGCAATGGTGGATTCAGGGGCTAGCGGGTGCTTCATGGACGTCACCCTAGCTACATGTATTTCCTTACCACTGTCTAATAAAGAGATACCTGTTGAGATCAGACTAGTCGATGGTTCTCCTTTGAGCTCAGGGCCCATTACACAGGAGAGTATACCTGTCCAAATGAGCCTAGGTCGTGGTCACTCAGAACTGTTACGGTTTGATATTGTTACCTCTCCTATTTTCCCCGTGATTTTGGGGCTACCCTGGCTTCGATTGCATAACCCTCACATACTATGGTCAACCGGCGAGGTTTCCTTTCCCTCCGAGCATTGTAAAAATACCTGCGTACCTCTCCATACCATAAGTACCACCATCGGGAACGAGACCCAGTTACCCGCGCACTATCACAATTTTCAGGATGTATTTGATAAAAAGAAAGCTGAGACGCTGCCACCCAGAAGACCCTATGATTGTCCTATTGAGTTATTACCTGGGGCTCCTATTCCGTATGGACGTATCTTCCCCCTATCCGAGCCTGAGTTAAGAACATTAAAAGACTACATCCAGGAGAACACACAAAAAGCCTTCATTCGACCTTCCACTTCCCCTGCCGGAGCGGGGATATTTTTTGTTAACAAGAAAGACGGCGGGTTAAGACCCTGTGTGGACTACCGTGAATTAAATAAAATCACCATCAAGAATAGGTACCCTCTCCCACTTATCCCAGAGTTATTAGAACGTCTCCAGAATGCTTGTATCTATTCCAAACTTGACCTCCGAGGGGCCTATAATCTGGTACGCGTCCGTGAGGGGGATGAATGGAAGACCGCCTTTAGGACTCGATATGGGCACTTCGAATATACCGTGATGCCGTATGGACTCTGCAACGCCCCAGCCACGTTTCAACATCTGATTAATGATATTTTCCGTGACTTATTGGACAAATATGTTGTAATATATCTCGATGATATTCTGATTTTTTCCACTTCCCTTCAGGAACACCGTCAACACGTTTACACCGTCCTCCAGAGACTCAGAGAGAACAACCTTTACGCTAAACCCGAGAAATGTACCTTTGAGACCACCCGAGTGGAATTCCTGGGCTTTGTCATTTCACCTGGTCACGTAGAGATGGATCCCCGAAAGGTCGAGGCCATCACTTCTTGGCCCACTCCTAAGGATCGTAAGGGCATACAAAGGTTCATTGGGTTTGCGAACTTTTACAGACGATTTATCCGTAATTTTTCCAAAGTAATTCAACCCCTGACTCGACTCACCAGCCCAACTGTCCTCTTTGAGTGGTCCAAAGAGGCCCAGAAGGCATTTGATGACCTCCGACATCACTTCATTACTGCTCCTGTCTTGAACCTACCTAACCCTCAACTACCCTTTTTCCTAGAGGTCGATGCTTCAGAAACTGCCACCGGGGCAATCCTGTCACAAAGGTCCCCCTCTGGACAACTACATCCTGTGGCCTTCTACTCCAAGAAACTCACCCCGGCGGAGCAAAATTATGATATCGGGGACCGAGAGCTCCTTGCCATTAAGCGAGCTTTTGAAGAGTGGCGTCATCTGCTGGAGGGGGCCATACATCCAATCACTGTACACACTGATCACAAGAATCTGGAGTATCTACGATCCGCCAAACGTCTGAGACCCCGTCAAGCCCGCTGGGCTCTCTTCTTTACAAGGTTCAATTTTCATGTGACTTATCGCCCCGGCTCAAGGAACGGGAAGGCAGATGCCCTCTCAAGGATCCAGGAGGGTCCATCCTCATCCTCGAACCTCTCTCACACCGTGTTACCGCCTCAATGCTTCTTGGGGGTCACTTCTAGCCTCCACGATAATATCAAAAGATTTACGGCAGAGACCTCTTTACCCCTATCTAGTGAGGGCTTCCACATACAAGACCATCGCGTCTATGTACCTGAAAAGGCTAGATTAGAGGCCCTACAGATGTGTCATGACTCCTTGGCGGCCGGGCATCCCGGTTATAAGAAGACACTGGACCTAGTGAGACGACATTTCTGGTGGCCCTTGTTGTCTTCAAGTGTCGCCAAGTATGTTGCTAGCTGCCCCATTTGTCTACGATCCAAAAACCCCACACTAAGATTGCGGGGTTGCTGCAACCCCTACCCATCCCGACACGCCCTTGGTCCCAATTATCCACCGACTTTATTGTCGATCTACCCCCTTCCCGGGGTCACTCGGTCATCATGGTAGTAGTTGACCGCTTCACGAAAATGGCACACTTCGTCCCATACAAAAAATTACCTACTGCCTCTGAAACTGCTTCTCTGTTCCTTGAAGCCATATTCAGGCTCCATGGAATCCCCGACTCGATACTCTCTGATAGGGGTACCCAATTTACCTCTCGTTTCTGGAGAGCCTTTTGTTCCCGACTTAACATTGGCGTCCACCTCTCTACGGCTTTCCACCCCCAGACTAATGGCCAGACGGAGCGAGTTAACCAGACCTTAGAACAGTACCTACGCTGCTTTTCCTCTTACCTCCAAGATGACTGGACTGACCTCTTACCGTTGGCCGAGTTTGCTTATAACTCCCATGACCATGAATCGACTTCTTCCTCCCCGTTTTTTCTCAACTATGGGTACCACCCCACTATGATCCCGGGTCTGATTCCCCTCTCCTCTGTCCCTGACGCCGACTCCAGATTGGCCACCATACGGGAGGTTTGGCAACTGGCCAAAGAGACCCTACGTATTGCCCAGGACAAATATAAGGCTTCGGCAGATCGCTCCAGGTCCGTTCCCCCTCCTTTCCAGCCAGGTGACCGGGTTCTACTGTCCACCAGACACCTCCGTCTCCAATGCCCCTCAAAAAAATTAGGGCCCCGTTTCATAGGTCCTTTCGAGATCACCCACCGGGTTAACCCAGTTACATTCCGACTCGCTCTCCCTCCCTCATACCTAATTCACCCGGTGTTTCATGTTTCCCTCCTTAAACGTGTTCCTCCTGATGAGTTTCCGGGAAGGTCCGCTCCTTCTTGTCCTCCTGTGCTTGTTGGTGATGAGTTGGAGTATGAGGTGGCCAGTATCTTGGATTCCAGGTTTCATCGGGGTACCCTTCAGTACCTTGTGTTGTGGAAGGGGTTTGGCCCTGAGGAGCGTTCTTGGGAACCCGCCTCCCAGGTGCACGCCCCTTCGTGCCTCCGTGCTTTTCATCGTGCGCACCCGGGAAGGCCGGGCCCTTGTCGCGTCCGGAGGCCGCTCCTTCAGGGGGGGTTCTGTCACGCCGCCCCGCAGCACGCCGCCCCGCAGCACGCCGCCCCGCAGCACGCCGCCAGCCGGGTTCCTTACCTCGGAGGCAGGCAGGTGCCGAGCGGGTGGCGCTGCGGCGCTCCTCGCGCTCTAGGTGCGGGCTGGGAGCATCCCCGGGTCCTGCGCCGTCCCCTGCAAATCCGGCCGCATCTGTTCGGGTGGGTCGGCGCGGCCATGCCGTTCCGTCCACCCTGAGCATGGCGGCGAGTGGCGTCTGACGTCACAGGGGCGGGCGCAGGGATCTGGTGGGAGGTGCAGACCCAGGTGGAGGTCCTCAGGTTCGGTGGACCTGATGGGGAACTGCATAGACGTCTTCAGCTCCTTGATTGTCCCGGTTCAGAGAGGAGGTTGATTGGTGGAGGGACTCACAGTGGGGAGTGTCTTGACAATTCTGCACCTATATAGAGTTTCCCTGCCAGTATATCGTTGCTTCAGCGTTGTATCACTCCTGCCAGTGTTACTCTTAGAAGCTTCTCCCTATGCTTATTCAGTGTACCAGTCCTTGGCTTTATACCCGACCTCTCTTGATTCGCCGTTTACCCTTGACCTCGATCGTGAACCTGACAACGCTTTTTGGATATTCCTTTGGTACCGCGATATACAACTTAATACGCAAACTCTGCATCTGGGTTCTCCCATCCCACCGGACCACCCTGACAGTCTCGGATAGAGGAACACAATTTTTCTCAGGTTTTGGAGGGGTTTCTATTGCTAACATGAGAGTCAAGTTAGCTTTCCCTTCGGCTTATCACCCCCAGACTAATGGGGCAGCTGAAAGCTGACTTGGGCAGAGTACGCCTGTGTTAGGTACGCTGTTTGTGGTAAGCAGGTGAGTCCGGTTTGCGGTAAATGCAGGATGCTACACAGGTCGCAGGGCACGAGCTTAGGTTTTATTTAAATAAAGACAGGGCAGATACAGAAATAGAACTGATACACAGACTGCAATAATAAAGGAGGAGACTAGAAGGTGACTAGACACAGGAACAAGACATGAAAGGAGCTTTCAAAGAAGGGAGCTAGACACAGGAGCGATATTTGAAAGGAGCTGACAAGGAATACACTATTACTTAGGCTACAGACAGAGGAACAATACATATAACTAGAAGGAAAGTGGGTAAACTAAACATAGGTTAAAGACAGAGGGGCATGACATGAACAAGGAACTATAACACAGAAGGTTCTTATAGAGAAACAGGATATAAACAAAAGGCAGATAGCAGGACACAGGAGCAGATAACGAACTGAACTCAGGAGTGATGGTTTGCAGGGATAACGTAAAAGTCCAGGGGGTGCTGAGGGAAAAAGTCTACAAAAGCAGGGTTCCTATGCATAATATCCAAGGGGCAATTCCATTAAACATATGTCCAGTAAGAAAGGCAAGGGGTCCGGTACACTAGGAATCTGATTCAATAGGACTGGGAAACAGAAACAAGCAGGTGTCCACACAGCATGAACTTCACAGTCCAACTTGAAAACTGAAGTGAGGAGCATTGGGCGTATTCTCCCTATATGGAGACCTGGGCAGGTGAGGGGTGATTAACCCTTTCGCTGCTGAGGCTTTTCCCGCCCCTGTGCTGAGGTCATTTTTTACCTGTTTTGCGCATCATGTTTAAACGTGTTTTAAAGGCTTATTTTAGTATATGACACCGACATATTATATATCGTTCTTTCCGTCAGACTCGGTAGATTCATAATATGTCATTATTATATGTATACGTTATGTCATGTTTGTATATTATAACAAAAAATGCAATAAAATATGTATTTTCAATAATTTACAATGTGTAAAGTGTTTTTTTCCACATTTTAACATGCGAGCAATTGCGGTTATATTTTGTATGGGGTGCGCTTGTTAAAAAAATTAGAGATGGGGTCTCGTTACATTTTTTTTTGGGGAAAATGACACCATTTTTAACAAACGCACCGCATACAAAAATCGTTAATGCAGCATCATTGTTCACATTATAATTGAAATGGGAACAATATTGCTGCATTAACAAACCAAAAAAAATAAAAAAAAAGTGTTTATTTTTTTTTTTTAATTTTTTTTTTATTTTTTTTTTTTTTTTTTTTTTTTTTTATTTTTTTACAATTTTTTTTACTTTCATGTTTGGTATCGTTGGAACGGCCATGCTCTGGCCGATCCAACCATATCAAAATTTAACCCCTAACTGCCACGGATCGGGAGATAGGGAGTTCATTGGAACTCCTATCTCCACAGTTCGTGGCAGTTAGGGGTTAACTGTAGGACTGGCGTCATCGTGCTACGCACGATGACGCCAGTCCTCTGGGGGAGTTCCCGGAAGCTTGGCCGACATCCAAGATGTCGGCCAGCTCCCGGAAGGATCGCGAATCGGCGCTTTTCAGCGCCGATTTGCGATCCAGCTCCCCAGGGGTTAATGTCAGGCATCATTTGGAGGGCAGGCTGTGCCCTTCCAAATGATGCCTGGGTTAAGCCCCTGTGTGCCGCCGATCGGGAGGGAGAGAGGTCCGAAGGACCTCCCCCTCCCTTTCAGGCGCCTCCTCCGCACATGCGGGGGGGCGCCTGAATTAGGTGTCATCGCGGGGGCGCGATGACACCTAATAATGGCGGCCGCTGCTCCGGATGCCGGGCTGACATCCAGGATGTCAGCCCGCACCGGAGGGGCCAGCGATCGGCCGGAACCCGCCGAACGCTGACCCCAATGCGAGGACGCGCTCAGCGCGTCCTCCGCATACCAGCGGTAATGCTGAGGACGCGCTGAGCGCGTCCTTAGCATTGAACTGGTTAATCTAAGGGTTGGACAGATGGGAAACACTGAGCTGGAGGATGGGGGGACTGGATGAGGGAGTGGGCTGGATGGGAAACCTTGTCTGGAACAGGGATGGTGTTGTTGGGTTTCATAGATGGCACAGACCCAGATCAGGAACTCTTGTGGTGTCTGCGGCCAAGGACTTGATAGACTGCAACAATGGCACTAGTGAGACCTCAGCTTACTCCCCATTCTATAAAGTGTATGGGTTTGATCCTCCAGCACTCCCTTCTCAGTTTCCCATGTCTAGTCTACCCGCATTGGATGATCATTTGGTATCACTACGAGAGACGTGGGGAAAAGTCAAAACCATCATGGAGAGGTGTATCGAAGGATAAAAACAGAAGACTGATAGACATAAACTATGTGCACCTACATACAATGTGGAGGACAGAGCATAGTTGTCCACTTGCAATATCCGCCTTCTTGTCCTTTCGATGAAAATGACTCCAAGGTGTATTGGCCCATATAAGGTCCTACGTCGGGTCAATGCAGCCTCCTATGCCACCACATCTACGAATTTCCAATGTCTTTTATGTGAGCTTATTGAAGTCTTTGTTATGTAACAGGTGCACAAACACAGTGCACCCCCTCCTCCTGTCATGGTTGACGGTGAGGAGGAGTACGAGGTCCAAGCCATCCTTGACTCGAGATTATCCAGGGGTTGTATACAATAGTTGGTGGACTGGAAGGGATATCGTCCGGAGGACAGGTCCTGGCTTCCTGCCATGTAAATTCATGCATCCAGTCTTGTGCGTGCATTGCAAACTGCTCAATCTCTGTCTCCTGGTGGTCGTCCGAAAGCATTAAAACATTCTCTCTAAGAAAGAGGTTTTAAAATTTGGAATGTAACCTACTAGTTGCATCATTACCTTGTTTGATTTAGCTCCTTTTGTAATGGGACGCACAAATGCATTGTCTACTCTCTCTATAAAGCGATGGTCATTGAGAATCAGGGCTGGACAAACAATGGTGCAGAGCAGAGCAGTGGTGCCAGGCGGCAGAAATTCAGGGGCGGCAAATTTCAGCCCCCGGCACCGCTGTTGCACTCTGCACAATTTTTTTAATGCGGCGGCAGCAGATCGTGCGGCCGCCGCGTTCGTTTCTTTCATGAGCGGCAGCCGCATGAGTATCTGCCGCTCGCCTGAGATCCATCCGCCAGCCTGCCGCGATTGAGATCACGTGATCTTGCAAGATCGCGGCAGGCTGGAGGGTGGATCCCAGGCGAGCGGCAGATACTCACGAGGCTGCTGCTCGTTGAAGGAAGGAACGCGGCGGCTGCACGATCTGCCACAATATATCCATGAGTGAACCTGTGGGCAAATATATCCATGAGTGAGCCTGGGGGCAAATATATCCATATGTGAGCCTAGAGGTACATATATCCATGTGTGAGTCTGGGGCCAAATATATCCATGTGTGAGTCTGGGGGCAAATATATCCATGTGTGAGCCTGGGGGCAAATATATCCATGAGTGAGCCTGGGGGCAAATATATCCATATGTGAGCCTAGAGGTACATATATCCATGTGTGAGTCTGGGGCCAAATATATCCATGTGTGAGTCTGGGGGCAAATATATCCATGTGTGAGCCTGGGGGCAAATATATCCATGAGTGAGCCTGGGGGCAAATATATCCATGTGTGAGTCAAGGGGCAAATATATCCATGTGTGAGCCTGGGGGCAAATATATCCATGTGTGAGCCTGGGGGCAAATATATCCATGAGTGAGCCTGGGGGCAAATATATCAATGTGTGAGTCTGGGGGCAAATATATCCATGTGTGAACCTGGGGGCAAATATATCCATGTGTGAGCCTGGGGGAAAATATATCCATGTGTGAGTCTGGGGGCAAATATATCCATGTGTGAGTCTGGGGGCAAATATATCCATGTGTGAACTTGGGTGCAAATATATCTATGTGTGAGCCTGGGGGCAAATATATCCATGTGTGAGTCTGGGGGCAAATATATCCATGTGTGAAACTGGGGATAAATATATCCATGTGTGAGTCTGGGGGCAAATATATCCATGAGTGAGCCTGGGGGCAAATATATCCATGAGGGCAAATATATCAATGTGTGAGCCTGGGGGCAAATATATCCATGTGTGAACCTGGGGGCAAATATATCCATGAGGGCAAATATATCCATGTGTGAGCCTGGGGGCAAATATATCCATGTGTGAACCTGGGGGCAAATATATCCATGAGGGCAAATATATCAATGTATGAGCTGGGGCAATATACCCATGTGTGGGCACTGCTGGGTATGTGATGCTAGGCACTGCTGGGTATGTGACGCTGGGCACTGCTGGGTATGTGATGCTGGGCATTGCTGGGTATGTGACACTGGGCACTGCTGGGTATGCGATGCTTGGCACTGCTGGATATGTGACACTGGGCACTGCTGGGTATGTGACACTGGGCACTGCTGGGTATGTATGTGATGCTTGGCACTGCTGGGTATGTGATGCTGGGCACTGCTGGGTATGTGACGCTGGGCACTGCTGGGTATGTGACGCTGGGCTCAGTTATATACACCTCACATTACTGTATCACAGAGCTCCACAGCAAGAAAATTTTAATGTACGGTGTGTATGAGTGTTTGAATTTTATTGCTGCGGCACACTGTGATACGCTCATACACACTGCGTGTTGTTGTTTTTGGGAGGGCAGCATTTCATCCTTCGCTCCAGGCAGCACAATGTCTTGGGCTGGCCCTGTGGAGAATGAATACTGTCCTTCTCTCACAAGTCTCGTGTGACTCTGCATTGAGCCCTGTGGACCCAGGAGGGATTATTAGTAGTAGTGGCAGTGCTAGTATTCATTGACAGCTCCCATCAATTACAAGACAAGACACTAGCATAGTGGCTGGCTTGTAATAAGTCTGGTATTAGGGACTTTATGGCTCACAACAATTGTCCAAGAACATTAAACATTCATCAAAATATTATAATTTTAACTATGTGGGTTGTATTTAATTTACATTTTAACATGCGACTGTAATATCACAAACTACAATTAATACTTCAGACTAAAAATGTAGGATGTACGGTATTCAATGACCACAGTTGACAAATGACATAACATAGAGTTCCCTATTTTAATGTAACCGATGAAAGGAAGCTGGTAAGGTAAAAAATCGTTGCAGGCCAAACTCCCTTACCAGCTCTTTTTTACCACATCTATTCCAACCCAGCTGCTGTAGCAGCGGCTGGAGACAGAATAAAAGGGAGCTGCGTTCCGATACTGTCAATGGTGCTGCCAGTGGTCGGGGAGCTGATACCAAAGAGTCCATGATCTCAATGGAGCCCAGAATGTCCCTGCACCAAACTCAAGAGATGTGGGAAAATTTCAAAAGGACATGGGGAACCCTATGATTATGCTACCCTCTCCATTGTAGGAAGAAAAGTAAGTATGGGATTTTTTGGGTGGGTGTTTTATGCTGTTCTGCAAAAGTAGATTCAGGTAACACCAGCTTTTGGGATTCGGTATCTCTTTTAGAAATACTGGTTCCAGAATAGAAGAATAAGCTACTGGAATATATCGCTCTTCTAATCCCAGATGCAAATTAATACCTCCTATACAAGGTATAGGAGACAGTAATTTACAATAAGGAGGCGTTATGAACGAGCCGAAATCTCGAAAACCTTTGAAAATTTTGAAAGTTTCAATAATTCATTTTCTGTTAACATTACTCCAAGATGCAGTTTAGGATTTGGTATGAAATGTAGAAATTGAGGATAAATAATTCTCATGGACTGCATAATTGGATCAATATTCATTGGAAATAATATTAAAAACAGGGTCCAAAGATCCAACAAACAGGTATAATTAATAGGCTCAGACCCAAGGGCCTAACCCATACATACAGGGTTATTCAAAGAGATCCGAATGCTGAAAATCAGCGTTTGGTTACCTTTCTTGGCCATTCGGCTAACCAGAGAGCAGGCAATTCGCCAAACTTTGGCGAATTGCCTGCACATACGGTGCCTGTTCGAGGGCAGTGAAATCCCCATAGAGAAGCAATGCTTCGGCTATTCAGAGAACAAAAACCAGCAGTGAAAGGTTCCTGAAATGCCCTGTCATTTGGTGGTTTAATTCGGCAGGTTTATTCAGGCGAATCCCATAGGTTTCAATGTTAAAAATATTCCCGTTTTAATTCAATATCTAATAAACCGTTGATTATAATATTCTGCTGTAAAGAGTCTCTTTATTTATAGATTTTTTTAGGATATTTTAAGCATTTTTTGAGATTTGTTTTCTTAAAATAAATTTCTGATTTTTTTTAATTTTGTTTTTAACTTTACTTATTTTTTCTGTAACAGCCCTTTTTATTATCATTCCCTGGACCTCATATGTAAATTTCAGACATTTTCGCTCAGTAGTTTCTTTGCAAACAGCGTTTCGCTTTTCAAACATTCAAGCAAACTGTTTTGCTAATTTATTCACTGCAATCGCCTGCGGTGTCGGCTTTTTCCGGCGGCTGTGCTGCGTGTGATCGGCTCCTGCTCGGATTTTTCCGGTGTTTTCGGGGGGTTCATCCAGATGTTTTTGCAGGTTTCGGTGTGCGTTCGCCCTCGTTTTGCGGTGAGTTTTCTTCGGGTTTGCGGCGACTTTTCCCTGCATTTCAGCGGCCCCGTGGTGCTTGCTGAATACACTGCAGGGTTGCCAAAATGGGATCGCCAAATCGAACCGAATTGAAGAGAACGAAAAGTCACCGAAAATGCGGTGGCTTTTCGATTCTCTTTGAATAACCCTGATGGTTACATGAACAGATTTTGAAATATACAGCTATCACGTATAGTTTAACAAATCGATTGTATCTGGGTAAAATGTACTACCAAATAACACATATGCGAGTTATTTTTATCACATTGTAACATGGGGGTATTAAAAGATTCTTCTAGTATATTTTTTTGGAAGATGTAACTGTTCATTCCCATCATAAAATATATTTTAAACCGGACAAATACTTTTAATAACTTTGAAACCAAGTTTTACTATGTTTAATAGGGATTTATTTATTTTTTCTTTGCTATTTTAATGGAGGTAGAAAACAGCTTGTATTGCGAATATGAACAATGCTATGAAAGCATTGTTGATTGAGTAGCACAGCTTGATTTTTTTTAGTTATTATTTTTCATTATCACTATCTAGCAATTATGGATTCTGTGTCTTCTTGTACAGCGGTAATGTCCTAGCAGTTAGGCAACTACTCTTATGTTGCATTAACAACAAGCTGACTCCTATTTTCCCTTAAGTTAATCAATTAATTTTGCATTATTTTGTGATGTTATTTAGTTCTATGCATTAGCATTGCTAGGTATTCACGGTTTTCTTGCATAACATATGGCTAGCAATAGGCAGGATCAGTAAAATAGTGCAAATCAAGCAGAAAAAAAGATGTCCGCACATAACAAACCTGCAGTGTGATGGCGTGTCCCTCAATTATGGATGATTGTGAAATCTCATCACTCTAGGTGGTTCTTCTTTATCGATTGACAGGTGGACTTTTATTTGTTCATGATGCCTCTTGGCTGAAGTCTGTCTGTACAAAGGAATTAACCTATTGACAATGACTTTTAAAATCTAAATTCTTTGAATAACAAGCACAGAGTATATTTACCTCCTTAATGCACCCACATTTCACAGTTAAGCTGGCTTTCTCCAAAAGGTCAAAATACACAAGGTGATGAATTTCAATAGGAAACTGTTCTAAACCGGATACAGCTTCTGAGCGGGACTGTCTGGAATACAAATAAGTGTTTGAGTTCATGTAAGCCAACTGATCACATTCTGCAAACTAATATAGCAGAAATTTGAAATAGCAGGAACAACAAAAAGAAGGATATATTCTCCTGGAGACGCATGTCTATAAATTTCTGTTAAATCTACTAAATATTAAAAAAATTCTGTTAATAAATTTAAAGAATAAAATTAAATAGTGAAATGTATATATTAGCATGCATGTGCTGAAAAAATAAAATTAAAAAATCTTTTTCCCTTTTTTTAAAAAAAATCTTCTTTGATATTTAATTACTGTATATTATTAATTTTATTTATTAATTATATTTATTTTATTAATTATTATTTTATTAATTCTTCCTCTGAAGGATTGCAGGGAATATTATATTATGAATCTTTTCTGGGACGAGCTGGGCCCCATGGAGTCCTATGGCTGCACAGCAAGGGCCACTGCAAGTATCACTTTGTGCATCCACTTTCTTCTGGGGCCAGGTGTCATCCATTAAGCACCTACCCCGTTACAGGTACGTTAAATCTGCTGGCACAGATTTTTTTTCTTACCCTTTCCCTTTCTGTCCAATTGTTGGAATAGGGACCCTGGTTTACGTTGAGATATATAATTGCAAATATTAAAGCAAACAACGATATGTCTAAAAAAGAAAATATAACCCTAACTTTCAGAGTGCATGATTTTATAAATGAACACCTTAGAAAATGAAGGATGTACAGTAAGAATTATATAAAGACAAATTGGCTGTTTTTAAACAAATTATTTTAAATAGCATACAAATGAAAATAGTATTAATAAACATGAGCACAAAACCCGCTTGATAGAATTTGTTTTACTACCTGTCAATAACTGGCATCATCTGTTATTTCAGAGTGACTGATCTGCTGAACACATTATATCATAGACCTTCACATCACCTTGTATTTTCCTTGCTTTGAAGAGCTGTATACCTCTGGCTCACTCAATATGCAAAGATCTGCCGTGAAGAATTACAGCTGCACAATTAAGATTAAAGCAAAGGTATTTGACTTTCTCTATATGCATTCTAGACAATCTTTTGCCATTTTACATAAAAACACTGCTGAAATATATTAGATTGTATTTTTTTTCCCCAAAAAAAATTCTTATTAGTTTTTAGGTGTAGAAATATACAAGATACATACATTGTACTCCAGAGAGCAAAGGAAATGTGATAACAAAGACAATTGGTGAGACAATAGTAAAGTGAATAAAACATTGAAAACAAAAAAAATTTGATACAACTGAGCAGCTTCGCTGTGGTTAGTGTCTCTAATAAGCATGTGACCCGGTACATGAGAACAGGTACCATGGCAATAAGCCCGAAATGGGGGCAGGAGGGAGGTGTGTGAAATCAACGTTGAAGGCCGGTGGAGACAACTGTAAGGGAGTGTAAATAATTTATATTGTACCATGGTGTCACATCCAGGGTCCACTCAATCCTCTCCCCGAAGTCCCGGGGCAGGGTTGGAATATATTGATGCCACAGGTTGTAAACATGCTTCAAGACACCATCATTATGCTGCAGTGCCTGCACCCAGTGCATATGAAACAGAAGAAAACAACTTGTCTTGAAACATAGTTAAAAGGTGGAGGTGTGAGAAGTTTCCATACTTGAAGGAAAGCTTTACAACCCATTGCCACCAAGAGGCACAGAAAGGGAATTTGTTTTTTGACCGAAGGGGGGAGAATACTGAAGCATGTGAATTCTTTTGTCAAAGGAAGGTGTAAGTCAAAAGTGGACTCACAGTATCATTTTAAGCATTGCCAAAATTGTGATATTATCAGGCAGTCCCAAAGACAGTGTGCCATGTGTGTGTCTACAGCCCCACATTTTCAGCATGTCAGTGAATGCGTTGGATTCAATAAAGATAATTTAAGGGGAGTTAAATAAGTTTTGTGTAGAATATTAAAGTTTATCTCTTGATAAGAAATGCTGGGGAGTAACATATTCAAGGAATCATAAGCCATAGTAAGGGTTTGCCAAGTTAATATAGGCGTATGGGACTTCCAGGCCAAGGGGCTCCTTGAGATATGATTGATGGTCAGGGCCAGGGCCAGATTAACATAGGGGCTAATGGAGCAGCCGCTCCAGGCCCATTCCTGAAAGTAGGCCCAAAGCCAGGGCTTTTTTTTCTGCCAGTACTTGCCAGTATTCAGTAATGGCGCCTACCAGCAGGGCAGATGCTCCTCCTCTAGGAGGTCTGCAGTCCAGGGTGGAAGTTACACCGATTGGCTCCATCCTGGCACCAATCATGGACTTCTTCCACAGGGAGCTGACATCTTGGATATCAGCTGCACCTGCGGGACCTATCCCTGCTCACTGATATCATCCCACATGGACATGACATCAGATGTGGGAGTTCCCCTCCTGCTGGGCAGTGAATGCCCTATTCGCTATGGAGGAGATACTGGTATCTCTGGACGCATAGCAGGTACAGAGTCATGCAAGGTTTCATTGGAACATAGCCTTTCCAGTGATACAAAACATGGCCAGGATGTACAAATAAAAATAAAATATATAAAATCCCTTTTTCTTTTTTCATTTTTTCCTTATGCAGTACTATTATTCACTTTTTATTTATAAAGTGAACAATGATGCTGCACAGTGGAGTTCTGTGATACGCTCATACACAATGCACAATGCACATTACTGTGAGCTTTATATCTGTGGAGCTCTGTGATAAGCTCATACACATGGCACATTACTGTGAGTTTTGTTGCTTTGGAGCTCTGTGATACGCTTATACACACCGCACATTACTTTGAGTTTTATTGCTGTGGAGCTTTGTGATATGCTCATACACACAACACATTACAGCAATTCATTTTATTTATATAAAAAGGCCCACCAAAATCCTCAGCACCAGGCCCATGAAACTCTTAATTCAGCCCTGGTCAGGGCAGTTTTCAATATTTTCTATAAAGAGGAGATCGATACTGGAATTATATGGGCATGAATAAATTGAGAGTTTCCACAAAAAACTGTCATTGATGGTCCGTGGAGTACGGATTCATTGTCGACGTGGAGGATCTATCCAAGTTGAGGTTCAAAATGGCATTATAGTTCCCCCCTATAAGCAAAGGGGTGAACTCATGTTGTAGCAGAGCTTGACACAAAGAAGTATGAAACTGTGAACAGTAGACATTTAGTGCGTATACACTGGCAACGGAGATTGCGGAGTCCCCCACTTTCAAAAGCAATATCAGGAAACGACATCCTGGGTCTGTGATCATCTCCACAACTTGACCAGCGACGTTAGAGCTAAGGACACCTCTTACCTTAGACTTAGCGGATGCCGAGAAAAATTGTGAGATCCATGTTGCCCTGAGTGTGAATCTCTACTTATCCGTCCAGTGCGTCTCCTGTAGAAGGATGATGTATGGGTGAAGTTTGTGTTAACTGAGTTAACTTGCACATAATCATCCAACTTTCCTATATTTATTCCCGACCACAAATTTACATTAAACCTACACGCCATTGACAATCAGCCCAACATGGGGCTAAAGGTGGCAATGCTGCCAAACAGCTCTTGTTCAACCAAACAAATGCTCCTGAAACTTAATTTGGTCCCCAAAGAGCTTAACTTCACAGAAGGCGGTCCAATGGCTGCTAATTTTCAGTATTTAGGGCGTTGTTACATGAAATACTTTTGTCCAAATGCCATTGTCCAAGTCCAAAATTTACATCAGCGTTGGATAGTCACATCAACAGCTGGTAGCTGGATGCCTGGTACCAGAAGCCATTAGAGGAGATGTGTTGCGCGATATATAAGGAATTCAAGGTAAGTTTTCACCTTATTTAAATTAATGACCGAAAAGTGTGAGACGCAATAGTTAATAGTTATTACATGCATCCTATTTCTTTTAACATTTTTAACCACTTGGCTGCTAAGGAAGCACTCAGTGCATCCTGCCAAGTACTGCTCTTGTGCTATGGATGCGCTGAGCGCGTCCTAGCACAGGAGGCAGCAATCAGCCGGGATTCCGGCCGATTGCTGCACTCGCCCGGTGTCAGCCCAGCACTCCAGGACCCAGGTGGGGACAATAGATGTCATTGAGCTAGCAGAATGACATCTATTTCAGGCGTCTCCCCCGTGAGTGCATGGAGGGTGCCTGAAAGGGAGGTCCTTTGGAACTCTCTCCCTCCCCTTCCGTAAGGGCCAGCGGTGAAAGTCAGGCACCGTTTGGAAGGGAACAGCCTGCCCTTCCAAACGGTGGCTGGATTTAACCCCTTGGGGGCCGGATCATGATTCGGTGCTGAAAAGCGCCGGATCGTGATCCTCTCCCGGAGCTGGCCGACATCTTCAATGAACCCTGTACCTCCCGATCCATGGCAGCTAGGGGTTAATGTTTGATATCGTTGGATCAGCCAGAGCATGGCCTGTCCAACGATACCAAACATGCCCATGTTAAATTTTTTTTTAAAATTTTTTTTTTAAATAAAAGTATATTAAAAAAAATAATAATAAAAAAATTTTTTTTGTTTGTTTTGGTTTTGTTAATGCAGCAGTATTGTTCCCATTTAATTTATAATGTGAACAATGATGCTGCATTAACGATTTTTGTATGGGGTGCGTTTGTTAAAAATAGCGTAATTTTCCCCCAAAAAATTTAACGAGTCCACATTTCTAATTTTTTTAACAAGCGCAACTCATTTAAAAATATAACCGCAAACACTCGCATGTTAAAATGCGCAAAAAAACCCACTTTACACTTTGTAACTTGTTGAAAATTTTAATTTTATTGCATTTTTTTTTTATAATATTCAGGCAGGACATGAGGTATACATATAATATTGATATATTATGAATCTGCCGGAAAGAACGATATATAATATGTCTGGGTCATATAAAAAATATGGCTTGAAAACGCATTTAAACATGATGAGCGAGACCTGTAAAAATTAGCTCCAGCACACAGGTGTGAAATGGCTCAGCAGCGAAAGGGTTAAACAGGGCATGGCCTTTCTAATAATACCAAACATGATCATGTAATTTGTAAAAAAAAATATGAAAATAAGGGGGGCGTGGCCACCTGCAAGCGGGAGCGGACGTGTCCTGGTTTAGTTCCGCACGTCTTCCTCAGTTTAAGGACCCCCAAGCGACTTCACCTACGCAGTTTTTTCCCCTTAGGGGTCCTAGGCTAGCTGACCACCGGTCCTGATCTGTCCGGAGCCCATTCAGTTCCCCCTCCGGACCTGAGACTTTCTTGGCGGCTGCTAACTCGGGGCTGGAGCATGACATGGTGGCCATCTTGCAGCCTACTTCCCTACTCCTGATGACCACCAGTCTTGCTGCCTCATCCAGGACCGAGATCCCGCTAGAGACCAAGGAGATGGAGGGCCCACGTCTCCTGTTCGACCCGGACGGCAGTTTAGCAGGAGAGTAGAGTAGACTGACGGGGAGGTGGGGGGATGGACCCCCTCCCCCCATTGGCAGTGAGGGGATCATGTTTTCAGGCCTGTATGCTTGCCTACAGATGCTGGTGGGGAGGACGATGAAGCCCCACTCACCAGAGGTGTATGGCTCCGGGTAATGGCAGTATTGTGGAGCTGCCGAGTGGCATCGATCCCGTGGACAGATGGGTTCGGGAAGCTGAAGAACCTTTCGATCCAGGAACCGGCAGTATGCCAATCAACTACCGTGGCCATCGACGAGAGCTGCAGGGAATCAGCAGCTTCGGGTGAGGCCTTTCTTCCCCACGATACTGCAGAGGGTCTGCGGATCGGAGATGTAGTGGTGCACAATGATGACGGCGTTTGGAGCATTGGGCAACCGGTGGACCTCCTGCCTCTAGGTGTAGCGTCATCTCCCTGTGATGGGCCTATCCCGGCGTCGGCAGCTGTCGGAGAGGCAGAGCAGCCTGCTGCACTGACGACTGAGTGCCCACCCATGCTGCCGGAGATATCAGGGGAGATGCGCCCGTACAGGCTACCGGATGCGGTGACAGGCACCCGGCCAGACGGCCCCTTCGCTGAGTGAGGAGAAGGATGGGGAGAAATGGAGGCCGTGCACCTGACAGGCCCAGTACGAGGCTGACCTCTTTGGTGGAGAAGACTGATCGATCCTATGGCTGGATACGGGCTGAAGGGATATTGCCCCATGGATTCTGACACAGTTTGGCCTCAGATGTCTCTTTAACTCTCTTTTTCTTTATTATTTTAGTTATATTTTTTATTTTTCAAAAGTTTGGCTGTGGCTTTGCATATTTTCATTTTTCTTTGAGGCTGCTGCAGAAGATACTTTGCCGATGTTCCCTGGCTTTCTGTTGTGTGAACCCCCTGTTATTTTCCCCCTCACGTTCTGAGTGACTGTAGTCTTCTTTTGTGGACACTAAATTTTTCTGGTAGTAATCTGTCTCCACCGAGGACTTTTACTTCCCCCCTTTTATTTATCTATTTTTTAATTATTTTTTTCCCCTTTTATTTTTATATATTTTTCTCCCCACAAGCTCAGATTTACTGTTTTTTTAAGACTCCCCTCTCCCCCTAAGATTTCTTTTATCTCTTTGCCGTGCTTATTTGACCATTTATTCTGGCCCTGCGTGGCCTTCAGTTGATGTATATGCGACCTTTACTCAAAATAAAAAAAATTGAAAATTAAAATAAAATAAAAAATTAATAAACATAAATGTGTGCTTTTTTTTAGACATGTGCACAGCACAAAATTTTGTTTTGAACTAATGGATTAGTCCTAAAATGCAATTTATTTAGTTGCTAAAGAAATTCGTTTTCAGTTCTTTAGTATGAAAACTAATTTCATTCATCCGAAAACCAGTGGATACAATTACTATTGTAGTGGCTCCTCAGAGGGCTTAGATCGCTGCTTGCTACAGTATCTCTCACTCTCAGCACAATGTGTCGGCAAAGCTGTTACAGTAACTGACTGCTGCTCATCATAGTGCTCAGAGTTTCAGTAAAACTAGTAAATAATATTTTTTATATATAAGAGGTTAGAACAATATTATTTCCTTGTTTTACTGAAACTATGAGCGCTGTTGCAGTCAGTTACTGTAACAGCTGAGCCCAATACATTGTACTGAGAGATAATATAACAAGCAGCCGATCTCAGCACTCACAGACACTGGATTTAAAGGGCTAAAAAAAAAAAAAGGCTCCTCTCTGTATAATGTATAGAACATCCTCCTGCATTAATTAATACCTCTCTCTGTATAATGTATAGAACATCCCCCTGCATTAATTAATGTCCCTCTCTGTATAATGTATACAACATCCATCTGCAATAATGAATACCCCTCTCTGTATAATGTATAGAACATCCTCCTCAATTTATACCTTTCTCTGTATAATGTATATAACATCCTCCTGCATTAATACCCCTCTCTTTATAATGTATAGAACATCCTCCTGCATTAATTAATGCCCCTCTCTGTATAGAACATCCTACTGCATTGGCATGTGGAGGGTGCAGAACTTCTGAATGCAATGCTTATCCAGCACTTAAACTTTGTATCTCTGTGGGGGAGACACAGGAATATAAAAGCAGGGGAGAGGGAAAATATTAACGTAAATCAGTCTGAAAGCTCAGAGAAGAGATGACTGGTGCAAATTTAATTTTATAATAAAATAAAGCACTTTAAATCCAGGGAAAACATTCAAATAAATCACACTGAAGGCTCATAATGACAGAGTAACTGTGAGAGCTGGATACTAAATGTATCAGATGTAAAAAACCATTTATAACAAGCAGAACTGGGAGAAAAGAGGGACTTTATATAAAACGTGTATTATAGATGAGGAAAGGGGGATAGTTTTCTGGATAATATAAAATGTATCAGACCTAAGCCCCTATTATTCAGAGCGGGAGGGGAGATAACACACGTTTTATAAAGTCCCTCTCTTCTCCCAGCGCTGCTTGTTATAAAGGGGTTTTTACTATCCAGCCCTCCTCTGTCATTCGCTTTCAGTGTGTTTTATTTGAAAGTTTTCCTTCTCCACCTGCTTTTATCATTTTGACTGCCTCATAGACATGCAAGGGTTAAGTAAAGGTTTCCTCTCCTGTGCTGGCTGTCTGTGCTGTGAGTATTCTGGAGCTCTATCACTGTCAGATGTTCGGGTAGGAGTCGGGAAGGATTACGCATACAAACCTTTTCTGTAGCTTTGCGATCTTGCGCTCTTCATTGCTGGTCTCCTTCACTCATCAATGTAATATCACAAAAAGGACTGAAACTAAAATGTAGTGCATTTTATTTTAGTTTCTTTCGTTTTTTGTACTGAGCAGTTTCGTATCTCTTGAGTCATCCGAAAACTAAATTATCCCAAAATTCGGACTAAATTGTTTTAGTACTAAAACGAATGCACATGTCTACTTTCTTTTATTTTTTTATTATGCAGCACTATTGTTCACTTTTCTATTATAATGCGAGCAATGATGCTGCACAAACTCACCTTCTCATTTCTCACGATGAAAAAATTAAATTTGTTTAGTTCCAGTTAAGATCGCATATTTTCTCAGAGAAATAGAGTAACAGGTTCCCATTCCTAATTTTTTTTAATAAGAGTATCCCGATAGAGTACACCAATAAAACCATAGAATATATAACCACAAAGGCTCGGATGATAGAAATGTGAAAAAAATTATTTTACAAGCTGAAAATGATTGAAATTTGAATGGAAATTCAAAATCTTTTACATTGTTTTCTTATAGCATTCTGATAGGACATGATGTATACATATAATGATATATTACGAATCTGCCGTAAAAAGGATATATAATTTGTCTGGGTCCTACAATAAAACTTGACTTCAAATCACGTTTAAACATAATGAGCACAAAACAATCTAAATGACCTCAGCACACAGAGGTGGAATGGTTATTTGCCTATTTGGGATAAATATAATTGGGATATGGATATGAAAAATTTAGCTGACTTTGGGTAACATTGTGGAGAAGACAATGGTTTCAATGGTTGGAGTGGGGTGTCTGTTCCTTACGTTTTATTATTTATTATGTCAACTGTTTGGGTTTCTCCATTATAAAGCGCAACGGAATCTGTTGGCGCTGTATAAATACTTGCAACTGTAACTGTTTATATTTTTATCCCACCTCGTCAACTGCAAGATGGTTCGGTTGAAAAGACTGTTACTGTGTATTATGCTTTTATTCATTATAATTTCAGGTTATCATTAGTCTTTCAGACATATTTTTGAACCCCTTAGTGACCGGGCAGTGTTACACAAATCCGTCCTTTAGTGACCGCTGCTGTTTTTACTTTTCTGCGCTGTTAGTGTTTAGGTCAAATTTTCCTCTTACCCGTTTATTCAACCCACACATATTATACACCGTTTTTCCTGCCATTAAATGGACTGTCTAAAAATACCATTATTTCCATCATATCCTATAATTTACTATAAAAAAATATGAAATATGATGAAAAAATGGTAAACACACACTTTTTCGTAATTTAATCCCCAAAATCTACAATCACCAAAAAAGACTCCAGCTAAACAGTTTAAAAATTTTGTCTCGAAAATAGAAATATCGAATTTTTACATGTTTTTGCTGTTTAACACCTTCACTGCTGAGCCAGTTCACCTATATGCAATGAGCTCATTCCAACCGTTTTATGCTAATTATTTTTAGATGACAGCCTAGGTACTATTTAACTAAACCCCCCCCAGCCAAATATTTTTTTAAAAAAACACCCAAATTTTTTTTATATTTTTTTTATTCATTTTTTAAAATTTTATTTTTACACCAAATGTGCAGTGTGATGACGTCATCAGATTGGCTGGCCCCCAGGAAACGGCAAGGCAAGCTTCAAGCTTGCCATAGACATTGTGGGAGCCGGCGAGGGAGGTGAGTTTCGGCGGGAGGGAGGTTAGGAGCCCGCTGACGTACTATGTACGTCCGCGGGTCTAAGGGAGACCCGTGGGCAGGACGTACATAGTACGTCAGCGGTCGGGAAGGGGTTAAAGGTGCATATTTTACAGAGTACAGTTAATGTATAATGTGGAATGTGTGATGTCTTGCATCGTTACGTGTGCTGTATCAATTGTACTTGTTCTGACGTTTTGTGTCACATTGCAACATAAGGGTTGGCTAGGCGGGATGTTTTCTGGTGTTTGGTTTGATGTTTCGCATCAGCATTATGGGGATATTTATTCTTTCACTCCTTCCTTAGCACCTGTATAATCATTTTTGCATTAACCCTGATTCTCACCGGAGTATGTTAGGTCTAGTGAATACTGAAGCTCTTGAGTGCAGCTATTGTAATGCTGGTAATGCCCATTTCCTATGTCTCACAGCAGAGCATAGTTAAATGAAAATCCCCAGTTTCCTCATTTCAGTATCAAGGCACATTGCAGAAAAATGGTGATAAGTGAATGTAGATCATCATGTTATTCTGACTAGTACATACAGTGTTGTTATTCCGTATAACAGTCAATGCCTTGGGAAACCGTGATTAAATTTAGATTTATATGGTATGGTGCATCCACTAGGGTTACATAAATTTGTAGAATAGAATGTGTAGAATTTGTTTATCATAAAGACAAAACAGCACACTGCTAATGGCAGGGAAGGAAATGTTATAACATTACTTCTTTGACAAGATAAAAAATTGCTTTGATCAAGGCAACTGCTCTGCAAAGATATATATATATCCTGCTCCTGAGAAAAGCATCTGCAGCATGCCATAAATGTCAGAGGCTAACATTAAGGATCCTAACAGAGGCTCTGGAAAACATACTAAAGCCATTAAAATCGACATCACTTTTCTCTTTGTTTATGTCGTAACACTTTGGATATGGTTGTAACTGTTGATTCTAATGAAAACGTACCAGTGATTGGATGGTTCCGCTGTGTCTGTATTATGCTATCATACGTAATCTGTACGTAATGCGTCTCCGTTGAATTTAATATAAATAAAGTTAACGAAAAGGAATCTACAGTGCTGGTCAGATCTACCAGAGCCTTGCTTGTGTTTACACAGGACTGAATAAAGCTTAGAATCTATCACTTTATTCATGTTCCCTTTCAATTCTACATATCTTCTGTAAAGAAATGAACAACAGAGAATTAAGAAATCAGATAGTAAATATGGATTTGGGCATTAACTCTCTAAATTGCATAAATTGATGCATCAAAATCCACCGTGTATAAATGGTAATTCCTAAAGGAGAGTGTTAGCTTAATACTTATAAATAAAATATGCAAGAATACCAACCAAGGGAGCTTGAAAGTTATCATATGACCAATAAGGAGACAAGGACAATATACCCCCTCCAGTATCATGCAACTTAAATACTTATAAAACAACAAATAACTGAATGTTATCAAGTATATGTCTAGCATCAACAATTCAAATGCTGATTACACAAACCATAAACAAAAGAAAATAATATTGATAATGAAACTATATTACATGTATAATATAAGGTAGAATTAACAATATTGTCAACAATGACCAAAACAACTTCTATGACAAATGATCTTTTTGCAGAAACATTTTTCATCCAGTAAAACCACCCAATAAATCCGATACTCACCTCTCATCCCACGCCGAGAATGGTGGCCTGATCCGGCACTTCTTGTCGCCAGAAGCAGAGTGAGACTGAGGACAACTAGTTCCCTGTTTCCCTCTGCGATCGCTCCACGGTGTGGCACGATTTAACGGGAGCGAGATCATGCAGGGCTCATGGCCTGGAATTGCAATTCTCTGTGGAGTCTGATAGACTCCAGGAGGTGATACTCAAACTGGCACAGAAGTGCTACTGTGAGTACCACTGTGGGTAGCGCTGCATTCTGAGGTGAGGTGCAGAGGTTGCGCCTGCCCCACAATCTATCACTAAATGGGGAAGCTATGGGGAAATCTGCAGGTGCCGGCGTAATGTAATTTTGCCCAAAGTCAGCAATCTGATACTTATAGCCCACTCTTAATGTCTCAGGACAAATGGTCACATATCTTATACAGCACTGGAGGAGATGTTGACACTATATAAATAAAATAATAATGAGAATGATATTTACCCCAGTTCTAGATCTTTATATTGACAAAATCCTTAATCATCATAAATGCTTTTAAAGGAAAGTCAACATTCAGTCCTTTGATTTTCTAATGTGTCCATTTTATGTATTCATCTTGCTATCTATGCCATCAAGAAAGACATACAGTAATCTATTGATGGAAAAGCTTCCTCATTCGGCATATATTCAGGAAGCCAGCTGACATGATTCTTTAGGCATATAACATTGCTGAACCTAGACTTGACCAATCTGAAGCAACCCCAGGTCATGTCAGGCTTGTGCAGTAGCTGGTGACTTTTTGTGGCTAAGCAGTATGTTTAATATACTGTATGTAGTCATATATCTTTTCTAATGCACCTGCCAAAAGCAGTATTTGGTGGAACCAAACATCAACTCAAAATACAAATTCACATATACCATTTTATCACTTCAAGATTTAAAAAATACGATCACATATCTATATTTCATATATATAATATCATATCTATAATATATATATATATATATATATATAGATACTATTTTGTATATCAAAATGTGTTATTTTATGAAGACATTAAAGAAATGATACATGACAGTGTATATACAGTATATATATATTTATATATACTGTCATGTATCATGTATCTATATATTGCATATGACATATTTATAAAGCTGCAGATATTAAAATGTAATATTCGTTTAGGTTAATTGGAAGTGTTCTAAGTTTGCCATCTGTAATAAGGGTAATGCCCCGTTCACAACATTACTATGTTTAACAGGAATCAGAGGGGTAGTTATAAAGAAATCAGATTTTGTTACTTAAAACCACTCTAGATAAAATCATCTGTTATTATTCACTGTCAGTCACAACTAGTAATCATTTAAAGGTAGCTAATTAGCTGCAAGGCCCCCTGCAGCTGATTTAATTCACCAGGGCATTCCAGAGAAATATTATATTTGAATATGCAAATCATGATGTTATTTTGATTTGATAAGCTTGTTCGGTGAATGCTTTCACATGCGCATGGTCACTTGGCAGAATACAAATTATAAGATATCTGCTTTATGCTATATTTCATGATTTTCTACTTATTTTCAGCAAAATGTTTTATGTTTATCATTTGATTCAGCCAAAGTGACTGCATTGGAGTTGTGATAAATATTTATAACAATTGCGAACTACCAATAATCTTATTGTTTTCGAGTGAGAAAAATGAAAATGTATACAGTAGAGTTTAACAGAATAAAGACTGTGCTTTACAAGTATCAGAAATATGCAGATTTAAACCTTCATCAATTTGGATTATAGAACGTCACATTGGTGCAGTGCAGATGTATAACATGTTTGCACTTAATTTTGGATTAGATGAAGCTTGGGCCGTCAGGATTAGTGATGAGCCGAACGGCCGAAATGTTCGAATACGAACTCGAACACAATGTTGATCAATGGGGGCCGAACACGCAAAATGTGTTCACAGTTCTCCTAAATGTACCGGCGGCTGCCGGTACATTTAGGAGACCTGTGGCTGTGGCCCCCGGCCCCCGTAACTCACCTGTACTGCAGCTGTCCCGGCTTCCTGTTTCCCGGTCCGTCAGCTCCTCCGGTCCGTCTGGCCATGGCTCCTCTGCATGGGCGTCCGCAGAAATTTTTACAGGGGGGGGCAAAATTTTAATGGCATTCATATTCTGCCCTTTTGACAATGTCATGAAGGGAACAGTCATAAAATGAAGCGTAGTAATACAGAGGCTGCGAAACATGATGCAAGTCTAATAGAAGAATAAAGGTGTAAGAATCTGATCTGAGTGTTGCATTTTCTAGTCTGTTAACACCATTCAATGCACCACACTAGTCACACAACCAGGATCAAGGGGCACTGAAGTGTTTTTTTTTTTTTTTTTTTTACAGAGAATCTAACTGGTGTTACTATACACAAGTGAATGCAACGTAAAATATATGACAAACACATTTATTTTAAAATTTATTCATCACCACCACACCGCACCAATTAATCCATCCAGTCAGATTCTCAGATTCATATGATTAAATATATAAATAAATGCCGCCACATACCGTGTGAATGTCTGTGATGACTTTGCCTGATGTGATGGGCAGCAGGTCACTCAGTGGAGAGCCTGAGGTCACTCACTAGCAGGCTGGAGGACTGTCCTGGACTCCTGGGCTGGATCATGCCTGGGCTGGCTGGATCAGATGCTGCCTGGAGCTGGAGGGGAGGCCGCAGCCCAGACGTTCGACCGGAGCTGCCTGGCTGGACGTCGGAGGCCGCAGGGCAGGGCTGCTTGCCTCTGCCTGGATGCAGGAGGGAAGCCGGGGGCCGGGCCGGGATGGATGCCGGAGGCTGGAGCCGCTCAGCCGCTGCGCCTGCCTGGATAATCGAATGTCGGACACACAGTCGGACTAGAGGCCGCAGCTGCCACCTGCCACCAGGATGAGGGAGGCCACCGCAGGGAGCCTCAGCCTGCCCAGCCCGGATGCTGCCTGGATGGGAGAGTGAGAGTGGACCACAGCGTCCGCAGGGGCTGGACGACTGACACCCAGAGGCCGCAGGGGCTGGAAGTTGAGCTGCTGCCTCACCTGCCTGGCCGCCTGCTGCAGGCTCTCAGACTCAGGCTCAGGCAGGCTGGATGCCTGGTATGGTGCTGCCTGCGCGGTGAGTGAGGGGGACAAGCGACTCGAGTGAGGGGATGGGGAAGTTGAGCGGCGGGATTTTCAGCATGCGCCGGCGCATTAATCCCGATTCCTTCGGCACGGTCACTCACTCTCCTTCTGTCTCCTGTCCTGGCCGCGAGTAGGCACCCACACACATGCGGTCTCATGCGGAGGGAGCATTTCGCGCATGCGTCGCGGCCGCCGACGCACGCTGCCTGGTTTAAAAACAAATAGTGCAGCGCCGCGAATTTAAGGAAAATATAAGGATTTGCTAATTGCTTCCCGCGGCTCCAGGGGGGGGCACGTGCCCCCCCTTGCCCCAACCTGTGGACGCCCATGCTCCTCTGCCCCACGTCTTGATGCTGAATGAGGCTTGAGGCAGAGCTTTAACCAAGCTCTGATTGGTTAAAGTCGGTGCAAGACTTTAACCAATCAGAGCTTGATTAAAGCTCATCTTCATGCTGAGCTCTGATTGGGCAAAGTCCTGCACCTGACCTGGACTTTACCCAATCAGGGCTCAATATTGAATTAGAGCCCTGATTGGGCAAAGTCCAGGTCAGGCGCAGGACTTTGCCCAATCAGATCCTTTGGGCATGAAGACGTGGGGCAGAGAGGAGCCGCGGCCAGACAGACCGGAGGAGCTGACGGACCGGGGAAAAGGAGGCTGGGACAGCTGCAGGACAGGTGAGTTACAGGGGCCGCAGCCACAGGTCTCCTAAATGTACCGGCAGCCGCCGGTACATTTAGGAGACCTGTGGACGCATTTTTTATTATGGAATGTCCGCGGTCGTACAAACCGCGAACATCCCATAATGTTCGGCGTTCGCCGAACACCCGAAAGGCCGATGTTCGATTCGAATTCACGTTCAAATTGAACCGAACGCCCATCCCTAGTCAGGATATCGCATATGGTTTCTTTTTTCAGAGCCTATATATTGTATTGGCTCTGTATAGTAGGCGTTGTGCCAACTTTTGGAATGGCACCGTCCTTCTTGTTCAATCCTCCGTATATATGAAAGAGAAGAAGGAATGTGCAATCATTGGGCAGGATGTACAGTATTAGAATATATCATAATACATTTCCTGCTTACCTGAACCAGAGCCCTATATCCGGCTCTGGGATGTAGTGCCTGTGACACTTTACGTCAGTGTCTAGCCTCCCACGGATCTGTGGCAGGTTGGTGTTATAAGATGCAGGAATCCAGCAATAAATAGCAATATTCGCTGTTTAAAAATAATAAAGGAAAATTTATTTTTAAAATGGCATATAAATAAACATTTAAAAACCTGTGTGGATAGGGGGTGGTCTGAAACACGTTTCACCAATACAATTTTGGCTTCCTCAGTCAGTGCCTACAGGCACTACATCCCAGAGCTGGGTATAGGGCTCTGGTTCAGGTAAGCAGGACATGTATTATGATATATTCTAATACTGTACATCCTGCCCTATGATTGCACATTCCTTCTTCTCTTTCATATACACAGACGTTTGAACATGAAGGACGGTGCCATTCCAAAAGTTTGCACACCGCCTACTATACAGAGCCTATATATTGTATTGGCTCTGTATAGTAGGCGGTGTGCAAACTTTTCGTTCCGGAAACGTGCTTGTAATCCAAAGCACTCTTATATCAAAGGGAATTTCCCCATAAGAAATAATGGAAACTCTGACGATTCATTCCACAACCATTTATTTATAATGATTAGAGTAATACAAAATACATATGTCAGGGTCACCACGCTCTGGCCCCTGTCACCCATGTTAACCCTGCACTATGAACAATATAAGTTCCTGGACTTTCTGCATGCACCGACGTTCTGGCCCTGGAGCCCCACCTGAGCTCACCTTCCCCTGATTACTCCAGCATTTAAGGAAGCTACGCCCTCCCCAGCCCACTTCCACATTGAAGTTGCAGACTGTGAGAACCTGTTTGAGAACGTTCTCTGACGTTCCCAAGGATTTCCTGATTGAACCACCAAAGACTCCAAGGACCCTCTGTTTCAATCTGGACATTCATTTCATTACTTCATCATAACGGTACCCCCCCATCCTACTTCCTTCTGACCCCATCTGAGATCCCCGTGCACCAGACCCATTGCTTGAACTCTGACCATTCTATTGCCTGCCCCTTGCCTGAGACCGTGATTTCTAAGATCTGTGTTATATGTTTATATCTGTATTATTGTTTATTCATTGCTTGCCCCATGTGCTGTTAAGTTCTCTTTGTGTCCATTTTCACTCTCATTCTCTAGTCTCTCATTCTCATCTCGCTATCCCTTATTTCTTCTGTTCCTAACCGATCCCATTTAGTTCTCCTTAACCTCCCTTCCCACTACTCCCAGCCATCCCTTCTATTACTTCAGCCTCCTTCTCTTGCATCTCCTCCTTCTCTAAGCTATTCCCTATTGTGCCCAGTCTCCTCCAGTGTCTAGTTCTGATCTGCTGTTTAGTTCATGTCTTTTATGTTCTTGTGTTTATTCTAAAATAAACCCCTTTTTGTTACTTTAAACCTGCCTATTTCACTGCATCCTGGGCTCACAACCCCACCTGCTGTACCAATCCCAGTCTACACGTGACAACCTAATAATCAAAATGATTAGAGCAATACAAAATCCTGTACAGTATAAAGTAAAAATAAAACAAATTAACCTGCACTTTACCTTTGAGAAGAACTGTGGCTGGTGAGAGAGGAGAGGAGGAGGAGGAGGAAGGTTATTGTGCAGGACGTTTATCACTAATGGGATCACTGCTATCTGTTGGGAGGGTTTTAGCACGTCTTGTGTAATGTGCGATACTATCACGCATGTGCGGCTCTTCCTGTCTATCCAGCAGAATACAGGGATAAAAGGTCACACGGACAAATTCAGTGCACTCGTGTGGCCGCGGCCTCAGTTGTGACGTGACGCTCAGCAGACAAAGCATACGTACTGCTCGTATTACAAGACCTCACTCGTTTATCAAGTTAAAATTTATAAAAAATTGTTGTTCTTCTTGCAAAGCACTCTCAAACCAAGTTACTCTCAATCCAAGGTTTTACTCAGGGGCAGACTGACAAGTAATGGGGACTCCGGGCAATAGGAGTTAGTGGAGCCCCTTGTGCCACGCTTACACAGTAGGCCACACCCATAAACCCCTCCCATACAACCCACATGCCCCCAGCAGCTCACACATGGGTATATACTGGCCCCAGCAGCTCACACATGGGTATATATTGCCCCAGCAGCTCACGCATAGGTATATACTGCCCCCAGTAGCTCACACATGGGTATATACTTCCCCCAGCAGCTCACACATGGGTATATACTGCCCCCAGCAGCTCACACATGGATATATATTGCCCCCAGAAGCTCACATATTGATACATATTTCCCCCCATAGCTCACATATTGATACATATTGCCCCCAGTAGCTCACACATGGATATATATTGCCCCAGTAGCTCACACATTGATATATGTATTGCCCCAGTAGCTCACACATTGATATATATTGCCCCAATAGCTCACACATGGATACATATTTCCCCCAGTAGCTCACACATGGATACATATTTCCCCAGTAGCTCACACATGGATATATACTGCCCCCAGCAGCTCACACATTGATATATACTGCCCCAGCAGCTCACACATGGATATATATTGACCCCAGCAGCTCACACATGGATATATATTGCCCCCAGCAGCTCACACATTGATATATACTGCCCCAGTAGCTCAAACATGGATATATATTGCCCCAGCAGCTCACTCATGGATATATATTGCCCCTAGTAGCTCACACATGGATATATATTGCCCCCAGCAGCTCACACATTGACATATACTGACCCCAGTAGCTCACACATGGATATATACTGACCCAGTAGCTCACACATTGATATATACTGCCCTAGTAGCTCACACATTGATATATACTGCCCCCAGTAGCTCACACATTGATATATACTGCCCCGGTAAGCTCACACATGGATATATACTGACCCCAGCAGCTCAGGGGCCCGGTTTTGTAAGGGGCATTGCATTCCGACCACGGCAGCGCACTACCACACCGCCTCCTTGGGGGTGCTCCAGCATGCCTTCCTGGGCCCCATGTGCACCCTGCATTGACGCCACCCCCCACGTGATGTGTGCGCATCATGTGAGGGGCAGCATCAATGCAGGGTGCACGTGGGGCCCAGGAAGGCACGCTGGAGCGCCACCGATGAGGCGGCTTGTTAGTGCGCCACCGTGGTCGGAACGCAACACCCCTTACAAAACTGGGCCCACACTGACCCGCGGGCCCTCGGGCAGTGCCCGAGTGCACGATGGGTCAGTCCGCCCCTGGTTTTACTGTATATTACATGTTCCTCCCAAACTCTTTCAACCTCCTAGCAGTTACTGAAACCTAGCTCTCCTCCTCTGACACTGCCTCCATTGCTGCCCTCACACATGGCAGTTTCCACTTTAGTCACACTCCAAGGCCGGGTGAGAAGCACAGAGGTGGTGTTGGGATTCTGCTTTCTCCCAAGTACACCTACCAGAACCTGCAACTGCCCCTCTCTCTGTCCTTCTCCTCCTTTGAAGCTCACTATATAATCCCGTTCTCTCCTCTCTGAGTTGCTGTCATCTATCGCCCTTCTGGACCAGCCTCCCAGTTCCTTGAACATTCCGCTGCCTGGATATCTCACTTTCTATCTAATAATGTACCAATGCTAATTCTGGGCAACTTCAATATTCCCATTGACAACCCTTCTGCCTCTGCTACTGCTAAACCTCTTTCTATTACATCCTCCTTTGGTCTCACACAGTCCGTTTCCTCTACTCACTGTGATGGACACTCTATTGACTTGGGGCAGTATTACGATCATCACGCTAAATGGAGACAATAAGAAGAAAAACCTGCACCTGCAGGTTTCTCCTTTGAGTCCCCATTTTATCGTGATATTATGGTGCAGGCGCTAAACCAGCAGCCTGCACCGTAACACAGCACTAAGTCTCAGAATGCATTCAGCAGCGGTAAACTCATCACCTCAGAAGCGGAATCATTTAGCACCAGGTCCTAGCGCTGGTTAACTTTTCAGTTAACTGCTACAGAGAGGCAATTAGCGGTAGGACTTTGTAATTCTTTACGCTAATTAACACTTTGCGCTTGCCATGTTAAGCATAGGGAGTGAAAAGTACAGTAAGCTCGTACTGAAAAGCACTAGATTTGAATCGCTAATGGGTTTTTTAACACGTTAGCTTTCGGATTGTAATATGGTACGCCGGCACTAGGCAACCACAGCTAAAGTTAATGCTCACACAGGTGAGCACTAACGTTAGGAATGTAATATACTCTATATAATGTATTATGTAATATAATACTCTTGGTGTTTTCTTACCTCTGCACCAGTTCAGACTTCACCAATCAGTCATTCCCCATTTCTGACCACCATCTGGTCTCCTTTAATATCAACCCATCAAGGGAACCAACTTCCTCTCCTTCCTCCCACCCCCACACCTGGAGGAATCTCCAGGCCTTGGATCCTCTGCAATTCTCCAATCTCATGCAAAGTTTCTTCTCCCACACTAACACCATAACCTGCCCCCGACCGTGCCACATCCCACTATAATAACACTCTCTCCTTTGCTCTAGACTCTCTTGCTCCTCGACAACTGCTTGAAATTCCACGTCGTCAGTTTCCGTCCTGGCACTCAAAAAAGGCGTGCTACTTGCAGAGATGCTCCCACGCTTCTGAGCGTGCCTAGAGGAAATCTCACTCTGAAGCTGACTTCAACTATAAGTTCCTTCTCTGCTCATAGACATACTTCAATTCTCTTATATCCTCACTAAAAGACTGTTCAACCTTTATTTTGATACTCTACCCACCTGCTCCACCTCCACATCCAACCTCTGCACTCAGGCGATTGCTGACTACTTCATAAAGAAAACACTCACAATTCGTAACAATATCCTGGCACAAACATATAGTGCTCCTCCTCCCCCAGTCAACCACACCTCGACTCTCAGCTTCTGCTCCCCAACCAGAGAGGATAACATTCACTCTCTACTGTCTTCCTCACATCCTACCTGCCCGCTAGACCCTATCCACTCACACCTACTATCTTCTCTGTCCTCATTTATCACTCCTGCTTTTACTCATATTTTCAATCATCTCTCTCTTCTGGCTCATTCCCCTCTCCTCCTTTCAAGCATGTCATTATCACACTCATTCTCAAGAAACCCTCGCTCAACCCAAATTCTCTTGAAAACTACCACCCAGTTTCACTACATCGACTAGCGTCAAAACTGCTAGAAAGACTAGTCCACGATCACTTAACCCACTTCCTATCCTCTAACTCCTTAGTTGACTCCCTGCAATCCGGCTTTCACCTCCCAACAATCAACAGAATCCGCTCTCACAAAGCTTACTAATGACCTTCTATCTGCTAAATGCAATGGTCACTACTCCATACTGATCCTACTTGACCTCTCAGCTGCCTTTGATACAGACAACCATCCCCTCCTCCTAAAGACTCTCTGCTCTCTTGGTCTCTGTGATACCACCCTCTGTTGGCTAAAATCATACCTCTCCATTAGCTAATTTTCAGTATCCCTTGCTGGCAATTCCTTCTTTTCAATGCCTCTGCCAATCGGCGTACCCCAAGGCTCAGCCCTAGGTCCTCTGCACTTCTCTATTTATACCTCCTCACTGGTTAAACTCATCACCAACCATGGCTTAGAATATTTCTTTGCATAATTACTATCCATTCTCATTTGTTTCTATTTCTCCTTACCCAATTATTTTCTTTCTGTACCCCATATATTTGAAAAATCTAATGTTACATTAAAAAAATGTTGTAAAGGATCAATTGTAAACAGAGGAGTAGCTTCAATAGTGGTGTAGAGGCAAATGTGGTGTTGAGATTAGCTAATCTCTCAAAGCATTTAATACAGTGTTATTCGTGTTTGAAATGCTGAAATTAGAGAGGAAGAAATGTTGATATTGTTTGAGCATCCAATAAATCACTGAATAGCTTTAAGGCCTACAGATGTTGGCAGGAGAAAATGGCAGAACACTTACATGCTCTGAACAAAAAGGCATTTCTCTAGTTTACAGCGGATAGTATTCCCAATTTAAATTGGATATAGAGATGAACTGCAACGAGAGGAAAGAGAGGATTCAGGAGTGGAAAACATAGGCACTTTTATTTCATATTGTAGTAATATCAAATGTGAAAATGTCCAAGAGGATTTAGTGACTGTGCAAGTCACCCTATGTTTCTGCTCTGTTGAATGAACTCTATCTTTGCACCATTTTTATGTTTCATTGTTGTTATTTTTTTTAATAATGAAATTCTGTACTAATAACAACCAGAAATAATGTCTGAATTAGTCAAACTTATCATCATTTTCTTTCCCTGTTCACAGTCATGGCAGCATTGACTTTCTTGACGTTGCCTTGGTGTGATCAGAAAAAAAGCACTAAAAACAATAAACATGGAAAACGAGGCATTATTCTCTACAGTTTCACTTTCAACAGCATTGAGCTCAAGAAAGGGCTGTACGATATTCCTGACTGATTAAATAAGTGTGGCTTGGTATCCAGCTGTTATAAAGAATATCGAAGTCTGAATGCATAAAAACAGATAGACATGCCACTTAACCTTTTATGGTAGAAGACTGTTTATAAGATTGCAATTACAGATTTGATTCTTGGTAAAACTAAAGAAATTGGAATATCAAAGTGTGTTTTTATTACTCCCATATACAACTGGTATTCATTGCATATTCTAAAACCTATTGGGACACACACATATGTCGCTTAATATTTTCAGTATAAAAAAACAGCAAAAAATACAGAAAGCTATGGAAACTATTTTTGAAACTAAATGGATAAAAGTTCCTATTTTATGGAGCTTTGTTTATTTTTCATAATCTATTTGTGAAATTTTGTTTAGTAAAGACTTAGAAGAATCATTACAAACCTGAAACTCAGGAGAATATTATTGTCTATCATTTTATAACAATTAAACAACTGGACATCTGTGGCAGCCAAAAAGAGAATTAATCTTAGTGGTTCTTTGAACTGAAAATCTTCATAATTTCATATTAAACACTAAGATGTTGCATGTCATAAAAATCTGATTTAGATATGAGCTAATGATTCTAAATTAAGACATTGTTTATATATTTATCCAGAGTCATTAGAAATGGCACATAAAATACAGTACAGTGGAACTTATTTTTTAAATTTACATTTTGTTCGAAGATCTCCCTGTCTTCCACAAATGGCACATTAATAAAATATTAATTAAAAAAGACATGAGCGCAAGTATCCTACAATTCCCTGAAAACATATAATCTGCTAATAAGAAAACCGAATTTGCTAAATTGTCTTAGAAAATATTAATTGCATTAGTTTTAATTATGTGTTTCAAAGCTAACATGGAGAACAACTTAGAGATGTTTAGTTTGAGCTGCTGCAACTCCAGAGCAAAAATAATCTTTCAGTCTCATGCCTTGTACTATGAAAATAAGATAAATGCAAGAATTAATATGGTTTTTTAAAAACAAAAATCAGTAATAAAGGGCCAAAATCCAGCCACCACATCCCAATGCATATTTTAGCCATCTATTGGGATCCATTTATTAGCCCTAAAGCAATATATTCATATCTTCTTTGGCATGATTTATGTTTAACTTAGATTTCAAAAAATCATATTTAACCCTCCAAAGAATTGAATAAAGTGTATAGTTAGTGAAGGAAGGAATGTAAATTTATAGTAGCACAAATAACACATTAAATTCTGATGGATTGTTGACTTAAGAACTATTGTTTGCTTAATCTATGTTTCAGTTGAACTGATTGAATAGTAACACTTGGAATAAGCAAATGATAAGAGGTAAGATATCCCAATAATGGAAACAGGTTTGGATAAACTATAAAATACAATATATCCTTAGAGGTTACTGAAGGTTAATCATGCTATAAAACATCAATGGTTGCATGCAAGTTTTAGAAATTGTGCAGGAATATAGCATAGTTTTAATGATGAGATGATAGTGAATTATCTCCAGTGAGAATTCCAGGCAACAGGAGACAATTATCATTTACCTTTCTTCCCATCCAGAGCTGCTGTATAGTGTGAGAGACATGAAGTGGATTGGATGCCCAGGATTAACATTAAAGAGATAGGGGAAAGGTAGAGAAAAGTCCTGTGGACATAAAAGGGAAAAAAAGGACTTTAAAGAAGTCGAAGGGAAATCACGATGGAATAAATAAAAGTGGTGAGATGGTGGAGTAGAGGCAAAAGGGTCATTAAGAGAGCAAGGGATATAAAAAGGTTTGGGGTGGGAGTAGGGAGAGTGACAAGTTACATTTTTACAATTTATTATTTTAGGTTTACACAGGGTTATTCAGAGAAAGGGGAAAATCAGGAGAATTATTTGAAGAGAACAATCTAGACCAAATATCCGATTTGGAAACTGAGATAAATGAGAGAATATTTCTGGTTTGGCTATTTTGATCTAGAATTTTCACTTCTCCAGTCATTCTTCTGAGTTTCACCTTTCTTTGAATAGACCTGTAAGTTTCTTTTTTTTTTACTAGGTTGGGGAGAAATAATTTTTCTGCCTCTGTAGAAAAATTTCTTGACCCATCCTTGGATAGAATGATTAAATAAATTATTGATATAATTAATGATGGTTGAATGATTGTCAAGGTGGCACTCACCATGATACATGGTGGTACCCCCAGAACAAAACATGCAAATCCTTCAGGCAAGGATACACAGAAACAGGAATGGCAAGGATCTGCTGTGCAGCTGGAAAAGGCAGGAACCAGGCTGGACACACTAAGATTGGGCAAGGCAGGTATCAGACTGGACACACAGAGGCTAGGCTAGGCAGGAACCAGGCTGGACACACAATGGCTAGGTGAGGAAGGAACCAGGCATGACACACAATGGCTGAGCAAGACTCAAGAATAGAGCATTGCTAGGAGGAAGTACCTCCCTCAAAAAGGGAGTGGGTCAGTGCTCTGTAGGGCAGGTGGTCAAAGACATGGCAGGCTGCAGGAAGTTCTGGACCAGATAATGCTAGAACGTATATTGTGGTAAAATCTTCATAAACTGGGAGTGTCTGCAATTCTATTTAATAAATATAAGTGTCTTCTTTCAAATCTTATTTTCCATGCAAGTTGTTTTGTCACAGTGCATTACATATCAGCCTGTGAATCCATATCCATTGCTGCAGGTGGTAGCTTTGCTGTCACACAGTATCTGTTGTTCTCAGTTTTATTTTAGCATATGTACCTGGGTATTGTTTAAACTATATCTATATTAGTACCAACCAGCAGAAATCCAGATTAGTAGTCAGATTTAGTGTTTTCAATAGATTTAGAGTGAAGTGCGATGAAATTATCTCAATAAAATATTTGCCTGAACAACTGAATAGAGTGCAGGGGTCCTATTCTTATAGAAAAGGGTAAACAGCATGCAATGCTTTGAAAAAGAATTACAGCTTGTAAACAGAAAATGCAAACAAACATTGGTATTCTGCAGCCAAGTTCTTTATACTCTAGTGGGTGATATTACAGAGTGTTGTAGTCTGACTCCAGGTAAACTACTCTGATTTGAAAAGTTTGTGAGCAAGGAACAATAAATATGAAAGAGAAACACGGTCTCCATTGCTGCTCTCTCACATGGTGGTCTACACTTGAGCCATACCCCCAGACCGGGTGAGAGAAATGGTGGTGGGGTCGGTATCCTGCTCTCTCCCACCTGCACCTACCAGCATCTCCCTCCACCCCCATCCCTCTCCTTCTCCTCCTTCGAGACACACTGCATCCGCCTGTTCTCTCCTCTGGCCCTCAGGGTGGCAGTCATCTACCGCCCACCGGGACCAACCTCCCAGTTCTTTGACCACTTTGCTACCTGGCTTTCTCACTTCCTGTCTTCTAATCTTCCATGCCTAATTCTCGGGGACTTCAACATTCCCATTGATGATCCTTCCGCCCCTGCTGCCTCCAAACTTCTTTCACTCACGTCCTCCCTTGGACTCACACAATCCTCCCTCCTCCCTACCCACCGCGATGGTCACGCTATTGACCTTGTCTTTTCCAACCTCTGCTCCATTTCCGACTTCAACTGTCGCCCTTTCCCCATCTCTGACCACCACCTTCTCTCTTTCAACCTATCTGGACTTCCTAAACACCCTGCTCCCCCACCCCGCACACACACTCGCAGAAATCTACATGCTGTGGATCCCCATCAATTCTCCAATCTACTTCACCACCTCCCTCACACCTCATCCTTCACCTGCCCTGATGCTGCCACTAATCACTACAACACTACTCTTATCTCCGCTCTAGACACTCTTGCTCCTCTTCGACTCTGTAAGGCCCCACGCTGCCAGCTTCAGCCCTCCAGACACGCTACCTGCAAAGATGCTCCCGCAATGCAGAGCGTGCCTGGAGGAAATCCCGCTCTGAAGCTGATTTTGTTCACTTCAAGTTTATTCTCCGGTCATACACCTCTGCCCTCCACTTGGCCAAACAATCCTTCTTCTCATCTCTTATATCTACGCTGTCCTCCAACCCTAAATGGCTCTGGTCCACCTTCAACACCCTCCTCTACCCACCTGCACCTCCCCCCTCAGCTGCCTTCAGCGCTCAAGACCTGGCAGACTACTTCCTCAGTAAAACTCTAACTATCAGAAGCAACATCCCAACACAAGATAGTTATCTGCCACCTCCACTCCCAGAGGTCCCCCCTGCCACCCTCTGCCGCTTCCTCCCAGCCACTGAGGAGGAAGTCAATTCCTTATTGTCCTCCTCACATCTCACCACGTGCCCGCTCGACCCCATTCCCTCACATCTAATTCCTCCCCTCTCCTCCTCCCTCACCCCTGCTCTCACACACATCTTCAACCTATCTCTCTCCACTGGCTCCTTTCCATCCACCTTCAAACACGCGCTAGTTACCTCTTTACTAAAGAAACCATCCCTAGACCCCAACTCTCCATCCAACTACCGCCCTGTATCCCTGCTTCCCTTCACATCAAAGCTCTTAGAAAAACTAGTCTTCAACCGCCTCTCCCTCTTCCTGTCCTCCAATTCCCTACTTGACCCCCCGCAATCTGGCTTCCGTCCCCTACACTCAACTGAAACTGCCCTCACCAAAGTCACCAACGACCTCCTAACTGCTAAAAAACATGGCCACTATTCTATTCTCATCCTGCTTGACCTCTCGGCTGCTTTTGACACTGTTGACCACCCCCTCCTTCTACAGACCCTCAACTCTCTGGGTCTCGGTGACACTGCCCTCGCTTGGGTTGACTCCTATTTATCCAACAGGTCCTTCTGTGTGTCCTTTGCTGGTAACTCCTCCTCTTCATTGCCTCTATCTGTTGGTGTACCTCAAGGCTCTGTCCTTGGTCCTCTGCTCTTTTCCATCTACACCTCCTCCCTAGGCAAAATCATCAACAGCTTTGGCTTTAATTACCACCTCTACGCTGATGACACTCAGATCTACCTCTCTACCCCTGATCTCTCTCCCTCTGTCCTTTCAAAAGTCAGTGACTGTTTATCTGGCATCTCCTCCTGGATGGCCTCCCACCACCTAAAGATCAACATGTCAAAGACTGAGCTCCTACTTATTCCTCCCTCCAATGCCTCCCCACCTTCTGACTTCTCTATCATGGTGGAGGGTATCACCATCTCCCCATCAAATCAAGTGCGCTGTCTTGGAGTTACACTTGACTCTGCTCTTTCCTTCATCCCCCACATCAAGTCTCTTTCCTCCTCCTGCCGATACCAACTTCGTAATATTTCCAGAATTCGGCCATTTCTTACCACTGTCACCACAAAACAACTCATACACGCCCTGGTAATCTCCCGACTCAACTATTGCAATAATCTCTTATCTGGCCTCCCTCTGTCCCGCCTCTCCCCCCTACAATCCATCCTGAACGCCTCCGCCAGGCTAATTCACCTCACCCGCCGCTCTGTCTCTGCCGCTCCCCTCTGCGAGTCCCTTCACTGGCTCCCCATCCACTGCAGAATTAAGTTCAAAATCCTTATCCTTACCTACAAAACCCTCACTAACTCAGCTCCCCACTACCTGTCCTCACTAATCACCAAATACACCCCAGCCCGCTCCCTAAGGTCAATCAGTGACCTGCGCCTAGCTTCTCCTCGCATCACCTCTTCCCATGATAGACTGCAGGATTTCTCACGCGCAGCCCCCACTCTCTGGAACGCTCTCCCTCGTACTGTCATACTTCCCCCTAATTTCTCTTCCTTCAAACGCTCCCTTAAAACGTTCCTATTTAGGGAAGCCTACCACCCAACTCACTGACGCAAACATCAATCACTCTCACCTTGCAGTCCTCTCCTCCTGTTTCCAACCCCAACCCTCCTAGATTGTGAGTTCCTTCGGGAATAGGGCCTCATCTATTCTCCTCCTGTACTGTTTGTCAAATGTTGTTCAATGTATTTTATTGTAACCCTGTCTATACTGTGCCTATTGTACAGCGCTGCGGAATATGCTGGCGCTTTATAAATAAAGAATAATAATAATAATAATAAAAAGAGCTGAGAATTTATGCAGGCAAATCAATGATGAAATTATAACAAAATTCACCATGAACTGCAGCACCCAGCAAAGCTAAGCAAAGCAAAGCTGTGATCTTCCCGCTGCTATAAAAAAAGGAATCTATATTCACCGGCAAGTACGTGTTGATGTAAACGCTGCCAAAAAGTGAGTCACAGTTAAAACCAGCCTAGTGTGGCTGAATTCAAAATAAAACAAAATATAGAAAAAACCCACAGGAGTTGAGGCTTGACTTGGAAAAGAGATTTTATAAACCTTTACAGCTCTAGTAGTAAATGTTAACAGTTCACTCTCAAATGCTAATGACTCATTACGAATTGAGCCAAATATGAAAAAATGTATGTGGACATACTACTAGTTTGATAAGATCACTCCCATTGCTAATAGGTTTATGAAGTCCAACTGCAAAATCTCCATAAACAAACATCAACAATACAAAAGAGTCCTACTGGAGAGCTCAGTGCCCTTAAATGAAGTACTGTCAGAGGATGCCACTTTTACTGCACGATAGTATAGGAAATTTCTGCTCTACTAGATTTGTCACGTTCAACTGTACATGCCATTATTGTTACTCCTCAATTCTTCCACTCAAGAATAACAACAGTCCACTCCCAAAATGGTGGACCACGAAAATATGTGTGTCAGAATGACAAGCGTCGTATGCAGAGCGTTAAAATCCCCTATAATCTTTTGCATCTCTCACTACAAAGCTCCAAACTGCCTCAGGAAGCAATTTCAGCACAAGTACTGTACCTCAGGAGCTACAGGAATAATTTTTATATTTCACAAGAAGTTTTAAATAAGCCTCACATAAACAATGATGCAACCAGGGTACCAATAAATTTAAATGGTTAATTTATTGCAAAACAGGAGCCAAAAGACATCACAGACACACACACACATAAATGAGTGAAAAAATTGTCCTTCAGGTACCAACATAGGCTATTATATTGTAATCAATCCGAACCTAGCAGGGTTATCCAAAGAGATTCGAATTGCTTGAGAAAGGTAACCGAACGCTGAAAATCAGGGTTCGGTTACCTTTCCTGGCCATTCGGCTATCCAGAGAGCAGGCAATTCGCCAAATCCTGTCGAATTGCCTGAACATACGGTGCCTGTTCGGTCCCTGTTCGAGGGCAGTGAAATCCCCATCAAAAAGCACTGCTTCGGCTATTCAGAGAACACAAACCAGCAGTGAAAGGTTCCCCTAATGCCCTGCCATTCGGTGGTTTAATTCGACAGGTTTATTCAGGAGAATCCCATAGGCTTCAATGTTAAAAATATTCCCGTTTTAATTCAATATCTAATAAACCGTTCATTATAAAATTCTGCAGCAAAAAGTCTCTTTATTTATAGATTTTTTAGGATACTTTAAGCATTTTTCAGAATTTTTTAAAAAAAATTAAAAGTCCGATTTTTTTTTTTTTTCAGTTAACTTATTTTTTTTGTAACAGCCCTCTTTATTATCATTCCCTGGACCTCCTGTGAAAATTTCAGACATTTTCGCTCAGTAGTTTCTTTGCAAACAGCGTTTCATTTTCCCAGATTCATACAAATGGTTTTTCTAATTTATTCACTGCCTCCTCTACATCACAGCTGCTTCGGCTCTGTGTGATTCGGCTCCTTTTCGGCTCCTGTTCGGCTCCTCTTCGAAGGTTAATCCAGATGTTTTTGCTTGTTTTCAGCGTGCATTCGGTTAGTTTTCGTCAGGTTTTCGGCAGCTTTTCCCTGCAATTCGGGGACCCTGTGCTGTTTGCTGAATACACCGCAGGGTCACCGAAATGCAATCGGCAAAAGGAACCGAATTGAAGAGAACGAAAAGTCACCGAACGTGCGGTGACTTTTCGAATCTCTTTGGATAACCCTGTAAGGGTATCACCATAAACTGCAACAGAGGAGAAAGTTTCACAGGTATAAGAGTATGGTCCCTATCTAATATCTCGGCGGTTCTAGCCGCCTACACACCTCATTAGCTAATACATAAAAGCCAGCAATAGGAACGGACCATCATGCATTGATAGCCATAGGTACCAGGACAACAGACCAAGTGACTATTGAAAAACAATAGTCAGCATCGCTCGACACGTTTTGCCCTAACTGGGTTTAGTCTTGAGCTGAGGACTTTTTTTCACTCATTTATGTGTGTGTCTGTGATGTCTTTTGGTTCCTGTTTTGCAACAAAGTAACCTTTTAAATTTATTAGTATTCTAGTTACACCAATGTGCACTTTTGACTTTGATGTTTCGATTTTTGGGTTAAGTCCTTGTTGAGTGCCAGAATATTGCCCCATTCTCCCTTGTTCCTTTTTTGATTCATATAAACAATGCCATGCTTGTGCAATGTCAGTGTTCAAAATGCATGCCACCAAACAATGTGAAGCAATGGAAATGTGTTCCCGAAAATTATGATTGATTGCTTCACTCTCTGGCAGTCTGATTGATGAATAAAGGTGTGGCAACTGAAAATTATATTGAAGGAGAGATATTGGTCAAGGAAATGGGTGAGAGAATACAAAAAATATTTTTACGCAATTGGTTGCATCCCATTTCATGTCAACAGTCGATGAAGGCCCTTTCCTCTTCCACTATGACTGTGCTTCTATAAGGAAAGGACCCTATTTTGACCCTGCTGTTAAGTTAATGCCTGGAGCCACTATTTCATCCTTGATGTGAGCTTTGCTCGCTGATCTGAGTTATTGTGCATTAATGGCTCCTATACTCCGATACTCCTAAATGCTATACTTACCTCTGATCCTGATTGGCCACATTCAGTGGCGCAGTGGGAACTAAAACATCCCAGTATTATTCTGTGGCCTCTGCAAAACCCTGCATACACCTATGGTATATAGAAGGCGATACCAGGGGTGGCTGTCACGGTTCCCGGATCCCACCACGCAGTCCTTAAAGCACAACACTCCACAGAGCCCAAAAGCCACTAACAGGGTAGCCGTAGAAGAATCCCTAACAGTCTGGTCCTTAGAATTGGCCAGGTATACTAGCAAGACAGAAAGGGTTAACCCCTTCACTGTTGAGGCATTTCACCGCTGTGTGCTGAGCTAATTTTTACCGCTTTCGCTCATCATGTTTAAACGCGATTTGAAGCCACATTTTAATAAATGACCCAGACATATTCTATATCGTTCTTTCCGGCAGACTCCGCAGATTCATAATATTTCATTTTTATATGTATACGTTATGTCCTGTCTGTATATTCTAACAAAAAATACAATAAAAATTGAATTTTTAATCATCTGCAGTGTGTAAAGTGTTTTTTTTCACATTTATCACATGAGCGTTTGCGGTTATGTTTTTTATGGGGTGCGCTTGTACAAAAATTTGAAATGGGGACTTGTTACATTTTGTGGGGGGAATTACGTGATTTTTAGCAAACGCACCCCATAGAAAAAAATCATTAGTGCAGCATCATTGTTCACATTATAATTGAAATGTAAACAATATTGCTGCATTAATAAAAACATCACACAAAAAAACCCATGTTTTTTATTTTTATTTTTTTTTAGATTTATTTATTATTTTTATTATAATTTATTTTATTATTTGTTTTACTTTGTACCTAGTCATGTTGGGTATCATTCGAAAGGCCATGCTCAGGCCTTTCAAATGACACCCTCCATGACCCCCTAGCTGCCACGGTTCTGCCACAAGAACCTCCTATCTCCACCAGGGGATTTCCTTGGGAAATCCCCTGGCAGCTAGGGGTTCCACGGCTATCTGACATCATCACGCTATGCATGATGACATCAGGCAGCGAGGGGAGACCCGGAGGTGGAGCCGCCATCAAAGATGGCGGCCCCCACCGGAGCTAGGCTGCACTTCAGCGCCGCAAGGTGCTGAAGTGCAACCCGGCGCTTGAGGGGTTAAAGCCAGGCACCGCTTAAAAGGGGAGACTCTCCCCTTTTAAGCGGTGCCTGGCTTTTGGCACTGCTCCTTTCCAATCGGGAGGGAGAGGGATCCGAACAGATCCCCCCTGCCTTCCAGGCTATATCCCGGCATTGCCGGGGGGTCGCCTGGAAATGACGTCATCGTGCTTGGCGCGATGACGTCATTTACGCCGGGAGGAGCTTGACTTCAGCGTCTGAGGACGCTGAAGTCAGAATGCCGCGGGACCCCGGACAGAGAGGTGAGTATCTCCGCCGGGGGTCCCGCACAGCTGATGACGTGTGGGGCACGTCCTCAGCATGTAACGTGCATCAATGAGGACGTGCCCCACACGTCTTCAGCAGTGAAAGGGTTAATCAAAGACAATGTTGTAATAGAAAACCAGGTCAGCAACACGGGGGTAGTCAGACGAGCCAGAATCAGGAATATAGAGTATAGAATAGTCAAATGGAATAGCCGGGTCGATATCATTGCAGAAGCGTAGTACAAGGAAATAGTCTAGGGCAACGGAAGGCAACATAGTCAGAGAACAAGCAGAGGTCAATAACAGGTTAAATCACGAGAGAATTCAGGTACAAGGAGCTCAGGTATGGATAACCACGATCTGGCACTGCTTAGAAGGAACTGTTGGTTTTTAAAGAACTTCACCAGACTGTGCCCCCCTCTCAAGCCGCACCTCATGCAGCCACCTCCCTGCCTGTTTCAATTTAAACCGGGCATTGGTGAGCAAGCAGCATCAGACATGCTGCCTTCAAGCACACCAGAAAGGCTGGAAGCCCCCAACGTTACAGTGGCTAACTCACAATAGAGTGGGTTACAGGAAGTAACTGCCAGTTACTAATAGGGATGTGCGTTTCGGGTTTCGGAATTTCGGAATTTTCACGAAATTTCCCGATTCGTGTTTTCGGATGCGGCCGATTTTCCGAAAATTTTTAGATCCGAAAATGGCAGATCCGAAAAGTTTTCCGAGCCGAAACGAAATATTTTCGGAATTTTCGAATAGACTTGAAATGTGTCAAATCGAAATTTATTGCTTTGAAACGAGGAGAACAGACGTTCCGAAAAAATGAAAATTTCCGAAATCACGAAAAGTCGATACAAAAAACGAGCAAAGTGACACGAAAATACGAAAAATGGTCGATATTCCGAAAACATCTACAATTCCGAAAAACGAAGATTTCTGAAATCACGAAAAGTCGATACAAAAAAACGAGCTAGGTGACACGAAAATACGAAAAATGGTCGATATTCCGAAAACATCTACAATTCCAAAAAACGAAAATTTCCGAAATCACGAAAAGTCGATACAAAAAACGAGCTAAGTGACACGAAAATACGAAAAATGGTCGATATTCCGAAAAAAAAATGTACACGAAAAACGAGTCGAGCCGAACCGAATCGAAACAGAAATCGGTCGAAACGAGCCGAATCGAAAAGTTTGAAAATCCGAAAAATCGAATCGAACCGAAAAAAAAAAATCGGTGCACAAGCCTAGTTACCAACTCACACCCTACAATGCTCCTTAGCACCTCCCTGTTACTGGCAAGAGGGGAATAGGGTCCAATGTGTATTCATGAAGACATGGCTTGATAAGTTTGGTTTGGGGGAACTAAGTTCCTACTCACAGTCTTGACCTCAACCTCTTTTGAACATCTGTATAATAATCTGGAATGCCAACTGTGAGTAAAACCTTCTAATCCAACATCAGAACGTGGGCTTAAAAATGCTGTTTGGTGGATAGATGCATATCCCATAGACAGACACCAGAACCATGTGGAAAGACTTCCCACAAATGCAGAAGATGCTATAGCCACATAGGTGGGCCAAAATCCATAATAATGCCTGCAGTTTTGGAATGGAATATCCAACAAGCTCAAATAGGTGTGATGGTCAGGTGTCCATATAGTTTTGACCATACAGTGTATATCTAAAAATACATATATTAAAATGTGTACTAAAAAATTTAACTTAGAAATGTGTTTTACACTCTGGGAATAACTACTTGCAGACCTTGAAACTTTTGCTTTCCTGAATTGAGTTTTCCGTAAATTTAATTAGAATGGATGATTAAGAGAGGTGTTTAAAGTCTTACACTTATAAATTTATAATTATATTAGTGCTCTTGAAGCAGACAGTTAGAACTGTCAAGATCTTCTCTAACAGGCTACATCTTTAAGAAGAATAACTGGAGAAGTTAAAATGCAAATGCCGACTGCAATCCTTCACAATATTTACTAGCATTTAAAAGCAAGAAGAGAGTTAATTTGTTTAATTATGACACTTGTCCTTAGAACAGGTTTCAATGTCAAGATCATGCAACCCTTTCTTTGCAATTGCAAGTAATAATACTCATCAGTAACTTTTACATAGTGTTCCCATTTTAATCGGAGACATGTTAATGATCTCTGTCATAAATTACTTCATAAATATTCCTTCTGATAGACCATGCATTTATTTCAGTGTCAGTGGACAAATAAAGCTACTGATAAGTGACTAAGTACCAAGAATAAATACTATTTTACTCAGCATCTATCCTTAGTACCTTAGCAATGCAATTACATGCTGGGACCTATTATCCCAATTAATGGACTGTTTTATATTCATTGTGCATTACACTCAAAGCTCTTTAGTGGCCCACCCTTAACATTGCTTCTGGCAAAGGAAAAATATTATAACAAATATCCTAGAAAATCCTTTCATTTACTTACTAAGATATGTAGCATGTAATTCTAATTTAAGCATAGGTAGTGAATTTCCTTTTGATTTAACCCCAGTCATATTTCTTTTATTAAACTCTTGGGAAAAAATATTTTTTCGTACGAATGCCATAATTGGAATAATCTCTAGTCCTGCATATTTCATGGGTGAACTGGATTATCTTCTTTGATAAAACTTTTTTAAAAGGGTCTATTGTAAATATATTCATATTTTGCTCTTATTTTTAAATTAAGAGTTTATACAGCCTTTTCACAAATCGTGAGGAGGAAGGGGATATTTATATTTGGCTTCCAAATGAAAATCTGATTAACAAAATGCAATGAACAAATGGCCATTCATGTTGCATGCCTATAAAGTATTATCTTCAGGCTATGTCTTATGGTGTTAAAAATCTGACCATTCAAGTTAAACTTTACTCCCTCTGGTGGTTTTCAAGGCTTTATTACAAAAGCTGTTAAGTAAAACACTGCTGTAATTTTTCTATTCATTATAAGAAGCATTTATTGTCACTGATTGTATATTACAGCAAAAGCATAGTCAATTATACAAATTTACAACATTGGCTTTCTTATAATTACTGGATGTTATCGAACAAGACAGGGAGTTATAGCCCATGAGGTCCATCTAAAAGCTGAGGAAGCAAAACTACAGACGCTAGAGCAGTAAACAACATATCCAGGTTATAGAGTATTGAGAATTTAATACTTTTAGTGGCAGAGGTTTCCTAAACAATCATAATGCCATTATTTAAAAATTGATGACAAGATGAATAAACATCCTAAATGTTGTGAGATGTTGCTGTTCATTCTGTTACTTGTACACTTGGCATGTGACTTCATTATGGGAAACTGAAGCAGTAAAAAAGGATTGGAAGATGGAGCATCAATGTCTGAGAGATAACAAAACCTATAATGACCCTACAAACAAAGTAGATTGGTGTCATATAGAACAGGGCAATTCAAATATAGTCCAGCTGATCTTGTTTTGTTTTTGTTCTTTTTTTGCTATCTTCTAACTGGACACAGATGCAAATAAACTTTGATTCAAGTTCTGGAAGCCGGTACATATATTTGTTTTTTACGGCCACTCAATGATATCTTGGAATCACATGTTATTCAAAGTTTTCCTCTGTAAAGTATAAGAAGTGTAAATGTTGGTTAACTGGCACAGGAGCCAAGCTGCAACAAAACCTGCTGCTCAACTTGGAATAAGATTGGAGGTGCTAGCATTAAAGAGCGGGCTATTATTCTTAACATCACCACTGGAATAGGGCCATATGTATTTGGAAGACGCAGTAGAAGAAGAGCGTCTTCAACCTTTTTACTACACTGAAAACACCTCATTAAATAGGATTTTACGGTATATAGAGTCACAAACTTCATTTAGGAACTCATTAATATTAAAACAGTTTTTAACATTTACTGATTGGATTGTTGTATTGTACGAAGGAACAACTGCAGTAAAGTACAGATGTCTTTCTAGCCAATATTGATTTAACAAGGTCTAATGATCCTTAGGGTTGTAGCTCTGCAACAGCTGAAAACAGACAAATGTTACAAAAGAAACACGAAGATTAGTGTGGAATATGTATAAACATAAAACAAGATTTACAGGTTGGAAACAAGTAAAGCTAACACTGTTATGTGCCATCAGTACAGTAATTGATAAGCAACGTTCACTGTGAATTGTTTCATATATTTATTTACAAACATGCTTTGTGAGTATATATATATATATATATTATAGTTTATATATATATATATATATAATATATATATGTTGTGGAGGACAAAAAATGAGATAAAAAGCCTCCACACAATAATTAATTAATTGTATTATTGCAGAAGCCATTTGCCCATCACAGCAATTCAAAGAACTGCATCCCAGAGCTCCTATGATACATTCCCCATATCCAGCAAGGAACCCTGGGTAGGACATGCAAATGGCATCTGTCTCACTTTTATGCATCCTGGATCTGTTATTACACAGAACCCATAAATCAATGCCAAGCCATACTAGATGGCTTTGGTTTTAGCAGAAAACAAGGTTTATGCAACTGGTCAAAGCCACTCCTAGGACAGCGCTGTTTTGGGTTTATTGGACCCTCATCAGCTAGGAGCTAGGCATGACCAGTTGCAGTGGATTCTTGGACCCGCTTTCTCTGCTAAAAAAGCAATCTAGTATGTCATGCATAGGCGACTCTACAGGGGGGCAAGGGGGGGCAATTGCCCCCCCTAGGTTATTTCTTGCCCCCCCATGTGCCCCCCCACCAAAAATCAGCATCCAGCTTCCCACACTTCTTCGGACCAATGTATCTCCGTAGCTATGCATCGTATATGGATGAACTAGGTGTCATTTGAAGGGGCAGATTCTGGCCTTTCCAAGGATACCCCACATGACTATATTCAGTGTGATGTAAAAGTCATAAAACATCAAATAAAAGCGTGCACTTAAACGTAAACATTTTCACAGGGTTGAAATGGCTCAGCAGTGAAATGGTTAATGTTCAGACTATACATTACATTGTGTATTACGTTAGTTTATGCCTTGGTTTAGTTGTATATTAAGGGTTAATGGGCAGGCTTCATCCCTCACAGTATACATTTGTTTTTTCCTTGATTAATGGCATTTTAGGGGTTAATGGGTTGGCTACATGCCTCAGTGTATTCATTTCATGTTTTTAGGGGTTAAGGGGTAGCTAAATGCCACATTGTTTATTATTTTTATTGCATTTCTCTCTGTTTAAGGCATTTTAGGGGTTATTATGGAAGTTAGAATCTAAAGGGTCTAATGATCTGTAGATCCTCTGCTTTCCGTCACATTTCGGGGAATTTATTTTGCAGAAAATAAGGTGAATTCCCTATTTAGCGAATGCTCACTGTAATTTGCTAAAAGTGGAGTTGCTGAAGCAGTTATCAGACATTCAGCGGAAACTGCCAAATTGCGTCAAATAAAATATTGAATTTAAGTATCAGGTTAATACAACAAAAAGGCATCATTGCATCACATTACTCTGGGGTTTTGTAATCTTATTTATATATATACTTATTTAGGGCACTATTACCTGGTGTGAGCTAACCCTTGCGTCGGCGTGATTTTGCGTTAGCGCCAGGTTAATTCAGTCTAGCGCCTGACCAACAGATCGTTTGCCTCCCGCTACAAATGGGAAAAATCACTTAGTGCGTCGCTATTAGCGATTTGTACCGCGAGCTTCCTGTACTTTCCGCGTCCTATACTTAACACGGGGAGTGATAGATATCTTTACAGATCACTTGGTGCCAGCACTAAATATTTTGAGGTGCACTAATTGCAACATTTTACCTACTGCTCAGCCCTGGTGCTAACTCCAAAAAAAGAGAAAAAAACAGGTCCTCGTCCAAAATTAACAGGCAATTGAAAGGAATGCAACACAGGTGTTCTCTTGGCCCCATACACCATAGTAATGGATATGGTCAGCAATGTCGCTGCTGTTGCAGTCGGCTCTATTATAAATGTATCCTTTATCCACATATATCCTAATTCTAATATATTGCCTAATTTTAAACATTTTATGCTGGCGGCTATTCATAGTATGTAAGCAGTTGATTATTAGGGTGACTGTGTGGACCATGTTTAAAGGAACACATGGATAAGTTTTGCCCTGAAACATGTATTGTTTATATGCTGTAGCAGGGAAATTTTTGTCGCTCACCTGGCCTTCCTTTTGGATCTATTAAATGCAGTGTAATGATTCTACATGCTGCTGGGAGGCATTTATCATGCAATGCCCATCAGCCTTAATATATGTGTGCATCAAAACATGGATGATACGGCCGACTTGGAGGATTTTAATAATGCAGGGGTGTAAGGTTATTCACTGGATGTGTTCATATTCAAGCTTGTGAGGGTGGGGGATAGGTATGAAAAAGAAAAAATGTTCTATCCTGTACACAACCGCATTAGCGCTGGGTCTCAACTTGGGTCTTAGAGTTTCCCTAGCGTGCGCCAAACGACCTTGTTCATGGACTACTGCAGTCAAGGTGATCTGTTAGTAGGTCGTCAGGCACTAACAGGGTTATTCAGAAAGCGGTGAAAAGAAGGAGAATGACTGGAGAATGGAAAATTCTAGGTCAAAATAGCCGATTCTTTGACCAAGAATTTTCCATTCTCCAGTCATTCTCCTGCTTTTCACCTCTCTCTGAATAACCCTGTAAGTTTTAGCGACTCACACTAAATTTTTCCTTTAGTGATGTTGTCTTAGCTCACACCAGGTGATAGGGCCCTTACTTTTATTCAGTGGTAGGATTTAGTGGTGAAAATTATTAGTGCCCCCCAGTTTTGACTGCGGTATCTTCTGTGCCCCCTAAATATTGTTCCTAGAGTCGCCACTGCATCCAACCATTTGACTTTTATGGAGATGTGTCAGATTACTAGACATGTGCGACTCGTTTTGGACCTATTCGGAAATTGTCTGAAATATCGGCAATTTGGATCGATCGTTTTTTTTTTTTTTTTTTTTTTATTGTAATCGCCAGGTTGGAAGTGAACCTTAATAATTCCTATTTAACCAGAATATAAAAAAAAAAACAGCAAAACCCTAACACTAGCCCTAACCTAATCCAAGTCTTGACCCTAATCATATGTCACACAGAAGAAACTGTGGACCTAAGCCGAAACCGAAACCTAACGCTAAACCTAACCCTAGCCCAAAATCCACAAGGTGTAGCCCACATCACGCTTGCAGTTCGGCCTGGTTCATAGGAAAGATCCTAAACATTAGCTTTCGATGTTTGAAAACTAGGAGGAATAACAAATGAGTGTCTTTAAACTGGCGAGCACAGTATCATGGGAAATTTCAGCTGGTGTCCTGTCTCCTGCCTGAGTATTGTGACATCAGAATACTGTGACATCATAAAGCTGGGGCATCACTGTGCAGCGTTTGAGGTTGTTGTTGTTGTTTTTTAGTGAGCAAAGAATCATGCTCTGCCTGAGTGTTGTGACATCATACTGCTATGACATCATTGAGCAGGTATATATTCTGCGGTCACTGAAAAGTCAGCATTGCGAGTGCGAGTGTTGTTCCAGTGCAGAGACTTATTCATTGCTTCTTGTGTAGGTTTCTTGTTGGTATAGCTCTAACTTTTTCAATAGCGTAGTACGCGCCTGGCGAGCATCATCAAGCTCAGGTAAATCGACTGCGCGCAGTTACTGCTGAGAAATCCCTTCTGGCCGGGGAAACCCGAGCCCAAAATGAAGATGGATTTCTGGATTTTCATTCTGTTTCTGCTCCAGCTGCAGACATGTGAGTAACCATTATATAAGGCCTAGATAGGGTTTATTAACCCGGGTATTTATACCCGTCCTGTTTCCTCCCTGTAATATTATTATGGAAATATTATTCCCCTCTCTCCCTGCAGGATCTTACTCTCTGTCTTTCTCACTCTTACCTGCCAGAGAAATATTAACCCGCAGAATAAAAATACCATAAAATTAAAAAGGCAAAATAATGCACGGCAGCAGCTTTATGCGATGGTATTTAAAAACGATTCCTGAAAAACTGAATAAAAATGTAGATACAGACAGACATAATTAAATATATTTTATACAAATATGTATTTTAATATATATATACACATATCTTAAGTATATATAGTGTATGTCTTTAATTTTTTAAATCTATTTATATATACACACACAAAGAGTTTTTTTTTTACATACATGACTGTTTGTCTCACTTTTTCCTCTGTCAGAATAGTAGATTGTGAAAATAAAAATATATAATTAAATTAAAAGACATGGTAGCGGTTTTCATGAACTACCTTTGAAAAGTATAGATATTAAAATATATTTAAATATATTCACACGCACAAATTAATAAACATATGAGGATATTTTTTTTACATAAATGAAAATCATTGGGATACAAAGTACTTTTTTTAAAAAGGTTTTACCGTGCTCCCAAGTGGTTAAATGCATTTTTTTCAATCTTGTCTGTTCATTTTTTTTTTATAATACAGCAGTGTATATAATAAATATTTTCATTATAAATGGAAAAAAGTAAATATCCTCACGACGAGTCACCCCGTGTTATCAGTACAGAACTATAATTTCAGACTTTTACTTTCAATGTTATATTTTGTAACTAAGGACAGATAATAAAAAAAGTTACTATTAGAGTAACAGCTGTAACTCGGTGGACAGAGAAATAAATAGAATATAATAAATAATGAATTAGAAATAATAATTAATATTAAATAGTAATGATAATAATTAAATATTTATTAAAAAAATGTTAAATAATGTCGCGCAATAATTGCTCAATGCAAAATGAAACAAGTAAAATGTAATAAATAAGTGAATTAAAATAATAATATGAAATAATACAAAATAATATTACACAGCAATAATAATAATAATTTAAAATAATACTAATAATGTTAAATAATAATAATTTATAATAATAATGCAAAATAATGATGATAAAAGTGCAAAATAATAATGTTAACAATTATTAATAATAATATTAATAATGTAAAATAATAATAATAAGATTAAGAAAGTAAAATTTATTTATTTATCTATTTATAAAGGATTTTATCAGGAAGGATATATTGAGATTTCTCTTGTTTTAATAATTGTAATAATGTAAAATAATATTAATAAATTATGATAATAAAGTTAAACAATAATAATAATAATATTGTTAAATAATAATGTTAACAATTAATAATACTACTAATAATGTTAAATAATAATAATAATAATGTTACGTAATACCATTGAGCGCTTTGCAGACACTGCAAGAATTAACAGACACAACCTGTCTAAAATTAGGAGGATTTTTTTTACCAAAATAAAACCAAAGTAATCTTGTTGACCTTAACCAGTTGACATGACACTTTTGAATCATAAATGAAAATTACAATCTAAAACCCCTCTCACTGGTATAAAGGAAGCATTAAAAAGTCACTGCTTTGCACCGTACTCACGTCAGAAAAATTTAAGAATATGGACCCAAATTGCACTGAAAAATCAAAGCAATTGCATATTTTTTGCGATTAGTAATGACTTTTTTCATAGATTTTACATGTCAGCTACTTTTTTAAATCCGGACCTTCTTGATGGCGTCGTTTTTATTGGCAGCCAGAAGGTGGTGACAGTAATAGCAAGCTGTCCCATAGCGTGCCTTCATAGTGTGTTTATCTGAGAACCAAGAACTAAAAACAAAAATTGTGAAATATTACAAAATCCACGGGATAATTTATTTGTCGCCTGTCGATGGCATCACGTCTCATGTCGGTGTTTCTCCTCTCTGCAGGTGCTGCGCTGGAAGTGACGGTTCCCAGTAACCCTGAAACTGGAATGGCAAGATCCTCTGTTCTTCTCCCCTGCATCTTCAGCCTTGATTTCCAACAAATGGAACCCAAGTCACTGAGTGTACGTTGGATATTTGGAAACAAGGTACTGCTGATGTTTACCGACCGAGAGCTAACATCCTACGGACGGGCGAGGCTGAACAAGGAGGCTGCCATGAACGGAAACGCCACTCTGCTGTTGTATGACCTCAAAGTCGAGGACGAAGGAATGTACACCTGTTCCGTAGAATACAACGGCGAGTTAAGGCAGAAGGATGTTGTGTTACGTGTTCAAGGTAAAAGACGAGCGTCATTACATTCCCAGTAGAATGCGGCCGGCGGGATAAAGTCACACTCAGATAATAATAATAATAATGCAGGGCTGTTAGATTTTCCATCTTCAGTTTTTAGCCAATTTAAAGGCAGCTAGAAGGATCATATCGTTTAACGTAGAAGACACTATGGCTGCTCTTGTATACGTTGTCGATGAAGCTCATCGATCTTTAACGGCTACGGTATTTAAAGTGTATCTGCCCTTCAATACATGTTTGGCCTCATTTGGCAGGGAATTAGCAAATGTCCGCTGTCACTCACTTGCATGGGACATGTGGCAGGGATGACTGACAGATCTTAGCATAGCACTGTCTTAGAAGACTGCCTATCACTCGTTTGATGCACCTGATTGAGTGTCGGCCAGTTGGCTGTCGTCTCTTTCTGAGGGCGTTGTGAGACTTCCCTCATCAAGCTACAACCACATAGGGAGTAAAATGGCCGTGCCCAGGGCTGGACCCAGAGAAGCAGCGGCTATGATTTCTCATCAAGGGCTGAGCTATCACCTTGATTTTTAAAACCAATCCATCCCTTAAAGGGACATCACACACCTGACTTCCTGGCCAGTAAAAGTACACTTTAGAGAGCACAGTAACCATTCATGGTTTTAGACCAATATGGTCAATTCGATATTACTATAATTTACCTCCATACTATTTTCTCTAACAGCTTCTCCATCGGTTGATGTGGCCAGCTACCCAACCACTTCGGACGATGAGATCCATCTTGATTGCCTGGTGAAGGGGTTCTATCCGAAGGAGGTTAAGGTGACCTGGTACAGAAACGGGAAGGTTGTCAACAAAAGCGACGTGATCACGGGTGAACCACGGAGAGAGGGAAACGGCACCTATGACATCAACAGCACTCTGCTCGTCATCCTATCTAAGGTCGAGAAGGATGATAAGGCTGAGTGCCAAGTGGAACACGTAACTCTAGGAACACCGATTAAGGAGCACTTCATATTGACACCGATAGGTGAGAGCAACAATTTGAAGATTTGTATATTGATTATATGTTTGTATCAGGAGAAGGTAAACTAGGTGTAAGACAGAGCTCGCAGCACCTCTGGGTGGCTCGAACCCTACACATCATCGTAACCACAAGGAGGACTGGTTTGATCGTTAAGGAGTTTAATTGCACGGGTGCCATCACAATGTTTTGATAAGACCTGAGCCTAAACTTTGTGATGGTATTCTTGCAATAAAGCTCCTTCATGATCCACCAGTGCCCAGCCCTTCTTGGGCTCTATTACATTCCTAATGCAATTATTAACGCGCGAGCAAAATCGCAATAACCCGAGGAGCAAAACCCTTTGCACAGACCGTCATATTACAATGTCAGCACTCAAAATGCACGTTAATGTCTAACGCAGGTGAACCTGCGCGAATCCTGCGCCAGCGTAAAGTACTGAGCGCGTCCTATACTTAACATTGTGAGCGCTAATGAGTTTGTGCGCTGTTACGCGGATGGTATTACAATCTATGCGCAAAATTTAACGGACAACGTTGGCGCACATAATTTTAATGTCTTTGAAAAGCTGGTGGTAACGGCAAATCTGAACGTCCTGGCCGAAACCAAATACACCAGCCCAAAAAAAAAAATACGCAGCACAGTATAGTTACACATTCTACACATACCCAAACAATTAAATGGAGAAGTTTTATTATTTATTTTTCTTGCTGCAGCATATATATGAAGATTGACTTTGACAGGCGCAAAAACCTAACATTAGAAAATGGTGGTTCTTAATTCTGATTGGCTGAATCCCGTGAAAAAAACAGTCCGCACACTGATTTCTGCACACAACGTTACTGCGCACATATTTTTCTGCGTTTTGCACCTCCGTTTCACTTGCGTTATTTTTTGACGGATGAAAAAATGCGCAAGGATTGTAATACCACCGTTAATTATTGCGCGTTAACGCTCAATGCTGTGCGCTAAATTTAATGCGCTCGCATTTTTGCACATAGAATGTAATAGTGCCCCTTGTGTTTTCTGTGAAGCATGTTGTATGATAAGTACACACGATACAAGGATTCCTATAAATGCCACCCTTTACTAAATTCACACCCCAAAATGATCTTAATTAAAGCAAGAAATATGTTTATTCTGATTGTTTTCCGTTTACAGATCTCAAGAGGAACTCGACTACTTTGATAGCTGTCAGCGTGGTCAGCGTATTCCTCGTTATGGCCGTGTGTCGTGGCGTATACAGGGCATTTTGCATCAGAAGGAAATGTAAGAGGGGGGGCGGATTTGATGAGTTTCCAACAAATTGATTATAACAAAATAATTGCTTATATGTTCCCAGATTCCAACTTATTCTTTGTTTCTATTTTCAAGCTAAATCCAACATTTCTGATGAAGAAGCTATGAGACCTTTAAAGGACCTTGATCCAGGTAAGGCGGCTCCATTATGTACAATGTGCTGAAGAAATGATATATTTCTATTTAAAAGCTCCAAAATATTCTAGAATTTGGTACAAAACGCTCATAATGTAAGGCCTAGGCTGCTTACGTGATTTTTATTCAAAAACTACACGTTGACCTTTGAAGACCTACAGAGTCTGGCTCAATAGTAACTGCAGTGTGTATATATGTGTGTGTGAACGAGGGCCGGTGTGGACTGGTGTGTGTGCGTTTAATATAGTGTGTCTATAAGCACAAATTATTTTTTTGAGACAAGAATACCTTCCTTACCCGTGTTATTAAAGCGATTCCATTCGTTCCCTTTGTGTTACAGCTTTGCAGAAGAGCCCAAGGATGGGGAAAATCGAGGTGCCTCGTCTAGTGCACGGCACTCAGGCCCAGTTGAACTGCACCATTTCCGGCTACTTCCCTGCAAATCTAAAGGTCATCTGGCTGTGGATGAAACCTGGAGCAACGGAGTACTTGCCGGTTTCTTCCAGCGACAACAAGATTGGAACCGTGTCCATGAGGCGCCAGGATGATAAGACCTACACCAGCACGGCATCTCTCTCCATCAACGTGTCCGTGTTAGGTGAACATTCTGCGCGGTACATGTGCCAGATTCAACACCCCAGTCTTGAAAGTCCCCTGCAGGAACAAACCCGAAAACTGAGCGTGATAGGTAAGTGTTGCATGAAATAAGGCCAGGGCCGGCTCCACCATAAGGCAACTCGGACAGTTTTCATCTCATAACTACGATGTTACCGATATGAGAGTATATGAATGTGATTACATCACGTGGGCGGTTTATATGCGGCTAATCATTTTATTTATTTCAATTTCAGCAAGTCCAGTGGTTAACGTGATGCATGAAACAAGAAAAAAGAAAACTTATCTGAAGGCAGTGATTGAGGGCATTTTCCCCAAAACTGCTTCTATCACGTGGAGTCGGACCAGATATAACTGTTTCATCAACTACCTGCAGACCGATGGAAAGAACAAGGAGTCCGAGAACGCAGACGGGACGTTTAATATAATCTGCCGCTGCAGGGACAAGCAAAGCCAGGCAAAAAAACCAAAAAGCTTCAAAGTGACCGTAAATCACGAGTCCCTGGCGTCGCCCATAGTGCGCACGATCCTGCGTGAGGAAGGTATGTGGCATTAAATGAATATATCCTAATATATAAAGTACTCATAGATCAAGATAGCGTTTAGGTGTAAAGTTAGGCGTCGTCCTGCACGTTCTTCCGAGCCTGAAAACCCCTTATCAGACACAGCCCATACATTTGCACTAATTCAGGATTAGTTTATGGGCATCACCCTGATTGGCTGGCCGGCCAGGCAGCTGGTCATTCTGGTGCGCATGCGTGCCTTTAGGACATGCTCATTTTAGGGGCGTGGCAGTCGGCAATGATGTAAATCGTGCCATTCCACGCCCCCTTCCTCCCGATCTCCAATGCTGGCGGGTCTGGGAATGTCAGTGCTCATCATTCTCAAACTCTAAATTAAAGACCCAAAAATACTCTTGGTATCCGGGGGGAGGAGGGGGTGAATTTAGGGATGTGTTTGTGTTGATGCTGTATCCATATTGACATTCCACACAATCAGGCTGGGTTAGAACGAGGCCTTGGGTGATTGCCCATTTTGCCTTATTGTTGAGCCACCTCTGATACTCATTCTATTAATACTAACTGCAATGTGTTTCCATTCCAGGTGTTTATTACCTCCTCACCGAGAACGGGAGGGAAATCTTGCCGGCGACGTCAGACGTGTAACTGAAGAAATGTCCTCCCCATTACCAGTTACATTTATAATATTTAATATGTTTGTAGAAGTATAATGCCTACATACAAATAAAACATCCGTTAACCACAACACTGCGTGATGTCATGCGTAGCGGCTGTGGATTTTATACATTTTATTATTATTAAGATTCTTCTTTATATACAGTTGTGTTCAAAATTATTCAACCCCCACTGAAATTGAGTGTTTTGGCCAGTTTGACATTGATTTTGATCATTCAGTCATCTTGCTTACAATTAAATCAAAGAGGCACGTGTAGGTCAGACAAATTAACATAACATTTATAATGAAATAACACAAATGTCTTTTCTGTGCTCACATCATTATCAGTTTTATTCAACCCCAAGTGACATTCAATCTTAGTACTTAGTACAACATCATTTTACAGTTATAACAGCTTTTAAACGTGAAGCATAGCTTGACACAAGTGTCTTGCAGCGATCTACGGGTATCTTCGCCCATTCGTCATGGGCAAAACCTCCAGTTCAGTCACATTCTTAGGCTTGCGCACTGCAACTGCTTTCTTTAAGTCCCACCAAGAGGTTCTCAATCGGATTTAAGTCAGGTGACTGCGATGGCCTCTCCAAAATTTCCAGCCTTTAATCTGCAACCATGCTCTAGTGGACTTGGAGGTATGCTGGGATCATTGTCCTGTTGAAAGGTCCAACGTCTCCCAGCCTCAGGTTTTGACAGACTGCATCACATTGTCATCCAATATCTCTGGTACTGAAGAGAATTCATGGTACCTTGCACACGCTGAAGCTTCCCTGTACCTGCAGAAGCAAAACAGCTCTAAAGCATGATTGACCCCCGCCATGCTTCACAGTAGGCAAGGTGTTCTTTTCTTCATAGGCCTTGTTCTTCCTCCTCCAAACAGCGTTGATCCATAGGCCAAAAAGTTCTAATTTTGTTTCATCAGTCCACAGAACACTATCCCAAAACTTCTGTGGTTTGTCCACATGACTTTGGCATACTGCAGTCGACTCTTCTTATTCTTTTAGACAGCAAGGGGGTTCTGGCATGGAGCCTTCATTAAGCAGTGTGCGCCGTATTGTCTGAGCTGAAACTTCAGTACCCACATCTGACAAATCTTTTTTCAGTCCTCAGCAGTCACACGGGGACTTTTCTCCACTCTACGCTTCAGGTAGCGCACAGCAGTCGACGTCAGCATCTTCTTTCTGCCACGACCAGGTAGCGTTTCAACAGTGCTCTTTGCCTTGAATTTGCAATGATGCTTCCTATGGTCTCTCTTGGTATGTTTAACATCTTTGCAACTCTTATAGCCATTGCCCTTCCTGTGAAGAGTAATCACCTCTTCTCTTGTCTTCCTGGACCATTCTCTTGACTTCACCATGTGGTAACCACACAGTAAATGTCTAGAAGGAGCTGAGTATCACAGTCATTTTAAAGCTGCCTAATTGGTGCTTATTATGCTTTATTGCTGCTCCGTGACATCCACAGGTGTTTTCAATACCTGATTGAAAACACTTGAATGAACCTCTGTTCTTCAGGGTAGTCTTTAAGGGTTGAATAATTGTGTCAATGAAGAATTCACAAAAGAAACATTTACTACTGTATTACAAAACCAATTGATGTCATTTTAGTTGCATATGGTTCTTTAAAAAGTCCTTGTAGGATTTCATTCTGAATACAATTACAAATGTACACTAAATTCCCTAAAACCCTTTACAGCATTGGGGGTTGAATAATTTTGAACACAACTGTATATAGCACCAGCATATTCGGCAGCGCTGTGCAATGGGCAGTGGTGTATTTTGGCCTAGGCCAACAAGGCCTAGGCCTAGGGTGGCACTTTCCAGGGGGCGGCAGCCCGCACTGGTGGCCCCACCCCTAAAAAAAATTGTTTTTTTTTTTTACTTTTGCAAAGTATTTTGCCAGGAAGGATACATTGAGATTTCACTAATTTTCCAGTATGTCCTGGGTAGGCAAGGCCTAGTCTTTCACTTTCCAGGGGGCAGCAAAAAAACTTACCACTAAATGGGTTACTCACAGAGCACCAAAATGACGCCAACATTTTGGTGTTCTGTAGTTCCCTGCACTTCGGGGAATAAAATTTCCCCACCCTGCAGTGAATTCACCGTTCACCGCAGGGTCCCCAAAGTGCATGGAGTCGGCCGCTGAATGCTGCCACCGCAAACCCGTGGCCTGCTGTTTTCAAAAGAACTACTGAACGAAAATGTCTGGAATTTACATATAAGATCCTATGATTGATAATAAAAAGTTCTGTTACAGAAAAAAGAAAACCGGTATAAAAAAAGGGGGGGAAATTTTGCTGAAAATACTAAAGGTACTAAAAAAAAATCAATAAAGACTTTTTACTGCAGATTAAAATAATAAATGGTTTATTAGATATTGCATAAAAATGGGAATATTTTTAACATTGAAACCTATGGGGTTCGCCTGAATAAACCTGCTGATTGAAACCACCAAACATCAGGGCATTTCACTGTCATTTCTCTGCTGTTTGGTGTTCTCTGAATAGATTAACCATTACTTCTCTATGGGGATTTCCACTGCCTTCAAACAGCACCGTACTTGCTGGCAGTTCGCCAAACTTGTGTGTGAGCATATCACAGAGCAGTGGTGTACTTAGGGGAGTGGCGGAGGGTGGGCCGCCCCAGGTACCAGTGATTATTTGGGTGTCATTAGGGGTTACTAGGAGGTGCCACTGTCACTGTGTGTCAGCTTTGAGCTGTGTTCTCAAACAACGAGCAACGGGCATTTGCATATGGAATAAAATCGAATAGAATAAAAATCCCCCTCTCCTCCCTCCATAGCTCTC